>JAJKFI010000161.1:1749142-1825542 GCA_029204185.1 Lerista edwardsae | reverse complement strand
TACATACATACATACATACATACATACATACATACATACATACATACGCTCTTCTATATATATAGATTTTGAAACCCAAAAGGCAGTGTTTTGTGTTTTTATGCATTTTTAACAAAAATAACCACCCCTACTGATGTGTTTTTTAGAAACAACTCTTTAATCAAATAGGAAATTAAACCTTATGTATGATTGAAAAAGGTGGGACGCATTCCTCTGAAAATATACATAGGATTCTCCTTTATAATAAGTATTAGAAAGGGTGACAAGTTTCAGTGGAGGTCAACATGCTTATACACTTAACCATTGTATGTTGTTGTTGTTCAGTCGCTAAGTCGTGTCTGACTCTTCGCGACCCCATGGACCACAGCACGCCAGGCCTCCCTGTCCTCCACTAGCTTCCGGAGTTCACCCAATTTCATGTTCATCGCTTTGGTGACACTGTCTAACCATTGTATAACCATTGTATAGATATAGAAGAAAGAATTTTGGCAGGTACAGCACAATATGGAAGGGTTTAAAAAGCTGCATCTATCAAAATTCCCTCTTGTCTTCCATGGGATAGGCACACTGTCCTCCATTGTATATGGTCACCCTGGTTATTAGATTGCATTGGTGGTGCACTTATGGACACTAAAGTTTATTTAAGGTATACAGGCATGCCTTGGTATCTGCTAGGGTTCTGTTTCAGACCTACCTGAACAGGGTACCTGAATACCACCTGAATTCAGCTGGATACCTGAAACCAGGGATACTGGGGATGCCTTTTTAAGATAGGGACATATCCGTGGTTTTGCTGCAACAAGATAAAAAAAAAGAGATTTGGTTAATGTTTCCCTGTCTTTATAGTAGGCATCCCAGTATCCATGTAATGGTATTCTTGGATAACTGAAAATTTGGATACCAATTCAGTGGATATTGGGACATGCCTGTACTTATTTTGCTAGAATGCATCAGAGAAAATTTTCTTTTTGATGATTTACAACATCTGTGCCTCCTTAGGCTAATAGGAAAAGGTTGCAGGGTGTCACCAGTTTATTTCTCATTTTTAACAAGCTGATGGCCCAATTCAACTCTGGCCACTGGTGGCACTTGTTTTTTGCTGGTGTTGACTGCCGTATCAGTCATATATTCCCATTTATGACTGGTAATAAATGACAAGTAAATGGCCAAGATGTGCCATCTCCAAATATTTGTCAAATATATGTTCTTTTTGTGATGACGTGCAATTGCTCTAATGCGGAGAAGTTTCTCTGAGGATAGAAATCTGTAATCCTATATGTTGCAACATGTTTTTTGAACTTTATGGTATTTGTTCACTCAATGGGAAGATATTTAATTGTATTAATCTGTCAAACAGAACATCAAGCTTCTTTGCATAAAAAGATCAAAATCCTTTGGAAGCACATTCTTGGGATCAATCAAGATGGGAGCAACATGACAGTAAGTGCAGAAAGCCCCTGGTTCAGTTGCTGCCATTACTAGAGAATGCTGGAAAAGAGTCCTGCCTGAAATCCTGTTATGTAGTCAGTGTCTACAATATTGATCTAGGTGAGCAATTGTCTGTGAGCAATATAAGACAGTTGCATAAGTCAAAGGATAAAGTTTGCATGTTCACTTGTTTAGCTGCCAAGAGGTCCACACACCAGCACAGATCCCTTTGGGATTACTATTTGGGGGTTCTCTGTTTTCCTGGGAGGGAGGTTTCCCAGAGACAGTTGCTTCCTATTTGAACTCTAGAGCAGCGTTATTCAAATTGTGGGTTGGGATCCACTTGGTGGGTCGGTCGCAACCTGATGTCAGGTGGGTCGCAGAGAGCTGGGAACAGCCATCTTGGAAACTGCAGACCTTACTCTTGTTATATTTATTTTGGGAGTGTTAACAGTTTGAATTTTCAATTGAGGTTTTTTTTAATTTTGTTTTTAATTCAGAGCTTTCACATCATATTTTTTCTTAACCTTGCTTTCTGTCATGGTTGTACAATTGCTGCAGTCCATGAATGCCAATTTGGATTTCAGGAGTGTCATTTTATTATGTTACAATGACAGCACTTCCTGCTTGATGATGTCACTTCCTGCCACAACACCACTTCCAGTGGTGACATCACTTAATGACATCACTTCCGGTGGGTCCTGACAAAGGTACCATTTTAAAAAGTGGGTCCCAGTCTAAAATGTTTGAATACCACTGCTCTATAGTTTTGCGGGGTGACACTGATAACTCCTTTTCCTAAGTCATTCTCAGCTTATAGTTAAGAGGCTGAAAGCAGCAGGCTGAATCTCAGTCACTAGAGATATTGCACCAGTCTTGCCCTTTGGCATCTCTTATAAATATTCCTATAGCTTTATGAATAGTTGTTTGATGTTCTTAAAGTTTGATCACTTTTATGACGCATGTGGATTTGGTAGAGGTGAGATAGAAATTAATAGAATTAAGAAGTACTGTAGGGAAGAGGACAGTTATATTTCAATACTATTTAAATACGTGCTCTGCATTTCTAAGATTTGTCTTGGGTGCCCATCATTCACCCTGGATTATCCAGGATTATCCAGGAGGAAAAGCATTAAAATATTTGCAAAATCCATTGGTATTTATCAGCTCTGTCAGAACATCAATCAAGCCAGGCATTTGTAAAATAATATAGCTATGCATATATGCCCTTGTAATTGATTGATATACTTCCATCTTGCATGGTGTTCTATGCTTGCATTTCCCTTGCACTTTCCTGCTGGTCTCATAACAGATGAATTGTGACTGTGTCTTTTTTTTGACAAGTACATTTGTGGCATATTAAATTTATGAATATGGAAACAGTAAACTTGGCTCAGACTGACCTCTTCTCCTTTAAGCGTACCCTGGAACCAAAAATAAGGCTGCAATACTATGTACAGGTACCTGGGAGTAAAGCCATTGACTATAATGGTGCTTACGTCTGAGTAAACCTGCAATCAGCTTTGGATCTGTTGTAATCATCTGTTTTCAGTTGTAATCAGTTGTCTTAAAAGGATGCTTCAGAAGATGAACTGGTTCACCTTCCTTAAAAAAAAAAAAATCTTCTGTGTTGCTAAATCAACAGCAATAACTGATTAGTTCTTTAAACTGAATTTCACCTGGCTGCTGGTTGAGAACTTCATCTAATTGTTTCTTTCTGATTTTGGAGGCTCTAGAATTTGAAATTCACTCTTCCATATTAATACGCCTTTGACACACAAGGCTTTCCCCCATTTTATCCTTCTGCTTGCACAAAAGGGTTTACATATGCAGAAGTGATAGCATGAGGTTCATGTGCACTGAAATTCTAGTGGAATCCCAACTTGGCTTTACACCTGTGCAATGCACACAAGAGGCCACTCATAAAATTGTCAGGATCTCATCATTATACAGGTTTTTCTTTTCCTGGCATGGGCTTGCCCAGGCACACACTGATACAATTGTTATGAAATGGAATGATTTATGATGAGCTGCCTTATACGGAGTCAGACCATACTTATCCAGCCCAGCACTGTCCAGTCTGACTGTGTCATCAACCCTTCCGGATCTCAGGCTGAGAGCGCTCCTTCCCCCCCCTTACTTGAACTCCTTTGATGGAGCCTCTGATCTTCTACAGGCGAAGTATGTGCCTCGCTACTGAGCCACAGTCCTTTATCATAAAGGAGGAGCTATGTGAGATGGCCTGCCTCCAAGTAGCCAGCTGCAGAGACCTGGCAAGGTATAGGAACATGCTCGCTCCCTGCCAATAAACCTCACACTGTTTTGCTCACTTCCTTGAACTGATTTCATAAGCAAAGGGGCAGGAAGCAAAAGTTTGAGCCGCTTCCGATCTGCTATCCTGGACTCCCCCGTGAAGAGTTACAACTTGCCGCATGATTTATCACCCTTGAATAGGGCCCTAAATATGCCGTGCGATTAAGGAGGCAAGTGATAATGGGCGAGACGTTGGCTGTGAATGTCAAGCCAAACGGAGCGCTCTTGTCAGCAGTGTCCATCCACCCCCTCACCACAGGCTCGCTGCTTTGCCATTAAGCCGGGATTCCCTGAGTTGACATGTCAATTCCGATTGCATTAATAGCAGCGCTGGAGCTCCCTTAAATTGCCTGTCCGAGTGCCAAGGAGATAAATTCCAAGGGCAAAATAACCTGCCACTGTACCAATTCTGCGAGTCTGAAAGATAACCACTATCATCGGGAGTACGCGGGATTAAAACATGGTATAAAAGCCATTTAACATTCCCAGGGAACTACAGCCGTTTTCTTAAGAGAAGATAGTCCCTCTCGGTCCTTGATTTAATAACCAATTTACATTGGGAAATTATTCCACCTCATGCCTGGAGTACAAGCAACTTTGGCCTTTTCCGCCCATCCTGTCAATTACACTCCAGAGGAGGGTATTTTTCTGCTTTGGCAGTGAATCCATTTTGGGATGATTGCATTTAGTCTGGGTCCTGTAAACACAGCAGCATAGAAAGTTAGTTACACTTCACCCTTTGAAACCAAGAAGACATCTTAGTCACTTGGAGCCTATTGATTTAAATAGTATTTAAGCATGACTACTCTGGATTGGAACACAAACATGGTTACATTTTAATCAGGTTGGTTGATCTTAATAAAGGTGATCAAAATCATGAATGTCACCAAGAAAAAAAGGAAAAAGACAAATGTAAATCAGTGCTTTAAAGCCACATTCCCATTTTGTAATTCATTATTTCTTGTATCAGGGATGCAGCCATACTCATCCATTATCCATGAACCACATGATTTGCAAAATGGGAATGTTTCTTTAAATCACTGATTTAACAGGACTTTTCCTTGGTGATGAGAATGATGATTTTGAAATGCAGACTTTAATGGGCTTACGTTGAATTCAATTTTCCTTTTTTAAACTCCACTGTATAACTGAAATTTTAAGGGTCTATTTTATAAATTTAAAAGAAACGGATTTAAATAAAAAGCAACATACATTTTTTTAAAAAAATAATTGATTTTTATCCACCCTGACTCAAGTTAATCCTGATTGAATTAACTATTTTGTGATCTGAAGAAGAAAAAAGGCAGCTGAATAGTTCCATGCACCATTTCAGTCAGAATAAATAGGAATTGTGGAAACTTCAAAAGGTTATGACCAGAGGCGTTTCTACAGGGATGGCAAAGCTCTAAGTGTTGCAAGAAGCCTTACCCTGTCATGTAAATCCCTCCTCTCCCTTGCTGCTGTAGCCAGTAAGCAACGCCAAGATTGGCTACAACGGTGCAGGAGAGGAGTGATTTCCACTGCAAGGTAAGGCTTCTTGCAAAACTTAGTGCTTTGCCATCCCTGTAGAAACGCCACTGGTTAT
Source organism: Lerista edwardsae (assembly GCA_029204185.1). Taxonomy (NCBI): domain Eukaryota; kingdom Metazoa; phylum Chordata; class Lepidosauria; order Squamata; family Scincidae; genus Lerista; species Lerista edwardsae. The sequence continues at coordinate 1,820,216 of JAJKFI010000161.1, read as the reverse complement.
GACCATGATCTAGGAAACTAATTTAGGGCTCAAATCCAAGGGCGCCCTAGGGCCAATGCAAGCTGCTTGCATTGGCCCTGCAGTGTTGCAAATGTGCTGTTAAGCATGTTTGCGCCAGCACAGTACAAGCCCAGGCAGCTGCTTCAGCACAGTAGCCTGAGTTCGGCCAGCGCAGGGGCTTTTCTGGGTGGGGGGGAAGGTGGGAAGGGGGACAGATTGGGGAAGAGGGGAGAGGGCTTCGTGGTGGGTGGGGTGTCACAGGGAGGGAGAGGAGCTTGGATGCAACCATTAGGCCACATCCATCCCCCTGTCCCTGGACTGCATGGCCCTGATTTGGGCCGCTGCAGCCTACTCAGACTTGTGCCTTCTATTTTGCAGGCACAGGTTCAAGCAACCCTATCGGGCTGCCTGCGACTCAACTGCAGGCCAAGGGGTTGTTTGTCCCCTTGTCCTGCGCTAAGCTGCTGCCGCCTCCTAACCTGCTTAGGATGCAGCACTGGCCGGCCAGCTTGCTTCCTCCTGCCCAGGTTAGGATTGGGCTACCCAGGATAAAGGTGTTGGGAACACACAGCCCAATTTTTTTTTATAGCAGACCCCCGATGCCATAGCACAAACTAGGGCTGGGGAAATTTTTTTTTGAAAAAGACATGTTGCCTGAATTTTGGGTGGGCTTTATGTGTGAAAGAAGTTCTTTCACTGTTTCAGCACAAAAAGGCATGTCTCTCATTATTTTGTCCCTTTTTGATTTTTTTTTCCTATAGCAATAACAGCTAGTCCCCTTGGAACAATGCTTCACAAAGACATAACGTTACTCACAAGGATTTTGTGAGGGATGGAATGGTGAATGGTAGACACCAGGACAACCCCCATTACTGCTGCAGGTAAGTCTTCCCTGTTCCCTCCACGTTGTTCTGTTTCACACCAAAATCCAACACCCGCACCCCTCCCCCATCCACCCTGGATTTTCACTTCATGTCTTGGAGGAACATTTTGCCTCAAGTGTATCACAAACTTCTTTTGAGGTGATCCTCAGTTTAAAAATGAGGTCACCATGTTACTTAGGGACTAAGTGAAAAACAAAAGCCTGTGGAGCTCCTCAGATGGACCTTAGGAACAGTAATGGCATCTAAATCAGAGGCATCATTCAGGGGGAATGGGCCGGTACTCCGTTCCGCTAGTTCCGCGGAGGTCACGGCCCGTTCCGCTGCTTCGGAGGACGGGCGAGCTGCTGCTGGGCCCGCCCGCCCTCCCTTGCGTCTGGAATCGCTCTAAAAATGGAGCGATTCCGGCACGCTGAGGCTGGGGGGGGGCGTGGCAGCCCTCCGCCATTAGCGCGTAGGGCTGTCAATATCCGAGCGTTCCAGTAGTTCGGGCGCTCGGATGACGTCACTGATCTAAATGATTTAGCAACAGGTACTAACTTTTGATTGGCACTTGTGTCAGGGCCCGCCCACCGGAAGTGAGGTCATAGCCAGAACCCAGGAACTGCCCCCAGGAACCGCTGCGCCTCCTCTGTAGGCCACGAGGTGGCCCGGGAGAAGGCCCAGGAGCCCCGGGCCTTCTCCGGGACCGCCGCATGGGCTACCAATTCCCCCCCAGGAACCGCCGCGCCTCCTCGGGAGGAAGCCCCAGGCAGCCTACCTGCTCACGCTGCTACTGCCGTCAGTCTCCCTCGCTCCGCTGCCTGCCTGCCTGCCTGGCTCTGAGAACGTGCAGGCAACTCAAACGTGCAGGCAATTCAAACATTGCAGGGGGCAAAGCGGAGCATCGACGAGTAGGCAGGCGAATGGGCAGGACCAGCCCTAATCCTAGGAACGGGTACGCACGTACCCCCGCATACCCGCTACATGTCCTGTCTGCTTAGGAACTAGGCATTCCTAAGTATACATTACTTTTATACTTTTGTTAGGAAAAAGCCAAGCATTGCAACCCTCACGATGTGGTCCTCTGGTGGATGGGTACCCTTCACCTTAATAGAACAGTCTGGGTCTGTTTAAAATGATGCTGGCTTGAAAAGGAAGAATGAAAGCTGTCAGGACTTTCTGATATTCTAAAGCTGCCTGCAAATAGTTTTTGATCCAAAAACACTTGTAATGAAACAGTGGGAGGTTAATGACCCAATCTTATTTGGAACTTGTGCTGATGGATCTTACTGCTGGTTCAGCAGCCCTCAAAACAGCCCAAAGTCAGGGACTACCAGCATCCCATGGTCAATGGGATACCCAGCTCCCACCAGAGCAGGTAAGTCAATGGGGGCATCCAGAGCATTCTGGGGTAGGGGATGGAGATTGGGTCCAGCTGCTGGCACATCAAGGGTAGGTTGGGACAGATATTGGTGGCAGCAGTGCCACTGATATCCGATGCCGCTGGCCACACATTGATATAACCCCCTGAATCAACTTGGCTTTAGCCAAAACCCAGACACAGATCTGAGTAGGCCTATTGGGGACCATAGCATGGCAGAGTAGGTACATTAAAACATTTTTTGCTTGTCTCTTCATTACAGCCTGGTCCCCTGTCAGTCCTTGGAATCTAGCAGAGTCTGTAACAGCACTACTACACACTCTGGGTCTGCCCAGGGTAGGATTGGACTCTTACAACTGCACTATTTTGCACTATGTAGCTGAACAAAGTGCCACAGATTGATAGTGAAAGCAGAGATGTACAGTATGCTAATGACAAAGAAAAAAAAATCTCTCACTTTCAGGTGCCTTGAAATGGTGCTTTTTTTCCCTTTTTTTTTTTTGTCTGAGGTAGCAGCAAATTGACTTTGCATCTGTTTTAGGGAAGCCAGATGGCATCACAGCATGAATCTTACGCTGCCATAGAGGACTATGATGCAATCCCCATTAGTAATAAACAAGTGACCTCGACAGTGGAGATAAAATGAAATCAGCAAAAGAAATTTTGTTTCTCTTTTATTAATAGAGCTCAAAGTACCTTCTCAAACTATGTACTTACCTTTGATCTCCTTTCTTTACTGGTAATGCACTGGTTTCTGAACTTTTATATTCACTATTTACTCTTATTCATGAGAGCTAGAAACTTGGACTTGAGAATGGCATGGTTCTTGACTGTGTATTGGATTTAGGGCGCAATCCTAACCAGGAGTTATGCAAGCACAGTTAAGCCAGCAAAGTTTGGCTGGCACAAAGAACACTATAAAGTACGTTTGGACTACTGTCAGAGTCAGGGAGGCCAGTACACAGTCGTGCACCATCCTCCCTGACTCTGAGAGTGGTCCAAATGTGCTTTATGGTGACCCTTGTGCCAGCCAAACTTTGCTGGCCTGTGCCGGCCTAATTCCAGGTTAGGATTGAGCCCTTAATTTGAAGCTTATTGTTGTTGTTCAGTCGCTAAATCATGTCCGACTCTGCGTGACCCCATGGACCACAGCACGCCAGGCCTCCCTGTGTTCATCCAATTTCATGTTCATTGCTTCGGTGACACTATCTAGCCATCTCATCCTCTGCCGCCCCCTTCTCCTTTTGCCTTCAATCTTTCCCAGCATGAGGGTCTTTTCTAAAGAGTCCTCTCTTCTCTTCTCATGAGGTGGCCAAAGTACTTGAGCTTCAGCTTCAGGATTTGTCCTTCCAGGGAGCAATCAGGCTTGACTTCCTGGAGGATTGACCGATTGGATCTCCTTGCAGTCCAGGGGACTCTCAAGAGTCTTCTCCAACACCATAACTCAAAAGCATCTATTCTTCGGCGCTCTGCCTTTCGTATGGGCCAGCTCTCACAGCCATACATTGCTACTGGGAAAACCATCACTTTGACTATGCAAACCTTTGTTGGCAGGGTGATGTCTCGGCTTTTTTGAAGCTTATACTGCAACATATTTTCTGAAAAGAGGTGGCAGCCCATAGAATAAATGGCATGACTTTTGTCATTTTGAGAGCACACACAGGTAGGGCCCAGGTAGGATTGGGATATTTGAAACTGAGGTATTTCCAGCCAGTCCTGAAATCATTGCTGTCCGTAGTAATTTGCCTTTTTAATTGATGCATTAAAGTGAGATTTAATTAAGTTACACAGTGTGCACTGAACAACAATTAGGAAGTGAGAATCACGTTTGCATGAGCAAAAGGCAGGAGGCCCTTCATGGACTGTTTTCACATTTTCCATTTTAATCCATTGGAATGCTGTGCAGATGACCAAATTGGCCAGGTTTCAAAGCACAACCCATCCAAGCAATTATGGAATAGATGAGACTGGAGACACCTAGACCTCTCTCTCTCTCTCTCTCTCTCTCTCTCTCTCTCTCTCTCTCTCTCTTAGATGTGCTTAGGACTTGATTGTGAATTTTGTTTATGAGCTTAGAATAAATGCTTGTGGCTGAAGTGCTGTTTTATTTCAAGTATCAAAATGCTATTTGGAACCTTATTTTGTATGCACTTACTATCATTAAGGATCTACCTAGCATACATAAAATGCGTTTTTAAAAAATCTTTTTATTTTTAAGTGTAGGCATTTTAGCTTGGGATTTTTGTTATATCATTTGTAAATTACTGCCATATATTCCCCGCTGCCCATTAAACATAGGCGGTGGTAGCATAAGACATTCATGACCATAAAAACAAAATTGTTTCTATAGTAAAGAAAGTTCAGGGGTGTTTATAGAAAATGCACAATGTAGAAGATCGATCTGTTTTGTTTATTTCCTTATCTTCAGCCTAGGTAGGCTGGGCAGTGGCATATCTAAAACAGTAAATGAAGTTGAAGATAAAATCAAAGTTACTATTCGATCCTAGCCCAGGCCAGCTCCGGTCTCCTATGCACGACTTGTGCATGTCATGGTGGCCAGAAGGATGGCGGCACTGGTGGGGAGGACAAGGCGGGTGGGCACTGGGCCTCCATGCAAGTCAGAGGACCACCAGGAGCCATCACCAGTAAGTTCCCAAAAGAGCAGCAGGGTGTGTGTGTGTGTGTGTGTGTGTGTGTGTGTGTGTGTGCCAGGCTCAGAAGCCGTCTGCCTGCCTCCCAGCAGCCCAGAGTCCTTGCCGGCTCTGTTGCTATGGGAGACAGCAGACATTTGGCCACAAAGCAAGGGCCCTGGCCGGCGCAGATTGGACAAGGCCATCCTAGCCTTGATTGCCAGCAACTGCAGCAAAGGCCCACTGCCCCTGGCCATGGGAACCTCCTTGTTGCTACCTGTTCTCAGCCTAACCACCCAGTGGTGTTATTCATCTGGAACGCTGGGCGGGACATCCGGGTGATCGACAGCCCGCCCGTCGCGTTTCGCAGAGTTACGCCATTTGCTTAACGTACGCAAGTGGCGTAATTGGTTACGCGAATGGCGTTACGCTGTGGAACGCGACGGACAGGCTGTCGATCACCGGATGTCCCGCCCAACGTTCCGGCTGAATAACACCACTGTAACCACCCCTGCAACAGCCCTACTCCCCCACCATTTGTTGAATCTGCACCAATTAGGCACCTGTTAAGAAAGCACTTTCCCATATAACCTGGCACCAACCTCACAGTAGCCTCCAACCCTCAGCACCTTCACTCCACCTGGGCAGCACTGCGTAAGGATTCTTTCTGTTTGTCTTTGTTTTCTTTGTTCACTGTGTATTGCAGTAATCTGTCTTACCCCTCAGCTTTGGACTAGACTTGCTCCTTCCTCAGATCCTGAAGAACCTCCAGCCTGCTGTGACAGGCTGGAACAGTGTTCCGGGGTAGTGTGGAGGGAAGGCAGCTTGGGGGCAAAACTAAGTGGGGGGAGGGAGAGAAGAAGGCATGGGTAGGGGGCAGGGACGGCAAACAAGACGTTTGCTGTATACTATCTCCTCTCCCACGTCTGAAAGCCCTACGTGATGGTTTTGCACCAGCCATTGAGGCTGATGGTGCTCAACATACACTAAGGGAACAACATCGAGGAGACCTCTGACTACCTTCCTAGTCCCATGGGATACAACAGTGTTGGTGTACCCGTGACACAGGCAGCCCCATTAGGATTGGGCTCCTATGTCATTCTCGTAGGGCACAATCCTAACCTGGAGTTAGGCCAGCACAATTAGGCCAGCAAAGTTTGGCTGGCACAAGGGCCACTGTAAAGTGTGTTTGGACCACTCTTGGAATCAGGGAAGATGGCACACATCTGTGTGCTGGCCTCTCTGACTCTGAGAGTGGTCCAAACATACTTGACGGTGTCCCTTGTTCCGGATAGTGCTCTGAGTGTTAGTAGTGTCAACTTATAAAAGGAGCTATGATTTAAGACTGGTTCCAGCATTGTTTAAGCAGAAAACAAAACTAATTTGAATTTGCTTTAGATATTAAACAAGCATGGATGCTAATCCTGCTAACCCTTCCTCTCCTATATCTGCTCTCCAAAAGCAGCTATTTTTGCTGGTTGCAGGCCCCTATTTTTGCTGGTTCCAGGATCTAAGGGCCCAATCCTGAGCTCCACAGTGCCTACAGTACAAGCGGACCACAAGTGCTGGTGTCATGAAGGCTCCGTAAAGCGCCTTTACCTCCAGTGGGGACTGGAGTACTTCCACTCTCACTGGAAGGGTCATCATCGCTGTTTCACTTACCAGCAGGAGAGACTCGTCTTTGTCCGCAGCAATTCACGGTTATTTCCAGCTGACTCAAACTCCCGTCCCAGCTGACCTTCAGGCTTCAGAAGTGGCAGCTCTTCCACTCGGCCAGACCTTCCTGCCCATCATTAAGGAGATGATGGCCAGAAATAAGCACTTGGATCTCACATAGAAACTCATTAGTTCCAAATGACAGAAGAGAAAATGTGCAAATCTTGTTATAATTTCAAGGTACGAGAGAGACCAATTATCATGCCGGGAGAGCCCAATTATCATGGGCACCAGATAAATTGCTTACAGGGTCCAAATCCAGCCTGTGGGCCTTGTGTTCGACACCCCTGATCTAAATGAAGCCTTGGTGTGATTGGATAAGGGCAAGGAACAGAAGTAAAACTTGTCAATGCTTCTGGTCTACATTACTGGCCATACTTTAAAATGTTTTTTTTTTATCAGGCTTCTCAGTAAATGTTAGTGAGCATTTGTGACATTATTTCCATTGTAGTTTTCTATTATATAAGTGTGGAGAAGAGGTTATGTAGAAATGACAAATAACTTGTCTTAGGCTTTCAATTGTTCTTTATTAAATCAGACAAGGGAACCCTATAAGGCTAATGAAAGTATTTTGGCTGCAAACCTGAGTTTCCTTTCCCATGGCACAAAGGTGTTAAGGGTTGAGGAGAGACAGAGAAAAAATGCTAAATATTTTATCGTACAAAACAGCTGTATATGGATAATTTATGGCATGTGGTTTGACACACTCAATAATGACGATTGCCAAATGTGTTAGCGAAGAGTATCCTTCCCATCTGCTCAGGCAACACATGTGGCTTGGGGGGGGTGTTGGCAACTAGACTGAATGGATAAAAGTTAACCACTCTCAGTTGTACCAATAATGAGAAAAGGGTGAGCTGGTGACACTGAGAGCGCAATCCTATACTGCTGTTGTGCGGGCTCTATGCTCTTGCAAACGTGCTGACAAGCGTATCAGCATCGGCGGTACGGTGCTGGACCAGTGCAAGCAGCAGCGCCAATGCTTGGGTGCCACTGCAACTGCCAGTAGCGCTGGCCTTGTGCCAGTTGAGCGTCGTTGGCGCGCAGTCAGTGCTGGGCCTCGCCAAGGGCATTCCAGAGGTGTGCTGGGGTTGTAACTGGGCGGCACAGTGGGCGGAGACGGGGTTGTGATGCAGAACAGCCGTAGTGCCAAATCCTAAACCCCGTCCCCAGCCTCGGCAGCCCTGATTCAGGCCACTCCTGCACACATGCACCTGGAAAACAGCAGGCACAGATCCGAGCAACCCCATTGAATTGACTGGGGCTTACGTGGGTGTAAGCGTTACGATTTGAGCAAGAGTGAGCTTCTGGGTTATGCCATATAAAGGCCCTCGTGGCCTGAACCAAAGTTTCTGGCCACAGTAAAAAAAAGGCCTTCCGGCTATTACAAAGAGCTGAGTCACTCTGGCAGGTGATACTGATCTAACACACCTGCAGCAACTTAGAGGGCCGTGTGCAGAGGCATCATCTGACTGGCGTCTGCTCTGCCCAGCAACAGCCCATGATTGGGCCATGCCTTGTATATAGTGTTGCAGTTTCACATCTCACAGTCCAGAACTGGCTGAAACTGGCATTCCGTCTCTCCGTCTCAAGATCAGATAAACACCTGTGTGTCCTTCGAGCCGGAAGCTTCCCAGCTTGTTAGGGCAACTAGCTTGGACAGTAGTTGTACTCCCTTTCTGATAGTGTAGAATAAGCAGGCAGTTTCACACGGGAAGCCCTGGCTGCAAACACTGCTCATTCCCATGAGCTCATAGTGTTCTAAGAGTCACCCCATTGGGTAAGATGGGGCACAAGGGGTCTTCAGGTATCCACCTACCAGATACACTCTGGCTGCATCCCTTTGTTCTGGTGTTAGAAGGAGTTATTCACTGTGTGTGCTTAAGATGTAAAGCTGCACTGAAACTGCCGCCTGCGAGCGGCAAAGACTTTACCGGCTTTCCTAGCCGGCAGATTGAACCTTTGTACCTTTCTCACTTTCGCTACAATAAAGAGACTTTGTTATGGAAATGTGGCGATTGCTTCAGTCCTTCGCACCGGAGCGCTAAGGCAAGCGCTGGAATGGGTCTCCAAGCCCCCAACTCTGCTACTATTTACACAAATACTCAACAGGTTATGGTGTCCAGCGCACACCGCGCTGCGGAAGATTCAGCCGTAACCCTGCAGGGGCTCGCCGAGGACCCGATCCGCGGAGCAGAGCGGAGCGAAGACTGAACTGTGAATGCGGCTGCATCCTCCAACTCGCCGACACCCTGACAGATGTCGGATGAGGAGGGAGCGACCGGTGGAGTGAAGGAGGAGGAAGACCTCGAGAACGGATCCGAGGGAGAGGACGTTGGCGACCCAGGGGAACCCGAGCAAAGCGAGGAAAGCGAAGAGGGCGAGTCGGAAGACGACGATCTCGGACCTCTCTTTCCCCCAGCGGGGCCTCCCGACGGCCAAGCGCCTGCCCCGCAGCCGCCGCCGCTCGTTCCCGGGCAGGGCGCTTTCCATCCTCTGCCACCGCCTCAAATACCACCGTTGCAGCCCGCTGCGCCCGGGATTGTGATGGCGCAGCAACCCCCCGCCGCCGCCGCCGCGACGGCGCCCTTTGGCGTTCAAGTTCCACTCCTCAACGACAGCAATTATGTGCAGTGGGCCCATAAAATGCAATTGCTGTTGGAACGAGAGGACTTGTGGCAACGCACTCAAGCGCTTCCTGCAGCCGCAAATCCTGCAGAAATGGCAGCTGACAGGAAGGCGAAAGCCACCATCGGGCTTGCAATCTCTGAAGATCTTTTGGTTTACGTGCGTGGCCTTGCACACGCTAAGCACTATTGGGACACTTTGAAGGAGCTGTTTGCCAGGGCATCGCTAACCTCCAGCATGGTTCTGACACGCAAGCTGTGGCGGGCGCGTCTAGAACCGGGGGGCGACTTACGAGTCCACCTGAGAGCGATGCAGCAGAACCTCAAAGACCTAGAAGCAGTCGGGGAACATGTGGAGGAGCGCCTCAAAGTGTTTGCGATCCTAAATTCCCTGGATGAAACGTGGGACATGTTTACCCTAACTTTGGAAAGCATCCCAGCAGTGCAATTGACTGTCACCTTTGTGGTCGCACGGCTTCTCGAGGAAGCAGACAAAAGGAAAGACAATCAAAGAGAGCGTGAGTTCAGAAAAGGGAAAAACAACAATTCTGGGAAAAAGCAGCAGCAGCAGCAACCCAAAAATGAGTCCCAGGCGCAGGTATGCTCTAGTGTGCGCCAGTGCTACGTGTGTGGATCCATCCATCATCTTGCCCTCCAATGCCCCAAGAAGAAAGGAGGAACCAAGAAGAAGAAAAAGCCCCATGATGAGCAGAGCACAGGGCAAGGAAAGCCCCATGCACAGCAACCCAAAGCGAGCATCGCGTTTGTGAGTTCAGCGGAAGGGGTGCGCACGAGAGAATCCTGGTTGCTCGACTCGGGAGCAAGCCATCACATTGTGACTTCTGCAGACTTACTCACGAGTAGGCGCGCGACAGACCGTGAAACTGTTGCTCTCGCAAATGGAAAGACAGCTCCTGTGAGCTGCGCTGGAGACGTGTTTCTGCCTCAACTGCAGACCACCTTGAAAAATGTGCTGTGTGTGCCAACAATGTCCAGGAATCTGCTCAGCCTTGGCACCCTCCAGGAAGATGGATTTACAATTACTTTCCAAGACAACACCTGCACTCTTAAAAGGGGGAGTCTCTGCGTGGCTGTCCCCCGAGTGTACCGTTTGTTTGTGCTTGGAACGCAGGCGAAGGAGAAGCAGCAGGCAAGTGCGTACTTCAATCAACCGAAGCACGGACTCTGCCCGCATTTGTGGCATCTGCGATTAGCACATCTGAACCATGACTACGTGAAGAAGACAGCTGAACTTGTGCGCGGAATGGACTTGAAAGATTGCGACGCATTTGTGGATTGTGAGGTGTGCAAACTCACCAAATCGCATCGCGCAAGCATCCCGAAGTTCAGCAGCCGCCAGACCCAGACTCCCTTCCAGCTGGTGCACATGGACTTGATTGGGCCATTGAAAAAGACAGCTGGGGGGGGCACAGTACGTTCTTACTATTGTGGATGATGCTACAAGGTACAGTTTTGCATTTTTAATGCGTCAAAAGTCTGAGGCGTTTAATAAAATTCGCAATTGGGTCAGGTGGGTGGAGAGACGGTTTGAGCATCCCGTAGTGGCAATTCAAACCGACCGGGGAGGTGAATTTCTCAGTGGGGAGATGTCTCAATGGTTGGAAAGGCAGGGCATCACTCACAGACTCACCGCTCCTCGCACCCCAGAGCACAATGGGGTGGCGGAGAGAAAAAATGGGGAGCTCCAAAGCATGGTCAGAGCGCTGATGGAGCAATCAAAGCTGCCCAAAGGGTTGTGGGGAGAGGCGATGAAATATGCTGTGTTCATTTCTAATCGTGTGTATCACCGTTCAATTGAAGGGGTCCCCTACACCAAGCTATACGGTAAACCACCCGATCTTGCATTCCTAAAGACGTTTGGGTCACATGCTTTCGTCCATGCAGATCGGGAGACACGCAGGAAAGGCGCACCGCGAGCCAAGAGGCTGCAATTCATTGGAGTAGAACCAAATTGCAAAGCGCTCAAATTTCTCAATCCTGACCACAGAACGGTCACAATATCCAACTCTTACGATTTCTCTGAGCAAAGTATGCTGCCAGATCATGCTGACAGGAGCGTCAGCATCCCCTCTGAGGCTGGAGAAAGTGGGGGGGAAGCAAGATTAGAAAGCAGTCCTGATCAGCCGGCAGCATCACCTCAGAGAACTCCAGAGAGTCCTGCCACACCAGCAAGCTCTAACAGGCTGCTGGAAGGGGGGGGAGCGGGGGAAGCCAGTCCAGGCTTGGACACAAGCACTTCCTCAGAGGGAACCACTCCAGAACAAACTGTTCCGCCCAGACGCATCCTTCCTCCTAGGGCTTTGCGTGGGGTACCACCTCAGAGATTAACCTATCAGGTGGAGGTGGGGAAAATACCCCAGACATACCAAGATGTCTTAGAGTTACCGCAACCCGAGAAGGAAGGATGGCTCCAGGCTATTCAAACTGAATTGAGGGCAATGCACAACCTGGAGGTTTTTGAACCAGCAAAATTACCAGCTGGAAAGCATGCAATTGATTCCAGATGGGTGTTTGTTCTAAAGGATCAGGAAGGTGCTGAGCCCTTAAAGAAAGCACGTTTGGTGGTTCGTGGCTGTAAGCAAATTCCAGGTGTAGATTTTGAGGAAATCTACTCCCCCACGCTCTCAGCCACAACGCTACGAGCAGCGCTTGCTGTAGCAGCCAGCAAAGGTTTTCAAGTGCATCATTTTGATGTGGGAACAGCGTACCTGCATGCAAAACTGCAGGAAGAAGTGTACATCACAATTCCACCAGGGGTGCAATGTGACAATTCACATTTTCGCCTCAGGAAATCGATTTATGGGTTGAGGCAAAGTGGAAGAAATTGGCACTTATGCCTTAAGGAGCAGCTGCAAAAGTTGGGGTTCACACCCTCCACAGCTGATCCATGCCTTTTCAAGAAAGGAAAAGGGGAAAAATTGTGTGTTCTTTTGTGTTTCGTTGATGACCTGCTAGTTCTTGCACGAACGGAACAACAGATCAATCAGGTCACACAACAACTGAAAAAGGCATTCACACTAAAGTGTCTTGGTCCTGTCACTCGCTACCTGGGAGTGGAGATTGAACGCACAGCTGACGGTGCAGGTTTTCTCCTCAGCCAGGAGAGTAAAATCCATGCCCTGCTTCAAGAATGGGGCATGCAGGACAGCAAGAGTGTTGCAACTCCAATGGTGGTTGGAAGGGGGGAGAAAGCAGAAGAGTCTACACCATTTCCAAACCAGAATATGTACCTCTCACTATTGGGTTCACTTACACATCTTGCGTGCTGGACGCGCCCAGACATTGGCGCTGCAGTCAATCACCTGAGCAGGAAAGCTGCAAACCCAACCCAGGCAGATTGGATAGCCTTAAAGCGTATTCTCCGGTACTTGAAAGGGACAAGCACCCACAGGTACCACATCGCCCCAAAAGGAGCACTGCAATTAGAGGTTTTTGCAGACAGTGACTTTGGGGGAGATGACACCAGGAGATCTACAACTGGCTATGCCATACGTCTTGGGGATTGCGTGATAGATTGGGGTTCACACAAACAAAAGACTGTTGCGTGTTCGACACTGGAAAGTGAATACACAGCCTTGAGTCTTGTGACCAACTACCTACATACGCTCAGGCAATTGATGTCGGATTTGGATGCTCCACAGGTAAATCCAATCCGAATCTGGATGGACAACCAGTCTGCCATCCAGGTTGCTGGGTCAGAACGAGTCCGGATGCACTCCAAGCATGTGGACATAAAGCACAAACATGTCAGAGAGGCAGTCCAAAATGGGGACATTGAAGTGCTTTACTGCCCATCGCAGGAGAACATCGCGGACATTCTAACCAAAGCCCTTCCTGCGCCACAGTTCAAAGAAGCAGTTCAAATGCTGGACTTGGCGCCAAAGGAAGACTTCCGAGACGAAATGGGGGGGTGTTGCAGTTTCACATCTCACAGTCCAGAACTGGCTGAAACTGGCATTCCGTCTCTCCGTCTCAAGATCAGATAAACACCTGTGTGTCCTTCGAGCCGGAAGCTTCCCAGCTTGTTAGGGCAACTAGCTTGGACAGTAGTTGTACTCCCTTTCTGATAGTGTAGAATAAGCAGGCAGTTTCACACGGGAAGCCCTGGCTGCAAACACTGCTCATTCCCATGAGCTCATAGTGTTCTAAGAGTCACCCCATTGGGTAAGATGGGGCACAAGGGGTCTTCAGGTATCCACCTACCAGATACACTCTGGCTGCATCCCTTTGTTCTGGTGTTAGAAGGAGTTATTCACTGTGTGTGCTTAAGATGTAAAGCTGCACTGAAACTGCCGCCTGCGAGCGGCAAAGACTTTACCGGCTTTCCTAGCCGGCAGATTGAACCTTTGTACCTTTCTCACTTTCGCTACAATAAAGAGACTTTGTTATGGAAATGTGGCGATTGCTTCAGTCCTTCGCACCGGAGCGCTAAGGCAAGCGCTGGAATGGGTCTCCAAGCCCCCAACTCTGCTACTATTTACACAAATACTCAACATATAGGTAGAGCTGGTCCACTTTATTCTGTGTGGGTTATGGACAGAGAGTAGCAGAGCACTCTGTCCGACTATAGAGCACTCTAAGTGATTTGTGCCTGTATATCTTAATCTGTTTATGTGGGTTTTTTCCTGTGTGGAACCCTATCTGTTTTTAGCTACATTTTGTTTTGTGCCTGTCTACAATACACTGTGGTGAAGGAAAGCTACCTGTGTCCTTAGCATTTTTTTCTCCTACGCATTCCTGAGGTGGAGTTGAGTTCTGCCCTGTGCCAGGAACTGGTCAGCCGTTACAGTTGCAAGTAGGCCACGCTGCAACTCTGCTGATAGTTGGCTCTCTGCTCGGGGCTTTCTGCTCCTACGCTCCCAACTATCTCAACAGTAAGGGGAAAACCTCCCCTTGGCCTGCAGTTCGCTGCTGCTGCCTCCTAATGGGCTTTAGGATACAGCCCTGTTATGACAGCCTTACTTAGGATGGGGCTGTGAAACTGGATGAGAAGGACTTGACCCATTCAGATGTGCTTGGAGGCATTTCACCGAAGTTGGTCAAGATCATACTATCTGGCCGACTTGGCTAAATTCAGCTCCAGGTACGATGACCCTGGAGCTGTGGGTTTCAAATCTCTTTGAATCAGAACAGCACAAGATTATTGGAATGCGTTCTGGCACAGTATAAAGAAGATTGAGTCGAGAGACAGTAGGCAGAAGATTGAGTCGAGAGGGTTAATGCAGTGTTGTCATGCAGGGGGTACACGGGGGTACGCGAGTACTGGTTGCTAGGATTACAGCTGGCCCCGCCCATTCGCCCGCCCACTCGTCGACTCCGCCCTCTGCAACATTTGAATTTCCTGCATGTTTGAGTTGCCTGCATGTTCTCAGAGCCAGGCAGGCAGGCAGGCAGCGAGCGGAGCCTTTCCTTTCCTTGCCACTGAAAAATGAGTTGCTCTGGGGTTTTAACATGATGCCAGGCCTCCTTAACATGTTCTGGGGGTGCTGTGGAATACTGTTGCAACTGTTGGGTCAGTTTAAAATCATCTGAGGCCTCAAAAAGGGCTTTTTTCATGTCACTTCCTGCCACGACATCACTTCTGGCTTATGACGTCACTTCCGGTGGGCGGGTCCTGACACATGCCAATCAAAAGTGAGTACCTGTTATTAAATCATTTAGATAACACCACTGGGTTAATGCCTCCGTTTGCCTGAAGATAAGAGCTGAAGATCTGAAGGTCGCCAGTTCAGGACAGCCGGAAGTCTCTGTGAGCGGCAGACTTCGTTAATTGCGACTGATTAACAGCTGAGCTTCGGCTGCCTTGTGTGAGGGGGAGTTGTGCCGAAGTTCAGCCGCTTCTCTGGTGGGAGCAGGGAAGCCATTTATCAGCCAGCAAGAAGACAAACGGGTGGCCAGAAAGAAGGACTAAATCCAGAAAGATCCATCTGTATGTGTGTAGTTCTTGAAAGATAGAACATTTCTGCATAAATTGTAAAAACCTTCGGGTTTCTGAATAAAGTCTGCCCATGTAAACCGCCTTGAGTTATAGTCATTAGAGAAATCTGGTGACCTAAGAAAGGCGGTATATAAATCCAAGTATTATTATTATTATTTATAAAGGTAATTGGGATCATTTTTCAATGGAACCGAAACATGCATGAGGGAGATAAAGACATTTTGAAACCTTTTCTTTGCAGATATGCATGCCAGTTCCTGCAGAAAATGGGAAATGTTTTCCTTGTTTTTTCTTCTGCTGCCCCATAGGTAGAGGTGGGAGCAAACTTTTTTGGGGGGGGGATTTTAGCGTTTTCCAATATTAAAAGTGCAGAAAGTGGTGTTATGTGTTTTTATTACATTATCACCGCTTTCTCACACCTCTACCAATGGTACATGCAAATTCTACCATCATTTCCCTCCCATGCTCTATGATGTTTGTATGAAACTGTGTTTTTCCTTCCAAGAGAAAGTGTGAAAATTGAAAAGAACATCACTGGGTGGTTTTGCACTCATATTGTGGGTGGACATGGAAAACTGCCACGTTAATGGAGGCCTAATGGAGACATGTGACCCTTGCGACAAGACTGTTGCCATTTTTTGTTGGCAGCTCTAGCTATGGCACTCATAGAATGCAAAATATGTTTGCATCACACTGATAGCAATGCTTGAATGAAAGATCGTTCATCCCATGTTTATTGAGGGGGGAATCTGAATGTAAAAAATAGCAAGTATATGCCAAGTCTGTTTGGTCCAGGGATGCAGCCCCAGTAGGAAACAGGGAGAGGAGGTATAGCAGTGTCTGAGGGGGCATTTGACTAACTGCGAGGGGAATTGACTGTGCCAGTTTTCAGTTGGGTATGAGTCAGGCGCTGGCATGCCTTCCCATTTCCATCGCATTTGAAAAAGTATGTTTTTAAAAATGTATCATTTGTTAGTTTTAATATTTTAACGTTTAGTGTGCACACTAACCTGGAGTTAAGCTGGCACAGTTAGGCCAGTAAACTTTGGCCAGCACAAGGGCCACATAAAGTGGGTTTGGACCACTCTCGGAGTCAGGGAGGATGGCGCACGTCTGTATGCTGGCCTCTCTGACTCTAAGAATGGTCTAAACATACTTTACAGTGTCCCCTGTGCCAGCCAAATTTTGCTGACCTAACTGTGCCGGCCTAAATCCAGGTTAGGATTGCGCCCTTAATAGTGTAGCATGCCTAACAATACAGTTCTATTCAGAGAAGTGTTCCATTGGTTTCAAGGGTACTTACTCTCAGTTAAGTGTGCTCCAAATTGCAGCCCTTAAGGCCTACCTGGACACTGTGGTGGCCTTGCACAAGTGCTAGTGTGATGTTGGCCATATCCTAAGCCAGGCTGGCAGAGCCATCTCCTGCTCACACAGCCAGGCTAGCAATACCACCAGTGTCCCCAGCAACAATAGGTATCAAAGGTAGGGTTACCAGATACAAACTGGGACAGAGTGCCTATACCTTTAACCATTGCATGGAAGAGGGAATTTGGCCTGGTGCAGCTCATCATGGAAGGGTTTCAAAAGCTACACCTGCCCAAATTCTCTCTTCCATGCAATGGCTAAAGGTATAGACACTGTCCCAGTTTGCATCTGGTTAACACTAATCAGAGGGGCAACACACACACACACCAATTCACAAAGGCAGCTAGCAGAACTGCTTTAGTCAGACTGCAATCATGGCACCATGAAAAAAGGCAGAGCAGCAGCAGTCAGAACTGCCTTGGTTGTGTTTAGCTGCAATCATGCCTGCCTTCCAGTGGGAAAACAAGGCAGGGCAGCTGTGTCAGCAATCACTTCCTTTGGAAGATTCACCTGGTTGACCCCTGCTAACTGGACAAGAGGCACTTTTTCCAGTGGTGTTCCGCTTATATTTAGCAGGGGGAGAGAAATTGTCCCTCTTCACCCCCGCGCAGTCTTCTAGTGGCTGTTGCTGGCGGTCTGCCTTTTTTTAGATTGTGAGCCCTTTTGGGACAGGGAGCCATTTAACTTTATTATTACTATTTGCCTGTAAACCGCTTTGTGAACTTCGTGTTGAAAAGCGGTATATAAGTACCCGTTGATTGATTGATTGATTCTCAGTCTGACTTTTTTTCAACATCAGGTGAAGACCTTTTTCTATTTGCACAGAATGGTTTAAGGGTTTGTTTTGTTTAAATACCATTTTTAGAGTGTGGGGTGTTGTTGTTTTTTTAAAAAAAATATTTGCTCTGTTTTTATTGACTTAAAAAAATGCTTTTCCACTATTGTTAACCACTTTGAGCACCTTTGGGTAGTAGACAGGACAAGAAATGGTCAAGATAAACCTGGTGGAAAATCGAATGTATTTTGTCCTCAAAACTGTGAGGACTCAAACATGTTTGCTCAGAGATGTAAGTTCTATTGGGTTCAAGGGTACTTACTTTTGGTTGCACAGAACTGCAGCCCTAAAGGCCTATCAGAACATTGCGCTGCCATTGCACAAGTATTTTGAATGCCTAAGAGTGCCGTACAATCTGTTCTTAGCTTGCTGAATGAAATAATTTTATAAGGAAACTGCAATTGTTCAATAGTTTTAAAAGTTGTTTGCATCTGACTTTTTGTGGAGGAAGGGAGCACGGAATTTGTGAATTATTTTGCATGAGATAGCAACTCTAAAGGTTTTGCAAAAAAGAAATTCATTTTTCTTCTTCTGATCATCACCAATATAACCACTATATAATCACCTATATAGGTCCTATATCATCATCACCGATATGCAAATGTTATATTCATAACATACGTTTCCAAATATAGCATTCCATTTCTGTGGATATATTTAATAAATGTTAGAAGAAGAAGAAGAAAATATAGATTTGGGGAGTGAGATAAATATAACAGGAGACAGATGCAATGGAAAAGCAATTGATTAAGTGAGAGCTGAAGTCACACTTTTTTAACCAAGCGCATTGCCAGCAAAGCCTCTGTCATACAGAAACAGCATGCGCTAAGTGACAGAATGATCCTAAAGACTAAGATAACAGCTCTGATTGATAACAAATCTCCCCAAAGGTACATCTGTGCATCTGTCATGTGCTATATCCAGATTTCTTTTTAGCACTTTTATTTGTATGGTTGGACGTGTGCGCCGATATCAAATATGATAAAGTGGTGGAATATAAATAGGTTTGTGCGGGAGGCATGACAACTAATCATGGTGGTTTGGATTTATTATGTACAAGACACATAAATGTCATATCTGAAGAAACTGCTGCACGAGGTGTCTTTACACTTTGTGTTTGCTCAACAGAAGAATCTGGCATCTATGTGGATTTGAAAAAGGAAAAAACTCTTAAGAACAAGTCATCTGTTGGCAAAAAGTGAAGATTAGCTGCCCTTTAAAAGTGATGAAGGTTTGTGGAATGTGAATGATGGGAAGGAAGGTTGGGGATACCATTTGGAGGACTGGTCCAGTGTTAGCCTGTTCTTTTTAAAAAAAAAATACTGCTTGCATTGGAAACTGGGAGGAAGTGCTGGTGTGAGTGCTTGCTGGGAATCCTCTGGCAAAACATTGCACAGGACCCTTCTAAAATATCTCTCTGGAACCTCTTGATGGCACATGGTGTACCATCCCTGGTCCTGGCACTCAGAATTCACAATTTGGCCTGGCCAGTTATGGGTGTGGACTAATCCTGGCTGACCCTGATGCTGACCCTGCTAGGGATGTTTGGAATAAGAACACAATTCCGGGTGCAGTCCTAACTGGCACAGTCAGACCAGCAAAGTTTGGCTGGCAGAAGGGCCACCGTAAAGCATGCTTGAACCACTCTCTGAGTCAGGGAGAATGGCATTTGTCTGTGTGCTAGCCTCGGAGTTAGAGAGTGGTCCAAACATACTTTACGGTGTCCCCTGTGCCAGCCAAACTTCGCCGGCCTAACTCCAGGTTAGGATTGAATCCTCTGTGTGTGTGTGTGTGTGTGTGTGTGTGTGTGCGAGAGAGAGAGAGAGAGAGAGAGAGAGAGAGAGAGAGAGATTTCTTTGTAGCATCATGGCAAGTGAGGCAGACCTTGGCCAAAATGTGACTCATCCTGCCCCATTCTGGGCTGGCCCATTTGACAATGAGGCAAAATGTTGACTGTTGTTCTAACAGACCAATCTTATTATGGGTGCAATGTGGCCACCAGAGCAGTTGCTGGTGTCTGTGTGCTAAGACCAGTGGAGAGAATATTGTCAGTCAGCACTGGTGCATTGGTGTAATGATGGTTGGTTGGAGGAACCAGGAGAGGGAAGGAAGGGTGTACGTGCCAGATCTTTTGTCAATCTCTCCACCCTTTTGCCCCTCCTTGGGAATATACCACCAAAATAGGTGCTATATGTCCAAGGAGACCCATAGGCAGCCTGATAGCTTACTTGTAGATAAGTAGACATGTCCTTTTATTCATCTCTACCTTCAGGTTGCCCCCCCCCCCCACCAGATGATGCAGCATGTGCCTTTTTGGCTAAGGCTGCATGGGCACTGGTGGCAGGGGATAAGATTGGGCAGTTAGTAGTGTGTGTGTGTGTGTGTGTGTGTTAGTAAACATGTCAACAAGTTTTGGTATATGGTTCCAGTCATTTGAGTCTACACGACTACTGTAATCTACACTACTACTGTAGTGACTACGGAAAAACGCTTCTCAATTATTTGAGTTACTCACTGCACCAAGTTGAGTTGCCACGGCGCACATGTGATGTATCTTTCAGCGCAATCCTATGCATGTCTACTCAGAAATAAGTCCCATGGTGTTCAATGGGGCTTACTCTAAGGAAAGTGTGTATAGGATTGCAGCCTTTGTCTGTCCCCTGTGTCTCTGTAGCAGTGCTTTGTAGTTGAAATAGTAGCCCTTCTCCATTGTTATCACCATATATATAATACATTTTTTAATCTTACATTATGAGCTGCCTTAAGCATTTGCTCCAGCAAAGGAAAGGTGGGATATAATTATAAATAAATACATTAAATATGTCATATTAAATGTCTAAAACAGGCTTGCATCAGTTGCAACAGTAAGGAAAAGGTTAGGTCAGTGGTTCCCAAACTGTGGGACAGAACCCACTAGTGGGTCATGAACCAATTTCAGGTGGGTAACGAAGCACCTAAAGCAGCCATATTGAAAATACGGGATGATGGGATACTGGAAAAGGGGAGGGCTGTGTGGCTATTTTGCTTGTGCCAAGTTTGTAAATAGGCTTTTTTCCCTTTCTGAGTCACTTTGTTATTGGAAAATGGCTGAGAAATAACCCAACTTATTTCTGTATTATCAGGAAAGTGCAGGTTCTGCCGTCACAATGATGGCACTTCTGGCCATGGGTCATTCTAAAAAGTGGGTTCTGGTGCTAAAAGGTTTGAGAAGCACTGGGTTGGGCTGTTTCTTCAACTCTGCCCTTTTTTGTTCTTTTGCTGTCCTAATTTAACTTTTCACACTATTTTTTTTTGGGGGGGGGGGGGAGAGAGAGAGAGGTATGTATAAGTACACACTGAGAGAATTCATTGACAGGACCATTCACAATCTACTAAACTGTTTCACCTGATTATATCACAAAGTTTTTTTCCTCTTGCAACCAAATAAAGCATGTCCAAACAGTATCTTGTTTTTGCAGAATGTAATCATTTTAATGAGATAATTATAATTGGAGGCAAATACCATACAGTACACATAGGCTAAATAGGCATTATATTAATTTGAAATTTTTCTATTGCTCACTTTGTGGGAATCTTTGCACCTTGATAATAGCAACAAACAAGTTTACAAGAAAAGTTAATTATCTATAGATCTAGATATAATCTGAAAAGGGGAGGATAGGCCCTTTTCCGGCCACCTCATAGGACATTCTGATCTTGATATTGTGGAATTCAGATGGGACCTTGCAGTACAACACAAGACATGAAGCATCCTTGCTGTGTTCTAGAACAAGGGTCTTCAAACATTTTAGGACAAGGGCCATAATGTAATTTAGACATTTTTGTAGGCTGAAAAAAATCAGTTGAATGAATGAATGAATGAATGCCACCGTAAAGGAATTTGTGCTTTAGGATTGTGAACTTGGGGCAGTGTATTTTGGATTGGGAATTTAGGGCACAATCCTAACCTGGTTCCTTGAGCCCATTCCACATCCTCGGATTCAATGGGGAATGTAGATAGTCAGAATCCATCTTGATTGTAGTTGCCACTGAGTTTTCAGTAAAGCAAATTTTCAAGGCAAATGTTGGAAGTCCATCCTGTGAGATTGAGAGTCTGGAGTTAGGCTGGCACAGTTAGGCCAGCAAAGTTGGCCGGCACAAGAACCACCATAAAGTATGTTTGGACCACTCTTGGAGTCAGTGAGGCCAGCACACAAGGCGTGCGCCATCCTCCCTGACTCTGAGAGTGGTCCAAATGTGCTTGTTGTGTCCCTTGTGCCAACCAAACTTTGCTGGTCTTTATAACTGTGTCAGCATAACTCCAGGTTAAGATTGCACCCTAACTTTTATCAGGATTTTGCGGGAAGCCAAAGGAGTTTCTGTAAGATTAACGAAATGTCTTGGGGACATCCAACACACCTCTGTTGAGACAGTTATCACTAAAGCAAGGCTATTAATGTCATTTGCCTTTCAGCTGCATGGAATGTAGTGATGGGAGTCTGGCTCTAATGAATAGCATCTCCATATTGTGGCAAACTTAATAAGGCTTCAGACCTGCCACCACATTTCATATAAAGGGAAGTTTCACAGTGGATTTGGAGGTTTTCAATTGGGAGAAACAGCAATTGTGTGGAACCCTAACCAACTTTCCAGTGCTGATGTAGCCACGCCAATGGGGTGCATTCTAAGGTGGGGGGCATTCATAGGGGCCTTCTCAAGTTAAGGGAATGGTTTCTTCCCCTATCTTGGGGCTGCATTGCAGCTGCATCAGTGCTGAAAAGCTGGATAGGATTGGGCCCTTATCATACGCTTCCCTTTATTTCTTAGATAAGAAAGGAGCCAAGTTAAGCGATGTCCATGCAAATTACCTGTGACTTCCAAATAAAAAAATATACACCACTGCTGCGTGATTTAAATAGATTGTGTTTTCAGTATATTGTACCTTCATTTTGTGGATTGCTCATCTTTAGATCTCCAAGGATGCTACTGTTTACAGAATGACAGGTAATTTGTCATCAATGAGCAAACATTAGCAATGCTATACTCAGGGGTCACTTTTTCACCTCAGTTGTATCTGCCTCTTAGCTAATGGTGTATCTTTTTTTATGTGTGTGTTCTGAATTATGAGTACTGACTGGCCTAATTGCAGTCAAACAAATTCCTTATTTCAATCCTGACACAACCTGAAGTGTGTATGTGTAGGATGGTGGCTTGGTTTTCTTTCTGACAGAACAAGAAGAGAAAGGTTAAGAATGAGAGAATTGTGGTGAAACTCCCAGTATTTTCTTTTTAAGCATCATTCATGGAGTGTGTGACTTGTTTTCAAGGAGCTTTCCTTGCCAAGGCTGCGTCTAATAGAACACTTCAGCACTCATCTTGATCGTTGTAGCTGCGTGGTAGTTAAAAGTTACATCAAGTGTTTCCCTGAAGCAATCATTGTTGGAACCCACTAACACATCTATCTTCAGCCCTGGTGCTTGCAAAATCTGGTTGGGTATTAGGGAAAAACCTCCTGTAGGGCAACCAGATGTTTTCCACTGGGGGGAGCTTCCCATATGTACTCCATTTTAGCCAAGTAAACTGAGATGGTATCTGTTTATTCCTGCTGACAGGAGCCTGTTTGAAACTGTCTGTCTTGGGAACTGCTGATTGAAGTGGGGCACAGGAGATGATGAATATTAATCTTGCTCCCGTTGAGTAATTTGCACATTGCCTCTCTCTCTCACTCACACACACACACACACACACACACACACACACACACACACACAGTGCCAGTTCACAATATTTCTTTTTTCCCAACATGCCATTTAGTTAGCATGACCAAGAAGGATAACCAATGAGGGAGCTCTGCAGATGAAGTCTATGCCGATATACAGCCCAGGCAGATTTGATTCTTGACTGCTGGAGCATGTAATCTGCCCATCTCATGCCCCAAGGCTGTTTCCGAGTCTACCTCTTTACTACTCCTTATCTAAGTGACCCCTATTCTGCAGTAGGAGTGGAAACAGTCCCGCTGTGGGGACAATGCAACCTCAGGCAAGTTTTAATAAGCCCCACACCATTTTATATGATAGGGCTGCTTTGCCCATTATTGTTTCAGGAGTAAGACTCACGGGCAGCCCGATCTTAACCTGCACTGGAATAGCCAGGCCGGCGCAGCTGGGCTTCATCCTAAGTGCATTAGGAGGCGGTGGCAGCTCAGCGTGGGGCAAGGGGGTGTTTTCTCCTTGCCCTGAGGGAAGCCCCAGCCAGGCGCAGGTCCAAGTGGCCAGGAACGGCCACTAAATTGGAGCCATCCAGCCTGGGGACTGGGGTTAGGATATGGCCCAATGGCTGTGTCCTGTCTCCGCCCCGTTGCTACCCCGTTACCCCTGTGGCACGCCTCTGGCACACCCTTGGCGCAGTCCTGTGCTGGCCAAGCGACTCCGGCGCTCGACTGCTGCAGCCGACAGGCACGGTGATGCCCATGCGTCAGCGGCAGCGCGGCTGCTTGCGCCAGTCCAGCAACTGGTTCCGTGGTGAAGATGCACCTGACGGCATGTCTCAATTCAATTTATAGAACCTTTATTGGCATTAAAAAAAAAACAAGAAAAAAGAAAAGTGTACAACAGTATCAGTTGATGCCTTGATATTACAAACAAATTAGGAGTAATCATGGAGGTATAAACTGAGAAGGTGTTGGGGAAAGGGGTTAGGGAAGGGGTTTTGACTTAGAGACCGCTAGTAAAAAATCCGCTACCAAGTTGGAAATGGTCGCCAAATTATCACTTAAAAGGATAGGCAGAGGGTCAGCAAAAAAGGCAGAGAGAGAAGACAAGAAAGGTTCAAGGACATTGTTCTGTAGGTGTTGATGAGCCGGGCAACGAAGTAATATATGACCTAAAGTATCTGGCTCAGATGAGCAAAAAAGGCAGAGTCTGTTATTGTGTGGAATGTTTGAAAATCTGCCAAGATGAACAGCTGATGGAAAGATGTTTAGCCTCGCTAGCATGAATGCTCTCCTTTTGCTGGGATTAATTAGTTTACTGAAATAGTTTGAGGGGCGACCAAGTGAGGGGGAAAGGCCAAAAAAGTGAGGGGAACAAGTAGGGTTTAAATTAGGGAGTAATAGATTAAGTTCCTGTTCCCAGAGTTTAGATTTAATAATTTGATGTGCTCTATGAAGGTTAATGTCTGTAAGAGATTCAGGGGAGAGGTCCAGGGATACCTGACGGCACGTTTGCAACAACCCTAGTCCAGCGCACGAGCCCTGCACCTGCACAATGCCAAGTTAGGATTGCGCTCTGATTTTAAAGGGACTTACTCACAGGTAAGAGTGTGTAGGATTGCAGCCTTGCAACACAATCTGATGCATGTCTATAGAAGTAAGTCCAATTGTGGTCGGTTCATCCTCATTCCCAGGATAGCATGCATAGATAGTAGCCTTATTCAGCATTTTTTAAAAAAAAATGTATATATAAGGTGTGAATGTAGCAAAGTGGTGTTGGAAAACATACATTTCCCGAGAGTCGACGTTGGGTATGGTTCCCTGTCCCGTTTCATATTAGGAGAATCTGGTTTGTTTGAGCTGTGTAGTGGGTGAAACTGGTCACAGCATATATAAAAAGAACACAGAGAAAGATGGAATGTAGGCAGGTGTGTGTGTGTGTGTGTGTGTGTGTGTGTGTGTGTGTGTGTGTGTTGCCTGCCTGTACCACATGGCTGTTCATGTATAATGGATTTTATTCTAATTCAGCTGGCAGAAGTACTGAGTTTGTGATTCCTCTCTCTATTCCCAATAGCGGACTTGAAGATATTTTTTTCCTTTGTCTGTTAAGAGCCGGATGTGGAGTGTGGTGACTTTAGTGGAGAATTGCTTCTTTTTGTGGCTTGAGAACAGCCCATTCAACTCAGTGGCCTTTTACCTCTCACAGCGAGGACGAGATCGGATGGGGGGGGGGGAGAGAGTGAGGAAAATAAAGCTGGTGGCATTCAAAAGCCTGCAAAAATTAACTTGAAGTCAGCGCGAAGAGAGGCACTTCACCCTCTGGAAAATAATAAGAAAGCTCAAGATGTGCTGCAAAGTCTTTCTTGAATCACTAAATTGGACCGTTCCCGGAGTATAATGAAAGCTGAGCAAGCAGCCGCGTTTGAAATGCCTTGAATTTTAATGAAAATAGGAGAAATGATGTGAGGAGGGGTGGGAGGAGAGGGAAAGAAGTTTATTGCATTTATCATCTTTGCTAAAAATAGAAAATTGAAACATTTTTGGGACTGGAAGCTGCAAATAATGAGCCCACTCACAGGAGCCAGAACCAAAAACTTCAGTGGGTGAATGGAGTTTGGGTCAAGCTGGTTGATGTGTTCATGTGCTCTCACCCTTTGTCTAAAAAGCGCAGGGTGGGGATGCATGTACTTGTTTGTCACTCACTCGCCATGTAGGGATGACTTGCAGGCCCGAGCGAATGGTCTGAGAATGTTTGCACCATTTGATGTCATCTTCAATGCTGTGTTTTTTAATGGCACCAGCTCAGCCAGTTCTAAGTTGCCAGCCATTCTGTGGAGAGTGCTCAAGGACAGAGGAAATCAAGTTATGTATAAGGAGGCGTGAATTGTGGTAATTGGCAATTAAGTGCGGTAGTTTTGTCTCACTGTGAGATTTGGGCTATACGTTTGGCTGAGTGATTTGTCCGAAACCTCTCTATGAGCTTTATGACTAAGCTGAGATTTGAGTCTTAAATTCATATACCAAACTCGACATTGATTCATGATGGCTGTTATTGCTTGTGCACACCCTTCCTGTAGTTATGCGCAGTGGCATATTTTTGGTATGGCAGATATGGACACCTGCCATGGGCACCCCTTGAAGGGGAGCTCCACTCAACCAAAGAACAGGGGGCAGCAAATCCTGAAGCTGCTGCCTTGTTTTTTGGGTGCTTCGTATTCTGGTTGCCCATTCCTTTTGCTCAACGGACCAGAGGAGAAGAGAGGGGACAGAAGTGAAGCTGCCACTGCCTACTCCATTGTGGCATCCAGGTTCTCCAGACAAAGATGCGCTGGTGGTGCCTGCTTCATGATCTAGCTGCCCCCGTTCCAGTGATGTCATTCAGGGGGAATGGACCAGAACGGGCGTTCCGGATCCTAATGGGCTCCGTGGCTGCTTCCAGGTTTTTTTTTGGTTTTTTTCCAACATTTGAATTTGAACTCAAAAGTGAGTTCCTGTTCCTAAATCATTTGAATGACACCACTGCCCCATTCTGTCTGCTCAGTGGCGCCCCTCCTTCAACTGGAAGCCTCCACAGGAGAAGGAATGGGGTAGCAACCAGATTGCAAAGCAGGTGCCGCCAATGCCACCTCCTTCTCCAGGAGAACCCGGAAGTGATATCACAATGTCATGTGATGACATGATATCACTGCCCTGGGGCTGCTAGTTATGCCTCTGGTTATGTGTGAATGGTAGATATACATGTGCAACAAGTTGCACACTGACATAGATGACGACAATGCGGTGGGTGGCCACCAGATAATCTAGGAGGAAATGAGATCTGAGTTCAAGGCTTCATCTGCCAGCGGGAGATCTGGGACTAGTTGAAACCTGAAATGCAATGGGCAGCGCAATCCTATACCCCCTTAGTGCCAGTGCTGCGCTCTTGCGCTGGCTGAACACTTTTGCAAACATGCCGTAAAGCACGTCCACATCAGTGCTATGACACTTGGCCAGCGCAAGCGGCATTGCCGGCGCTTGGGTGCTTCCACGACCATCGGCAGCGCCGGCATCACTCGGTTGGGGCAGGGCCTCCGCAAGGGCATTCCCAAGGCATAAATGGGGCAGCGCAGTGGGCGGCGACGGGGGTTGTGCCCAGTGGTGTCATCTAAATGATTTAAGAGCAGGTACTCACTTTTGATTGGCACATGTCGGGACCCGCCCACCGGAAGTGACGTCATAACCAGAAGTGATGTCGTGTCACGAAGTGACATGAAAAAAGCCCTTTTTGAGGCCTCAGTTGATTTTAAACTGACCCAACAGTTGCAACAGTATTCCACAGCACCCCCAGAACATGTTAAGGAGGCCTGGCATCATGTTAAAACCCCAGAGCAACTCATTTTTCAGTGGCAAGGAAAGGAAAGTCTCCGCTCGCTGCCTGCCTGCCTGCCTGGCTCTGAGAACATGCAGGCAACTCAAACATGCAGGAAATTCAAACGTTGCAGAGGGCGGAGTCGACGAGTGGGCGGGTGAATGGGCGGGGCCAGCTGTAATCCTAGAAACCGGTACTCGCATACCCCCACGTACCCCCTGCATGACATCACTGGTTGTGACGCGGTTGTGATGCAGGACGGCCGTAATGCCATATCCTAATGTCAGTTCCTGGCCAGGGCAGCCCCGATTAGGGCCGCTCCTGTCCATGTTCCTCTGTGCCTGCTATTTTGCTGGCGCAGAGCCGAGCTGGCCCATAGGGGTGACTGGGGCTTATGCGGGTGCAAGGGGAAAACCTCCCCTTGTCCTGCACATTGCTGCTGTTGCCTCCTAATGGGCCTTAGGATATGGCCCTGCTATGTCAGCCTTACCAGGCCTGCTTTGTATAGGATTGCGCACTCAAACATGTCCAATTAGCATGGCTCCCAACCGTAGAGTGATGCTTTTAGCAAAGGGCTAGAGCAGCAGTCTTCAAAGACCTACTTGCACTTTGAAGACCTGGTAAGTGCTTGCGGGGGCAGGATGGGGTGGGAGGGCCTGGCAATGCCACAGCCATCGCAGCGCTGCGGGCATTTAGGAGGCATTCGACCTTAGCTAGGGGTAGAGGGAGTGTCCCAAAGTGTTTGGGAGGCCTGCTGCCACCTTCACCTTCTTCATGCCCAAAAGCAGGAAGTGAGCGCCAACTGTATCACAGAGCTATTTTAAGCATCAGGGAGGCCCACGGAGGTGGCAGCGGGCCTCCCCACCTCTTTTGGAAATCCCCTCAACCACCCCATTAAGGGCAAATGTCCCCTAAATGCCTGAAGTGCCGTGATCGCTGCGGCGCTGCCAGGCATTGTTTTCTTGGGTCATGCCCCTTAAGGGGAAATGGCTCTTGCTTTGCTCTCTATGGTGGGGTCATGACCCACTGGGCTAGAGAGTTAAGATTTCTTTGCAGAAGATCTGATCATTAAGCTGATTTCAAACTAGTTCAAATCTTTAATGTGAATGTGACTTACAAAAATGCTAAAGGTTGCATGCTCTAGCACCGGCACAATCCAATCCAATACATGGCACCTATTTTATACATGGCATTTCCTTGGCACAACAGGGTAACTCTTCTTGGTGCCAAAACCTATGAATTTGATTCCTTACGGTAGTTGGCTGAAGGAGTAATTTCAGCTAGAAGGAACTTGGAGGCCCACGGGTGCCAAACTAGACAAAATATTGCTGGTATTTATAGTATCTGCTCATTAAGTGTGGAGCTATGAGGGTTTAATGGTCTTACCTTGGCATGTGCCTATGTTGAACCAGCTGCCTGGAAAGCCTCAGTAATGTGCACCTGTTCAGATATGAATATGCTTCCCCACTCTCTTGTCAGAGTTTATTGGCTTTAAATGGATATTCTCTCTCTTTCAAAGTATACAGAAAAATAAAGCATAGTGTACACACACCGATAATGGGAAAAACCTACGCAGGACTGAATTTTCAACGTCTGGCAACACAAGGATGTCATCAGCACTGCTCCCTTGGTGTTCTCTCCTTTCCTTTGTTATCTGTAGCATGCGTAGCCATGTTGTGACACATTACAGTAGTTGAATATTCTCAATTTCCCATTGGCTTGTAGCTGGTGGGGAAATGCGCATGATGACCTGGAATGGTGATAAGTGGCATAAGGTACAGGTAGCTCTTGGTTTAAGGACATCTGACTGACAGACATCCCATCTGAAGGGCAGTCACATTGTGCATTGATGCAGGCTCAGTCCATCCACTCTGCTAGTTGTGCACAGGTGCAGTAGCAATGGTTGAGAGTGAGTGAGTGAGTGAGTGAGTGAGTGAGTGAGCGAGCGAGCGAGCGAGCGGTGGTGGGCAAAGGAGAGCCATTACTTTACAGAGCTATATTCACATTCCTCTCCAACTAACACAAATGCAAACTTTAATTTGTTGTAAAATGCATCCCCCATCTAGGTTTCTGTAAGGCCCATTTTTTACATTGCACAACAACAACAAATGGCTATCGCAGAGTATACATTCACTAGGGAGTGGATTGTAATCTATTTTATAGATAACTAGCTTTTTGTTACCCAGCGTTGCCCGGGTAACAAAATGATCTTCCAGAGTTTATGAGTTTTGCACCCCTTCTCACCCCCCATGCTGACGGGGGCCGAACCCAGACTCCAACTGTGTCAGGAGCATCGCCACTTGCATCGGTGACCCCGGAAACTATGGATCCGATGCCGATTTCGTCCGTTTTTGACCGTTCTCACACGGAGCCCCCCATGCACTCCCACCCCCAGGGGTGCTGGGGGGGGCTGACCCCTGCAGTGTTTGTCACCAGGCCACAAGGCATGCGTGTGCCAAGTCTGGCTCCAATCGCTCCAGGCATTGCAGTGAGGCATGGGGGGCATCTTGTTTCGCACCCCTTCTTGCCCCCTATGCCAAGGGGGGCTGAACCCGGACTCCAACTGTGTTGGGAGTGTTGCCACTCGTCTCGGCGACCCCAGAAACTACGGATTCGATGCTGATTTTGGCCGTTTTTGGCCATCTTCATGTGGGGGCCCCTGCACACACACACACCCGGGGGCGCTGGGGGGGGGCTAACCCCTGCAGTGTTTGTTGCCAGGCCGCAAGGCACACGCGTGCCAAGTCTGGCACCAATTGCTCCAGGCGTCACAGCAGGACATGGCGGGCATCTTGTTTTGCAACCCTTCCCACCCCCCAAGTTGAGGGGGGGGCCGAACCCAAACTCCCACGGCGGTGGGAACGTCACCGCTCACCTCGGCGACACCATAAACTACAGATCCGACGCCGATTTCGTCCGTTTTGGAACATTTTCACAGGGGGCCCCCTGGGGGCACTGGGGGGGCCTGACCCTCACAGTGTTTGTCACCAGGCCGCAAGGCATACGCATGCCGAGTCTGGCGCCAATCGCTCCAGGCGTCGCAGCAGGGCATGGCGGACGTCATGTTTCACACCCCTTCCCATCCCCCATGTCGAGGGGGGGGGGCGAACCCGAACTCCCACAGTGTCGGGAGCATCGGCGCTCGCCTCAGCGACACCGTAAACTACAAATCCAATGCCAATTTCATCCGTTTTCGACCGTTCTCATGTGGGGCCCCCGTGCACCCCCACCCCCAGGGGCGCTAGGGTGGCCTGCCCCCCGCAGTGTTTGTTGCCACGCTGCAAGGCAAGCGCATGCTGAGTTTCGTGCCAATCACTCCAGGCGTTCAAGCAGGGCATGGCGGACGCTGTGTTTTGCACCCCTTCTTGCCCCCCATGCCGAGGGGGGCTGAACCTGGACTCCAATGGCGTCGGGAGCGTTGCCGCTCGCCCCAGCAACCCCAGAAACTAAACATTCGACGCCGATTTCAGCCATTTTCGACTGTTTTCACATGGGGACCCCCATGTACCCCCATCACTGGGGGCGGCAGGGGGGCCTGACCCCCTCAGCGTTTGTTGCCAGGCCGCAAGGCACACACTTGCCAGGTTTGGTGCGCATCGCTCCAGGCGTTCCAGCAGGGCATGGTGGGCGTTTTGTTTCACACCCCTTCTGGCCCCCCATGCCGAGGGGGGCCCGAACCCGGACTCCACCGGCGTCGGGAGCGTCACCGCTCGCCCCGGCGACCCCGGAAACTGTGGATTCGATGCCGATTTCGGCCGTTTTCGACCATTTTCATGTGGGGCCCCCTGCGCACCCCTGCCCCTGGGGGTGCTAGGGGGCCCCAACCCCTGCAGTGTTTGTTGCCAGGCCGCAAGGTGTATGCACGCCACGTTTTGTATCGATTGGTCCAGGCGTTCCAGCAGGGCATGGCAGAAGTTTTGTCTCTGGCCCCCCACATCGGGAGCATCGCTGGTCATCTCGGTGACCCCGGAAACTATGGACTCGATGCCGATTTTGGTTGTTTTTGGCCGTCTTCACGCGGGGACACCCGCGCACCCCTGCCCCCGGGGGTGCTAGGGGGCCCCGACCCCCGCAGTGTTTGTGGCCAGGCCGCTAGGCTTCTGCATGCCGAGTTTGGTGCCAATCGGTCCAGGTGTAACAGCGGGGCATGGCGGACATTTTGTTTCGCACCCCTTCTCGCACCCCACATAGAAGGGGGGCTGAACCCGGACTCTGACGGCATTGGGGGTGTCGCTGTTCATCTCGGCAACCCCGGAAACTGTGGATTTGATGCTGATTTTGGCCGTTTTTGACCGTTTTCACACCGGGACCCCTGCATACCCCCACCCCCGGGGGCGCAAGGGGGGACCAACCCCCACAGTGTTTGTCGCCAGGCCGCAAGGTGTATGCGTGCCGAGTTTCGTGCCGATCGCTCCAGGTGTTGCGGAGCCTATGCGAAACATACACACACACATACACACACACAAACCCACGCTCTTCTTTATATATATAGATAATTGATTTATAGACATACTTCTATACAGTTTTTCAACCGCTACAGAAAGTTCCTCACAATTTGGTTTACATCACCTACATAACATGCAGAGAAGCCCTGTTGGATGCAAGAGCATGATGGCTTGGAGACTTTATTTCCTCTGGGCAGGGGGAGGCTGCAGTGGAACTCATACTGTATACCCCCCCCCAGGGCAATGGTGTAGTCCTATCAATGAGTTCTGATGAGTATTTATCAGCAGTAGCAATGGTTGGAATCCCTGGCATTGGGCAGCATCCCCAGACACACCATCCCTGAGTATCATCCTTGAAATATTAGAACTTTGTCTCTGAAGATATATCCTGGTCTTTGCACAGAGCCATATAGATGTGCCATCATTGTCATCACAGTGGATCACTAGTAATTTCATGAGTTGGAACCCCTGATGGTGCAAGAGTTTCTGCAGGTATGTCACATCCTGGATTCCAACTTGTGTAATGACTGTTGTGTTAGAACTGTAAGAACAGATTGGTAGAAAGAGTCAGGTCACCTTTAAGGCAGTGACATTGTGGCAACTAGTAGTACCTAAGAATAGAGAAACATTAAAGTTATTTTAGAGGAGTGGGTGGAAAGCAAGTCTCCAAGGATACTAAATGTGCTGTATATGAATGGGACAGCAGTAATAGGATGTTTAGCAAATCCAAGAGTAGAAATACAGGCCAGAAGTTAAATATAGGACAAGTGACTGCCCACATCTGAATAAGGAACAATTCATGCTAGAGTCAGTTCCTTTTTTTTAAGGAGGGAATGAGGAACCATGATGAATAATGCCAGTTCTTTCTGCCTTTAACCATACTGGGGTGCAGTATACAATTATGTAAAGATGCCAGGGTAGTTAATTAAAAAAACAACGTACCTGGTGGTGCTACATAAGGGGCACATGGCTGATGAAATAATGGAGAAAGTTTCAGAAATCTCTACCCATGTGTATACTGACCCTCTTCAGAAGCAATGCATAAGAGTTGCCAACATATTGGTATTTACCTCAGAAACACAGATAAAAACAGTACCTATCAATTTTATGGACAACTTTCTCAGTGATCCATTCCTGAACCTTGCATGTATACTGATATCTGCAAATAATCACATCCATAGGGGGCACATGGACACCCAGCAGTGTTCTCTGAAGCATCCAGAAAGCCTTCTGAGGTACAGAGAGGCTGCATGTGACATCAAGCATCTCAGAAGGCCTCCCAGAGGCTTTGAAAAGGTACTTCCAGTTTGCCAAATGCACTTCTGGTTGCATGCAGGCGATTCTTGAGAGCGTCCACTCCAGGGCTCAGCACCTGAATTGAGTCAAGTCTGCTGGTGCAGAACCCTCAGATAAGGCCCACAGTATAGATGCAGGTGGGGCCTTTTTATCCATGATTCCATTCCTAGAACACTTGTGGATTATGAAACGCACAGATTTTGCTTACACACCCCATTTCAAAACTGACTGGAGCTATGCTCTGGTCATGTTCAGAGAGATTTCTAAGGCCTGCTGAGTCAGTGCACACCAGTGAATAGCGTTGGTGGGACTCAGAATGGTCATTTTGGCCAAAAAAACAGTTTTTGCCAAAAACTGGAAGTGACTTTTTAATGCCTTATAAAGCATTATGAATGGGGCAGCAAGTCCCTCCAGGGCTTTCATGGGCCTCATAATACCTTAAAAGGCATTGAAAACATCACGTCAGGTTTTTGCCAAAACCCAGAAGTAACTTTTTTTGGCTGAAACAGCCATTGTGAGGCACACTGAGGCCACGCCTTCATAGGGTTTGTGTTGAGCCAAATCCACGGATATAAAATCCATGGATAATTAGGCTCAAGCTGTTGTTTCAGTGGTTAAGCAAGTTTATTTTCTCCCTTCCATTTAAATGTCTGTATCAACCATGTGATTCAAGAGCTATATTCTTCAGGTTTTTTCTCCTACCCTCAGCCAGAAGATTCCTGTATTTTTAAGTATATTTACAACTCAAACAATCTTGCGGCACAATCCTAACCTGGAGATAGGCCAGCACAGTTAGACTAGCAAAGGTTGGCCAGCAGAAGGTACACTGTAAAGTATGTTTGGGCCACTCAGAGTCAGAGAGGCCAGCACATAATATGCCTCATCTTCCCTGACTCCAAAAGAGGTCCAAATGCGCGTTATGGTGGCCCTTGTGCCAGCCAAACTTTGCTGGTTTAACCATGCTGGCCTAACTCCAGGTTAAGATTGCACTGTT
The DNA here is from genome assembly GCA_029204185.1 of Lerista edwardsae. Classification (NCBI taxonomy): domain Eukaryota; kingdom Metazoa; phylum Chordata; class Lepidosauria; order Squamata; family Scincidae; genus Lerista; species Lerista edwardsae. The sequence continues at coordinate 1,786,068 of JAJKFI010000161.1, read as the reverse complement.
AGTCATACCAAAAACGTGTTGGACTCTTACAAAGAGACAATTCCCATAATAAGTTATTAGTTTTTCACACACTTTGAAGCTTGTCTCTACTTTTTTTTTCTTTCATAAATTCCTAACCCACTGCAAGCAGTGGCATAATTATTGTCTTATGCACAGAGGAAACAAAACATTTTCACTCACACTTAAATAGAACATTTCAAAGGGGTACGACACTTCAAGATTATGCTGAATTGTAATATGAAATATTTCAGTGGTTCTCAAATCTTTTACCTCCAGCACCCACTTTTTAGAATGGCACTTGCACCAGGTCACCCCCCCCCCTTGAAGTGATGTCATTCAGCTGGAAGTGATTCATGGCTGGAAGTGACCTCTTCAAACAGGAAGTCCTGTCACTGTGATGTAATCAAAGGACACTTCTGGAATGCTAACTGGCTTTCTTGGACTGCAGTAATTACACAACCATGAAAGATCACTGACAGAAAGCATGATTAAATCAAGATATTATGTAAAAACACTGAAATAAAAACAATTTTTAAAACCCTCACTTGAAAATTCAAACTTTTAGCACTCACAAAAGGAATATAGCAAGGCTACGGTCTGCAGCTTCCAAGATGATGGCTACCAGCTTTCCACAACCCACCTGACATCAGGTCATGACCCACCTAATGGGCCCAGAACCACAGTTGGAGAAACAGTGAAATGTGTTATATCTATCTGCTGTACCATTTTATACTTCTCTGTTTTTCTGTTTTGCTTCTGCTCTTATTTTTCAAATAGATGGGCAACAATATGAAGTGTTTTAATTGATGTTCATTAAATAATAAAGCAACCATAAAATGAATTATAAGGATGTCTTATCCTCTCTTAAAGGGATAAGACTGGGGTTTCAATTTGAGCCTTATGACTTTATGCCATCCATAACACCGTAGAAGAGTCTCAGCCCTAGGGTCTGGTGTTGCCATTCTCTAATAAATTGAGAATGCTATTATAAGCCAACTGGTTTAAAATTGGGAAAGGAGTATGACAAGGCTGTATACTGTCATCCTGCTTTTTCAACTTATATGCAGATTACATCATGAGAAAGGCTGAGCTGGATGATTCTCAAGCTGGAATCAAGATTGCTGGGAGAAATATCAACAACCTCAGATATGCAGACGATACCACTCTAATGGCAGAAAGTGAGGAAGACCTCAAGAACCTTCTGATGAGGGTGAAAGAGGAAAGTGCAAAAATTGGCTTGAAGCTCAGCATTAAAAAAACCTAAGATCATGGCAACCACTCCCATCACTTCCTGGCAAATAGAAGGGGAACAAATGGAAGCAGTGACAGACTTTATTTTCCTGGGCTCCAAGATCACCGCAGATGGTGACTGCAGCCATGAAATTAAAAGATGTTTACTTCTTGGAAGGAAAGCTGTGAACCTAGACAACTTAATAAAAAGCCGAGACATCACCCTGCCAACAAAGGTTTGCATAGTCAAAGCTATGGTTTTCCCAGTAGCAATGTATGGCTGTGAGAGCTGGACCATAAGAAAGGCAGAAGAATAGATGCTTTTGAATTATGGTGTTGGAGAAGACTCTTAAAGAGTCCCCTGGACTGCAAGAAGATCCAATCAGTCAATCCTACAGGAAGTCAAGCCTGATTGCTCCCTGGAAGGACAAATCCTGCAGCTGAAGCTCCAATACTTTGGCCACCTCATGAGAAGAGAGGACTCTTTAGAAAAGACCCTCATGCTGGGAAAGATTGAAGGCAAAAGGAGAAGGGGGTTCAGAGGATGAGGTGGTTAGATAGTGTCACCAAAACAGTGAACATGAAATTGGGTGAACTCCAGAAGCTAGTGGAGGACAGGGAGGCCTGCCGTGCTGTGGTCCATGGGGTCGCGAAGAGTCGGACACAATGTAGCGACTGAACAACAACAACAACATTATAATCCAAGCATGTTTAGATAAGGAGAGCTGCACAGTGTGAGTAAGGGTGTCAGTAAGGTCTTACTACGCTGTTGATGGAATTGCACGCACCAAAAGGATCAAGTGTGTGGCTTGGGAGTATTCCTGGACCCAGCCTTCATCCTGCATATAGAGGTGTAGGCTCTGGCTGAGGATGCTTGTACACAACTCAGGGCGCAATCCTATGCAGCACTGGAATGGTGAGGCTGACTTGGCAGCGCCATATTTATTTATTTATTTATTTATTTATTTATTTATTTATTATTAGATTTTTACCCCGCCTTTTGTGCCCGAAGGCACCCATATCTGATACTGCATAGGAGAGGCTGGAGCCCCTCCCCATGGCATGAGAGCATTTGCTCCCTTACCATAGGGGAGGCTCCAGCCTCCCTTATGTGCTTCTCGGATCTGCACCTGCTAAAGAGCGGGCGGAGATCCCAGGAGACAGCACGGTCCAAATCAGGGCCGTGCAGCCTTGTGGACGGGCTTTGGATGTGGCTGTATGGCCACCTCCCAAGCCCGCCCACGTCCTGCCCCCTTCCTCCCTCCCTCCCTGCCGGCTTTGGTTGGCATGAGAGAGGCTGAGTGTGGGTGCGGTAGGGCCGGCGCTGCCTGCAGTGCTGGTCCTGTTGCTTGAGCGCTGATGCGGGGGTGCAGATTGGCGTCCTCATGTCGGCGCTCTCCCCCTTGCATGGAGACTATGATGTAGCATTGACGCAAGGGTCTCAATAGAATTGCGCTGCCCGGCTGTGCCCATTTTTGACAGTGCTTCCCATGGTCACCCACACGTTAGTTACTTTGCATTAGTTACTCCCATGCATTTGGGGCTCCCCCTAGAACCTTCTGGAAACTGATAAATATTGGGAATCATGGGTCACAGATGTTTTAATAAATTTGAATAATAATAATAAATAGCCTCTAGGGGGACGTTTGACACATTCAAGAATTGGAGCTGACTCTACCTTTAGGCAAGGCAGGGTGATGGTTCGTCTTAAACCACACCATTTGAGGTATCTGACTGATGATGGCGGTTCGCCCTATGTCTCCATGCTTTGCCTCTCTGTATCACCTCACTTCTAGACAGTCGCGGATCTAGGGGAGGCTATGGGGGGCAAGAGCCCTGGGCGCCATCTTGGAACCATCTTGGGGGGCGCCGATGGCATGGCACCCCCCGTGCCCCCCGCAACATGGCGCCCACCGCGCCTGCTCCCCTCCTGTCCGCTGGGATGGCAGACAGGGCGGGGAGCGGGCGCTACGCACTCTGGGCCAGGGGTTTAAACTGCACTTTAAACCCCTGGCCCGGAGTGTGCCCTGGCGGCTCGCTCCCCTCCTGTCCGCCGGGACGCGCGAGCACTTTAAAGTGCTCACACGCCCCGGCAGACAGGGCGGGGAGCGGGTGCTGCGCACTCCAGGCCGGGGGTTTAAAGTGCACTTTAAACCCCTGGCCCGGAGTGTGCGCCCCGGCAGCTTCCCTCCCGGCTCGGAGGGCACAGCAGCAGCTCCCCACCCTCCGAGCCGGGAGGGAAGCCACACTCCGCAATATCATGACATCATGACATCATGATGTTGAAGGGGGGGCGCAATGTCATTCCCTGCCATGGGTGCGGTTCTGATTAGAACCGCCCCTGCTTCTAGAGCGCCAAAGAATAGACGCTTTTGAATTATGGTGTTGGAAAAGACTCTTGAGAGTCCCCTGGACTGCAAGGAGATCAAATTGGGCAATCCTACAGGAAGCCAAGCCTGATTGCTCCTTGGAAGGACATACTGAAGCTGAAGCTCAAATACTTTGGCCACCTCATGAGAAGAGATAAGAGGGCTCTTTAGAAAAGACCGTCATGCTGGGAAAGATTAAAAGCAAAAGCAAAAGGGGGTGGCAGAGGACGAGATGGTTAGATAGTGTCACCGAGGAAATGAACATGAAGTTGGGTGAACTCCGGAAGCTAGTGGAGGACAGAGAGGCCTGGCGTGCGGTGATCCATGGGGTCACGCAGAGTCGGACACGACTTAGCGACTGAACAACAATTGCTTCACTACATTTTTGACCCCTTTGTAAAGAAAGAAACCAAGCGCCACGCTACGCTATGATTTCTGAAGGAATTTCCCATTGTCTTCCACTTCTGAAAGCAATTGTTCAAGCATTGATGAGTTTGAAGTAGTTTCACCTTTTATTGCTGGAGGCCAGTAAATAACTGCAAGCCATTAGTGGCAGGAGTACTTTTTTTAGTGCAAGAAAACTCTCCAATCCTCACCAACCAAGCTGCTACTTTTAGCGCTAAAACTATTTCCTTTGAGTGGCAGTGAAGTCTAATGATAATTTTGAAAACATATACACACAAAAAAGGGTAGTTTGAAAGAACCACTTAAGGCTGCTAAGTGACAAGCACACTTACTGATCACATCCTTTACCATCCCCCTATTACTTTTACAAGCAAGGGAACCAGATAAAAGCTTAATGTCTAAGTGAAGTCAAATGAACTGTTGCCTACTACTTCACTTGAAGGGAAGAAGCAAGCCCATAATAATACCCTGCTGTTTTAAACCGGTAGTAAGAAATTGTTTAATTACAGTACAGTGTTAATAGCAATACACTTGAGAACACCGATCTTGAGGGGTGATGGAGTGGCTCCAAATGTGAACCGATGAGCTGGAAAGTCTCTGGTTCCAACCTTGCTGCGAAGTAACTAGGGCTGCAATCCCACTGGATTCAATGGGGCTTCAGAGTAGTCTGCTTCAGAATAGACAAGCATTGGATTGTGCTATTGGTGGCCTTAGGCATCTTTCACACCCCTGGCTGCTATATGGAGAGAACATGGAACTGTCTTTTTTTTATGCCACTCATTATTGACAAAATCAAATCTAAACAAAACCAAATCTATAAGAACATAAGAAGAGCCCTGCTGGATCAGGCTAAAGGCCCATCTAGTCCAGCTTCCTGTATCTCACAGTGGCCCACCAGATGCCTCAGGGAGCACATGAGACAACAAGATGCCTGCATCCTGTTGCCACTCCTGTGTACCTGGCATGGAAGTAGCCAACTTTTAACATAAGGAGGTTGCACTAATATAGCCCACGATGGACTTTTCCTCCAGAAATCTGTCCAAACCACTTTTAAAGGCATCTAGGCCAGTTGCCATCACCGCACAATCTAAAGAAACAATAACACACAATACAACAGATATAAGAGATCCAGAGCCCAATCCCATCCACCTTTCCAGCATTGGTGCAGCTATGCCCACAGGACAGGCTAAATCTGTGAAGTGCTTTTGAACACTTACGGACAAATCCTGTCCAACTTTCCAGCACTGACACAGCTGTGCTCACAGAGCATGAACCGTGTTGTGTGGAGTTTGTGTGTGTGTGTGTGAATGCAGGGTGTTCTGGAGACCTCTTCAAAGTAAGGGAACATTTATTCCCTTATCCCAGGGCTGCATTGCAGCTGCATCAGTGCTAGAAAGTTGGATAGGACAGGGCCCTTAGTACTCAAACAGATGCCAAAGTATGATTATTATTAATGTAGTGTCAGTCCAGTGGCTTATCTCTCCCCTTTCCCCTTCTGATTGATGGATTGGGAAGTGCCCTCTTGAAATCTCCCCTTTGCTATGAACTCTCCAGGTGACCTTCGGCAACCGACTCCCTCTCAGCCTTCTTTGTGCAGTATAAGGATACCTTTCCTCAGATAATTTAAGTCTGCAGGAAACCTCTTGAATGCCATCTCTAGATTTTAGAGACTGCAGTGCAAGCTAGAGTGAAGGCGACAATCGGGTCCTGAAAACACTTGTACCATACAAGTACGCTCTTCAGACAGCTGGAGTAGGCTGGGAATGTATGTGTGCTTGAATGTATGCTCAATAGCATCACTTTGTTGCTGTGCAATGTGCAAAATTCTTAGGTCGCACGGCATGATCTGAAGGCCCATGATGCAGCCACTTTCCTAAAGCAAGTCTACTTCTGATCAGTCCTAGACGCGCGATTGCCTGGTATGAATTCTGTGTATGCTGCCTTGAGTTCCATCATGGAAAAAGGTGGGATATCAATACAATTAATAACATGTCTCCAATAATTAACATAATGTGGCACTGAAGGCTGTTTAGGTAAATTTCTTGATTTAATTTTCTCTGTAAAATTCACACTGCTGTGTGAAGTGTTTTGTTGAGAATCAGTATATGCACATGCTCAATAATAATAGTAGTATTGCCACCAAGTTTTATCCATGCAATGAACATGCTCCCCCTTGCTCCCTTCTCCCCATCTACTTTCCTTTGCAAAAGCCTCACCGTGAGATTCAATGGGAAAGAGGCAACCCTGAGACATTTTGAAATAGGTGCTCTTGCAGCCAAACTGTGTGGCAATGCAGATGGGTTGTTTTATGTATTCCTTGCCATCTTCATCTGGATCCAATTGCTATAGCTGGGTTATCTTCTGGAATTGGCACTCCAACTCTTCTGGCCAGGGCAGAGGGCAAGAAGGGATGCCCATGTGGTTGTAAATTATACAATCAGTCAGACCAGTGACATTATCAACCTTTGGTTTCTGAAGATTAAGTCCAAAGATGCTTGAGGGCGCAATCCTAACCTGGAGTTAGGCCAGCAGAGTTTGGCTGCACAAGGGACACCATAAAGTATGTTTGGACCACTCTCTGCGTCAGAGAGGGGCCAGCAAACAGACATGCACCATCCTCCCTAACTCAGAGGGTGGTCCAAATGTGCTTTACGGTGGCCCTTGTGCCAACCCAACTTTGCTGGCCTAATTGTGCCGGCCTAACTCCAGGTTAGGATTATGCTCTGAGTATGTTCCAGTTTGGCTTCCACATAGACTGGTTGAACTCTCACCAACATTCCCTGTAAGAGGCCCACACCAGCGTGCGCACCCCTTCTCTTTATTTGTCTTCAGATGCTCAGCAATGATGTCATGCGTCACCACCAAACTTCTGGATTGGCAAACTCCATGCTGCATGGAGCTGCACAGTCATACAGCTTATAGGGAGCCCTGGCTCTCATCCATCCCCTGGAGATCAGAGAGGTGAGCTGGGCTCTTCAAGCTCTTGGAGTCCATTGGAGTCCATTGTGTTAGGTAAGTAAATTTGTTAAAGCCTTGCCCCCATTGTCATCAATCCTGGGCCATGTGTCATTAGATTTAGCCGAGAGGGTTAATGCCTCCATTTGCCCGAAGATAACACCTGAAGATCTCAAGGTCGTGAGCTCGGGACTGCCGGAAGTCTCTGTGAGCAGCAGACCTTGGAAACTGTGGCTGATTAAAAGCTGAGTTTCAGCTGCCTCGTGGGAGGAGGAGTGTGCTGAAATCAGCTGCATCTCTGGTGGCAGCAGGGAAGCCTCATCAGCCAGCAGACGACAGACGGGAGGCTAAAGAAAGAAGGCTAATTCCAGAAAGAAAGATCTGTAGGAGTGTTGTTCTTGGAAGATAGAACATTCTGTAATTTGTAAAAACCTTCGGGTTTGTGAGAAAGTCTGCCTATGTAAACCGCCTTGAGTTCAATCATTAGAGAAATCTAGTGATATTAAGAAAGGCGGTATATAAATAAATGTATTGTTATTATTATTATTATTAGTTTGGAGGGTGATTTGCCACAAAACTGGGGGATGCTTTTGAGTCTCTCTTTGCCTGGCTTTGTGGTAGTGGTGGCAGCAGAAACCCTCAATCAAGTCCCTGGATCAGACCTAGACACAGTCCTGGCACAAAGGCCAAAAGACCAGGGCTTTCCCCAAATCCTACAGTCAGTACAGCCTGAAATAAATCAGGATGAATCATAAGCAGGGAAACCACTATGGGAATTGAAAACTTGAAAAAGAGTATTGATAAATCAAATTTCTCCAGAAGGATTCATACAAAAGGCTTGTTAATCATTGGATTGCAGAGAAGAAGTTTAATATTTTTTAGTGGTTACCCTGTACCCCCAACAAGCACACGAGACCAGAGCTTGGACGTATGGGTCACTTCTATTGAAATAACAAAACTTACAACTCAACTTGCAGCAGGGCCTAAAATACCCCCGGCGTGCTGGATCTTAGGGGAAACGGTCCTAGCCGTCTGCATCCCCTGATTGGTCTGGATGACCATGGGCATAACACCTGGCTCCAGACTTAATCCCGTCATAGATGGGCTAAGTCTGTCCTTGCCAACCTGAGGGTCGAGACAGCTTGACCGTGCCAGCGCACCCCCAATCACACCGAAGGGTAGCCTTAGCTAAATCCAACCAGAGGTAACAACCATCTCACCGAGCCGGCGAAGCATCTTATGTATGGTTGCTATCCCCAGCTGTGCTGTCTCAGGTGAACACCATAAGATCCCTATCTACCCCCAACACACTACCTGCCAAAGTGACCAATGAGGGGCACCCCTAACAAACACCATGACCCAAAAACCAGGCTGGGGTAGGCAAAAAAACAACCTAGCTAAGGCCAATCAAGCCGGTTGCAAAAAAACCCTACCCGGCCCTGAAGCGACCAGTTAATCTCAGCCTGATAAGATCATGGTTGATCGCCGGCGGAGCTCAAACTGAGCTGGGGTCAGCGCGTTCGCCTCTGCGCAGGTCCCGCCCCCGCCAAACGTGGCGATTCCTGTTGAGGCTGGCAAGCCCCGTCCTCATGAGTGTGCGGGGACGGGGCAAATGTAGCGACACGTGATGGCGCGACACTGGGCTTCTTAACTTAGAACAATGACTTCTGTTAATGGTGGGATATCCAGGTGGTGTTGATAAAATAGCAAACAGAAACATCTTTGTTGAGTTCTTTTGTTTTCTGTCTGGTTTTTGAAATGCTTAATTGCTTAGTGTTTTGAAATGTAGACATATTTAAAATGTCTAGGTTCAATCTGTGCCTTTTGATTGTGCTTCTTAGAACTAAGCTTCTGGACTGTAAAACGAGGCGTGCAATAAATTGCATGCAGTCATTTCTTTTGCTCCCGAAATGATGCATTTTTAAAGTAACCGTTTGAGGGGAAATATTTGAATTGGGTACATCTTGGGATGCTAAACAGTTCTCTTGACTGAAGCTATTGATTGGTAAACATGTCTATGAGTTAAGGGCTTCCAAGGTAAAGCTTCAGTAAAGGAACAAACTATACCTTTCTTTGTTTCCTGAAATGCAGTCACTGGGTATATGTGTATCAGCATTGGGACTAGGAGGGTCAAAGGATTAATCTCTTCTCTCCTCATACCATAGTCCAAATTCTGATCTCCTACCTTCATGAAACTCCATGAAACATGAAATTCAGAAAACAAAAATGAACAGTCCAAACATACCCAAAGCTTACACTGACAGATCTTATGATCAGTTTAAGGCCCAAATCCTAACCAACTTTCCAGCACTGACATAGCTGTGCTAATGGGGCCTGTGCTGCATCCTGCAGTTGGGGGGCAGTCACAGTTGCTTCCTCAAGGTATGGGAATGTTTGTTTCATTCCCCTTACCCTAGTGTTGGAAAGTTGGTTAGGATTGCACTCTTAAGTCCCAGAATGATGGAATAAAAGTTGTTCTTTGGGCTAAGGTAGCCATGGCAGAGAGACAGACAATTGTGCCCAATTGAACATCCTCCATCCCAAACTGCTGATGGCAAATCAGTGCTGGTGAGGATGAGGGGTTGGAATAGGGGAGAATCTGAGTTGTTCAGGGCAAGGAGCGGGTTGAACAAGGGCAGGAGGGGATGGATGTTGGCAGCTGCAATGTATGCCAAGATCCTATCCCCCTTTTCCTGGCCCAACATGCCCCCTGATCTCCTTGCAATTATACCAGCTATTGAACTGGTTTGTTGGGGGTAAGCAGCCCACGGAGAAGCCTATGGGGAGGTAAGAAGCTTTTACCTCTCTTAGGCCATCTGGTCCCCCCCCCAATAGAATGCAGAGTACTCTCTGTCAGTTCTGCTGTGTGTGCTATGGGCTGGTGAGGGGGGCAGGATTGGGCTATAAGCATAAAAAAGGACAAAGGTCCTAAGGCTGCAATCCTGTCACACTTCCCTGGGAGTAAGCCACATTGAACATTATGGAACTTACTGCTGAGCAGATCTCCATAGTATTATGCTGTAAGTGAAGCATGTCCTTTCTGAAATTCTTATTCCTATTTAGGAATAAGAATATGAATATTTATAAACCACTTTTCAACAAAAGTGCTTACAACATGGTTTCAAAAACAACAACAACAACAACTAAGGGTGCAGTCCTAACCTGGAGATAGGCCAGGGAAGTTTGGCTGGCACAAGGGACACTGTTAAGTATGTTTGGACCACTCTTGGAGCCAGAGAGGTGAGCACACAGACGTGCACCATCCTCCCTGACTTTGACAGTGCAATCCTATACACCACGCAGCATTGGTGCAACGGAATTGTGCTGATGCTGCACGCTTGGGGCTGACACAGGGGCGCCAATCTGCAGGCAGCGCCGGCCCTGCTGCACCCGCACTGAGCCTCTCTTGTGCCAACCGAAGCTGGTTGGTGCAAGGGAGGCTCTGTGTCGAGGCGGCATGGGGATTGGAGGGAGGGAGGGTGGGACTTGGGCGGGATGTGGGCAGGCTTGGGAGGTGGCCATATGGCCACCTTCTAAGCCCATCCACGAGGCCGTGCAGCCCCGATTCGGGCCATGCGGTCTCCTCAGATCTGTGCCTGCTCTTTAGCATGCACAGATCCGAGGAGAACATAGGGGAGGCTGGAGCCTCCCTTATGGTAAGGGAGTGCACCTCCTTTGCCATGGGGAGGCTCCAGCCTCACCTATACTGTGCTAGGATATGGTGTTGGCCAGCCGGCATCACCATTCCAGCGCAGTATAGGATTGCGCCCTGAGAGTGGTCCAAATGCACTTCATGGTAGCCCTTGTGCCGGCCAAACTTTGCTGTCTTAACTGTGCTGGCCTAACTCCAGGTTAGGATTGCGCTCGAAATAGCCACTCTCAAAAGCGCTCGCCATCTAAAAAGAACACCAGCAACACCCACTTTGTAGAGGTGAAGAGGAACCATTGCTCTCTCCTGGCTAAATACATATAAGAGATGCACTACTTTGAAGTGTCTCTTTGCCCTGCTAGTAGAAAACAGTTTTTCAGAATGACAATTACTGTGTTGAACATTTTTGTATTAATTAATTAAAAGTGAGAAATGTGATGTTTTCTTGCACATTTGCCTACACCACCCTAAAATATATTTCCCATTTAGCAGTCACAGTATGAGTCGGGTTTGAATTGAACTTCCCACCTGCAAGATTCCTTCTGGAAGAAGGCAAAGCATGGCTGTTTGCTTCTAATTCTTCTTCCTAAGTCACTGCTGCTACTGTTGCCCAAAGTAGGAGGTCCTGCAGTTATTCAAAGAGGACTCTCTGAGATTCTGAGTTCTTTCAGTGATGATCAAATCACATAGCAAATTATCTCTCAATAGTGAAATCACTAGTGAAATCACTATTTCACTATTGAAAGGTGGTGAACATCAACCTGTGAACTATCTCTTGGATGCTATGTTAGGCCAGGTTAGGCTATGTTAGGCTTAGGGCTGGGTTATGTTAAGGTTAAGCTATGTTGGGCTATGTAAGGAGGAGTATATGTCTGCTACGAGGTGCTGCTGGTAGTGACTTAAGTTCCCAACTTGAGCTCATATCAGGCTTTGCAAGATTTGAAGTCGTTTAATTGGCTTCACAGATGTGAGAGGACATTGAGGAACATTTAATGTTAACATTGTTTATAAGAACTGTCTCATATGTGTTTCTGGTGATCCTGAAGCTCCTTTTTGGCAATTGTAGCTGGGAGATCAGGTGAGAGGAAAGCATGCTTCTAAAACCTGTTGAACGAACTCAGAGTCTTTATTTGGAAAGGGATGGGGGTTAGCCGCCACTCGTGTCTCCCTTCTCCTCCCTGGAGGCTGACTTCCCTGGGCTATCCAGGTGTCCTTCAGGAGATCCCCTGAAGCCCTCTGCCTCCTTCCTGAACTTTCCTGCCCTGTCCATCCCAGGGCTAGGCCCTCCCTTTAGAATGAATGGGAACGCATTGACTCCTTAGCGGCCATGACAGTATGTCCAAAACATTGCTCATTCCAAGCATTTCCAATGGGTTTTCGCATGATGTTTAGGGCTGAATCGTTTACTCCTGAAGTAAAAACTTACCAAAATAACAACGTGTGATCGTGGAGAAACATCAGTGGTAACCATATTATGAGTTAATATGCAATTCCAAGGTTTAATTCCGCAGAATTATATTACTGAACACACCGGACGAAATGCTGTCTATTTTAACTCAGATTGCACTGTTTTGACAGACTTATTTTTTGAAATCTACACAAGCAGAAATAAAACGGCCATGCCCCATTAAAAAAAAGTCTGTTAATGTTCAGAATTTCGAAAATATTACCGGTCGTTTTATTGAGCCGATGTAATGTGAATACATGAATCTTTCCGCGGAAATTAAGTCCCATTTTTCGTTCAGCGATTCGCACACCCGTATGCAGAACACGCAGGCATGCTTAAAGACGTTGAGATTAACTTTTACACGCGCGCCGTGCGAGCGAGAGAGCCCCTCTGGCGGCAATCCTCTTCCTTCGCGGCAATGATCTGAGTCAGTCATTTTAGTACGTCCATGGCTTCAAGAATGTGACGACATGGCCTATCCAGTTATCTAACATCCGTGGTCCATCCCCCAGGCAGGCACACTTCTTTCCTTCTGCCTATAGGGGGCCAAGATCCAGCATCCTCGTTGCCAAGGCAATGGGGGATACCAATGGGAGACACCAATCAGCATGCTTTGGCAGGGGGGTTCCCATCACTGGTTTCTCTTCCAGCCCTCCCCCCCCCAGAGAAAAGGGGGTGGTCTAGGGTTAGGGTTACTTAAATTTATTTTATTTTTATTTATTTAAAAAATTTTTACCCCGCCTTTCCTCTGCCAGGGCAGATGTCCAAGGCGGCTTACAATATTAAAAAAGATAAAAATAAAGTATAACAATTAACATTAAAAACAGTTAAAAACAGTATTAAACAATAAGCAATCAAGATTAAAAACACAAACAATTTAAAAACAATTAAAAAATAAAATAAAACACAAGCCCCGTGGATCATAATAACCAGCCAGCCAACCTGTCAACAATTAAAAGCTTTTTGGAATAAAAAGGTCTTCAGCCCCCGCCGAAATGTAAACAGAGAGGGAGCAGTTCTCAATTCGAGGGGAAGGGTGTTCCAAAGTTGGGGGGCCACCACCGAGAAGGCCCTCTTCCTGGCCGCCACTCCTCTTACTTCTCCTGGTGGCGGCACAGTCAGAAGGGCCCCCCCCAGATGATCTAAGAGTACGGGTTGGATTATATAGAAGAAGGCGGTCCCTCAAATACCCCGGACCCGAGCCGTAAAGGGCTTTAAAAGTCAAAACTAGCACTTTGAATTGGGCCCGGAACAGAACCGGCAGCCAGTGTAGTCGCCGAAGCAGCAGCTCGACAGAGTCAAACCGACGTGCCACAGCAACCACCCGAGCCGCCGCGTTCTGTACTAGTTGTAATTTCCGGACCGTCTTCAAAGGCAGCCCCACGTAGAGCGCATTGCAATAATCTAATCTTGATGTCACTAGGGCATGGGTCACTGTGGCCAGGTCCGCACAGCTCAGGTACGGCCGCAGCTGGCGGATCAGCCGAAGCTGAGCAAAGGCTCCCCTGGCCACCGCCGCCACCTGGGACTCCAGGTGTAGCTGTGAATCCAGGAGAACCCCCAAGCTGCGAACCTGCTCCTTCAGAGGAAGTGCAACCCCATTCAGAGCAGGACGATAGTCCAATACCCGAGCTGTGGATTTCCGAACCAAAAGCACCTCTGTCTTATCCGGATTTAATTTCAGCTTGTTCGCCCGCATCCAGCCCCCAACTGCCTCCAGACAGCGATCCAGGACCTCAACCGCCTCCTCAGAATCAGGGGGAAAGGAGAGATAAAGTTGGGTGTCATCAGCATATTGATGGCACCCCACTCCAAACCCCCGGATGACCTCTCCCAGCGGTTTCATGTAGATGTTAAACAGCATGGGGGATAAGATGGAACCTTGCGGCACCCCGAACCTAAGAGGTCGGGGTGCCGAACAAGAGTCCCCCAGCACCACCTTCTGGGATCTGTCAGCCAGGAAGGAGCGGAACCACTTCAAAACAGTGCCTCCAAGCCCCAACCCGGCCAGCCGACCCAGAAGGACACCATGGTCGATGGTGTCGAAAGCCGCCGAGAGGTCCAGCAGGACTAACAGGGTCGCACTTCCCCCGTCCATCCCCCGGCGCAGGTCATCCACCAAGGCGACCAAGGCAGTCTCCGTCCCGAACCCCGGCCTGAAGCCAGATTGGAATGGGTCCAGATAATCCGTTTCCTCCAGAACCCTCTGAAGCTGGGACGCCACCACCCGCTCAATCACCTTGCCCAGAAATGGGATATTGGATACTGGCCGAAAGTTGTTTAAATTTGAGGGATCCAGGGAGGGCTTCTTCAGGAGGGGGCGAACCACCGCCTGCTTCAAAGCAGGTGGGAGCACCCCCTCCTTCAGAGATGCATTCACTACCCTCCCCGTCCACTCGGCCAGCCCTCCCCGGGCAGCTCTAATTAGCCATGCCGGGCAAGGGTCAAGCGGGCAAGTAGCAGGTCTCACACTCCAGAGAATCCTGTCCACATCCTCAGGCTCTACAAACTGAAAAGAATCCCAAATGATAGGATAGACAGGTTCCCCGGGGACATCACTAGATCTGCCCACAGCAGCGTCCAAGTCATGCCGGATCTGATCGACCTTGAAATTGATTAGGCAAACACAGGCAATAACACTAAATGAAGGTTTCTGTTAGAACAAGCTTGTATGCCTGATTCTTCCTGTAAAGTTTCAGATATGATACTTGAGTAAAATGTCTGCTTTAGAGGTTTACCCAGGTTTCTGTTAAAATATTGTTAAAATATTGATATTTTCTCTTTTTTCTTCTATTTGTCAGAATTTTGGTTGTTTTATTCATTATCTATCATCATTTATTATTAAACCAGAGGAACTCTAAAGGAAGGGCACCAAAATGCTAAAAGGTTTTTTAGAAAATCATTACCAGTCTGGTGTTCAGATACATTGGTATTTGTTATAGCCTAAAGGATGGATTACACCTGTGTATGATTCTAAAGACTGCAGCTACAAGCTTTCTGGACTATATTCTTCTTTTTTCCTATGCCATGGGAATGAACCTAATGAAAGGATAGAATAAACACTTTAGGACAGTGTCTAAATGCTTTCCAAGAACAGAATACTTACAACTTACTACTCACCTTGTCACAGAAGGCAACACCTTCAGTAACTATGAGCTACTCAGATTATATTCTATTATTTTTCCACCAGCGGGTTGCGAGCCAAATTCAAGTGGGTCACGAAGCACCTAGAGCAGCCATATTGAAAATATGGGAAAATGGAATGTTGGAAAGGGGGAGGGCTGTGTGGTTGTTTTGCTAGTGTCAAGGTTGTAAACAGGATTTTTTCTTTCTGATTCACTTTGCTATTGGAAAAATGGCTGAGAAATAACCCAACTGATTGCTGCATTCTCAGGAAAGCAGCAGGCTCTGATGTCACAATTATGGCACTTGCGGCCATGACATCACTTCCAGTGGGTCCTGGACAGATTGTCATTCTAAAAAGTGGGCCCCCATGCTAAAAGGTTTGAGAACCACTGCTTTAGGAAATGGCATGTATCTAACCTGCCAGGAGAGAATCCATTTTTTTTCCAAACTTTCACTGTCCTAAATAAGTAGTTCTTCCATCAAGAAGTAGTAATAACCAGTAGAAACCCAAGTGGGTCATAGAATGCGTTGTAGTTTTTTTCTACCCTGCTGACATGTCACATCCATTCACATTTTGAAGATTTCTTCATACATTTATACAATTACTACATGGAAGGTACTTCAGGAACTGTTATGCAATCTACATACAGATTATCATGCAAGAATTACAGCCTGGGTTACACCAGACGGAGTAGGCAAGTTATCACTGTGTGGCATTGGGCAAGGGCCAGAACCATTTGCTTTTTCTGGACAGTCTCAGTGGATCCCAGAATAAGCCAGTTCGGGTGTGCCAAAATTCCAGATGAGATTAAGAAATCTGGAATGCCCTCTGACATTAAATCTATGCTTTGTAGCCCCAAGGCATCTGGGAAAGTAATTGCATCTAGTTATGCTGGAGGCACTGGCGTCGCTAATAAAAGTGTAGCCCGGTGCAGAGGGCAAAGTGATGCTGCGGAAGTGATGTCACATCAGGAAATGACGTCACAGTTGTATTTTCATTTTCTTGGTTTTTTTTTTTGTACCATAGCATTTGATAGAATGAAGATATGACACTCTGGTTTGTTTAATTGCATTCTGCATTAAATTCTGCATTGAATGGTATATTACATGATGATATTATTCACACATACCAAGGTTTTCACAATTTTGGCCACTAGTGTCAAGCTCAGCTTGTTGCCCCCCTAAAGCTTGTTGTCCAGTGGCTGGCTGGAGGACATTCCCAGCCTATGCTTGGCCTTGTCTCCCTTGCCACAGTGGACTGAGCTAGAAATCACCAGAAGTGGACAGCTCTGGTATGGAAATTCCTTCACTTAGAACCTGGATTTTGACACAGATGCCATTTGGAAAGATTTTGGTCCTATCTCAATGTGCCACAGATATATCACTAGAAATATTTTCCAATGGAAACATGATAAAGCATATATGCCAGTGGTCTCTGCACTCTTACTGATGGCTCAACACAAAGCATTTCATTTTTGCTCAATAACAGTTTGGCTATTAGCATGGTTCAATATGTGCCAATGGCTGTTTTCTAGCAATACTTCCCCTTAAGTCAAAGATATTTGGCATTCTAATTAAGATGGGATTTGATGTGAGGATTCTGAGGACTCAGAAGTAACTTTATTAGCCAGGCTTTGCAGTATGGTCAGTGCTTATCTGTTAATAGGTATTTGATTATTTCCCAAAAGCGACTGATAGCAACTTTTCGTCCCACATTTTGAGACAGTACAGTCCTGGTCAAAAGTTTTGAGAGTGACACAAATATTAATTCTCACAAAGTCTGCTGCTCCAGTGTTGGAAGATCTTCGTGCAGATGTTACGATGATATACTGAAGTATAAGCATACACATTTGCATAAGTGTCAAAGGCTTTTATTGACAATTACATTAAGTTTATGCAAAGAGTCAATATTTGCAGTGTTGACCCTTCTTTTTGTCTTATGGCAAGGTGCTCCCTCATGCTGGAAAAGGCATTGTTCATCATCAAACTGTTCCTGGATGGTTGGGAGAAAGTGCTCTTGGAGGTGGTTGTTGTACCATTCTTTATTCATGGCTGTGTTCCTAGGCAAAATTGTGAGTGAGCCCACTCCCTTGGCTAAGAAGCAACACCACACATGAATGTTTTCTAGCAATATGTGAAGCTATCCAGGCAAAGTAGCGGAATTTGCAGCCAAGGACGCCAAGCAAAAGGAACACACTGAAGCGAAGGATTCCTCCACCAACTCAGTCTTTACTTGAAGTTATTTACAGCAGTACAGCACAGCAAACGCAGACGTCGAAGCACAACACACCAACTACGACCCACACCCAGTGTTGGGAGCGTTTGGTTAAATACTGCTCTGCTCCAACCAGAACGCTCTGATTTGCCTAACGAGGCAAGTACCTTCACCTGTGCTGTGATTCAGCACTTTTTCAGTCACAGCTGTTCGTGATTGCCTCTGTCGGGCCTTGTATTCTTCAGGCCTACAAATTGTCTATGTTTGGGTGCTTTGCAAACCTTGACAGTCTCAGGATGCTTTACTGTTGGCATGACACAGGACAGATGGTAGCGCTCACCTTTTTGTCTACAGACAAGGTTTGTTCCGGATGCCCCAAACCATCGGAAAGGGGATTCGTCGGGATTCGTCAGAGAAAATGACTCTACCCCAGTCCTCAGCAGTCCAATTCTACCTTTTGTAGAATGCCAGTCTGTCCCTGATGTTTTTCCTGGAGAGAAGTGGCTTCTTTGCTGCGCTTCTTGACAACAGGCCATCCTCCACACGACTTCGCCTCTCTGTGCATGCAGATGCACTCACATCTGCCTGCTGCCATTCCTGAGCAAGCTCTGCACTGGTTGTGCCCCGATCCCGCCACTCAATCACCTTTAGGAGACAGTCCTGGTGCTTGCTGGACTTTCTTGGGCTGCCTTCTTCACAACAATTGAACCTCTCCCCTTGAAGTTCCTGGTGATCTGATAAATGGTTGATGTGGGTGCAATCTTAGTAGCAGCAATATCCTTGCCTGTGAATCCCGTTTTATGCAAAGCAAAGATGGCTGCACGTGTTTCCTTGCAGGTGACCATGGTGAACAGAGGAAGAACAATGATATCAAGCACCACCCTCCTTTTAAAGCCTCCAGTCTGTTATTCTAACTCAATCAGCACGACAGAGTGGTCTTCAGCCTTGTCCTGGTCAACACTGACACCTGTGTTGACGAGGGAATCACTGACAAGGATGTCAGCTGCTCCTGTTGTGGCAAGGCTGAAATGCAGTGGAAATGTTTTTTGGGGATTAAGTTCATTTTCATGGCAAAGAGGGACTTTGCAATCAATTGCAATTGATCTGTTCACTCTTCATAACATCCAATGTATATGCACACAGCCATCTTCCTCAATGGAGCAGCAGACCTTGTGTGAATTAATTTTGGTGTCATTCTCAAAACTTTTGGCCAGGACTGTATGCTTGAGCTTGTCCACGGTCACAGCGCAATGGCTTGCAAGAGTTATATTGTTTCTGGGGGGGGGGGAGAAAAATTGAATGTGAGAAGTAGCCATAAAAAGCATTCTAGGGAAAGGGTGTGGTGACATTCTGAAAGGTTTAATGTTTTGTGGCAGAACAAAACAGTTGCTCCATTGCCTTGGTCTAGAAATTCCTCCATTTAGAAGCTGGAATTTTGACCCAGATTTCTAGAAGAAATTGAATAACAGGATGATGCAAAGGCTGGGAGGACCACACAGCCACACAGGACCCTGTTTGCAGCTTACCTGTTCTGATGCAGTTCTTCAAAGAATATCATGTTGGCTCTATATTGAGCTGCCGGGGAAGAGAAATAATATGGGTCGTGTGTCTAAAAATAAGATGCAAGCACAGTGCACATCAGAGGCTGGAGGTGAGGGCCTCTTCTAGGAGGGTTAGGACAATAAGGAAAATGTGCACGGTGATTTCATCCGACCGGCTTTTGATACTTCAGAAGAGGAGACAGGATGAGATCAGAGCCACTTCACTGGTAACCTTTTTGTCACACTGAGGCCAGAGCTGCATATTGTGCTACTGGGAAATGGCTGCGACTGAAAAACAGCAGCTCCACAACATGAGGCAAAATAGAGCTGTTCTGAGCTAGATGGAACAGTAATCTGACTCAGAGTGCAATCCTATACTTGCGCTGCTCTGGCGCTGCACTCTTGCGCCAGTCCAACGCTGTCGCAAATGTGCTGTCAGGCAAGTCTGAGCCTCAGAATTGGGCACTGGACCGGCGCAAGCAGCAGTGCCTGTGCATGGGCACCGCTGCACCTGTTGGCTGCGCGGGTCATGCACCAGTAAAGCTCCAGCAGTGCTTGGTCAGTGCAGGACCTCGCCGGGGGTATGCCAGAGGCATGCCATGGGCATAATGGGGCAGCGCAGTGGACGGTGCAGTGGGCGACAATGGCCAATGGCTGTTGCACCATATCCTAAGCCCTGTCCTTGGCCTCGATGGTTCTGATTCAGGCCACTGCTATGCATGTTGACCTGGGCCTGCAAATTAGCAGGCACAGATCTAAGCAGCCCCATAGGGCTGGCTGGGGCTTACCTGGGGCAAGGGGAAAACCTCCCCTTGCCCTGTGCTGTGCTGCCGCTGCCTCCTAATGACCTTAGGATACAGTCCTCCTGCGCCGGCACAGCCCTTGCTGCCTTAGCTCTTGCTATGCTGGTGCTGTTTAGGATTGGGCTGTCACAGTGCAATTCTAATCCCAAGCTGGAATAGGCAGGCTGACCGGTGTGCCCCGTATCCACCCCAGGGTTGGGGCTGGCTGCAGTGTAACCTGGGGCAAGGGGAATCAATTCCCCTTTTCCCCGGGTAACGTGGCAGAGGCCTGAATGGGGCTACTCGGATCTATGCTGCTGAAATTGGCAGTGCAAATCCAAACAGCCCAGATTGGGTGCTGGCCATGCAGGTCAGGGGTTAGGATCTGGATCAAGTTCCATGGTCATCCAGCAAGGTAGTTTGAACTAGGCTTGCAGCCAGCGATGGGATCTACAAATGAACAAGTAAAGGGGAACGCTGGGCGGGACGTAGGCGGGACATCCGCTTGAGTGGCAGCCCATCCGTAGCATTCCGCGGCTGCCCTGGCCTCGGGGGGCTCCTGCTCGCCGCGGGGGACAGGTGAGGGCCGTGCCAGGTGCCTGGGCGAGCAGCGGGGGGCGCACTAACCGGGGGCAGCCCCCCAGAGGCCAGGACAGCTGTGGAATGCTACAGATGGGCAGCCAATCACGCGGATGCCCCTTGTAAGTCCCGCCCAGCGTTCCCCTTGTTCATTTGTAGATCCCATCGCTGCTTGCAGCCAGTTCAAGGTCAATGTAGGACTCACTACATCATGCTAACCCATAGGTTTAGTGTTGTTTTCGGACATGGCCACTCCAAGGGGAGTTGGCAAACTATTCAAGTACAATAGTTTGGGGCAAATGTTATCCCCAGTAACTAAGGGAATATAATTTAAGCAGCTCAGGTTAATGCAGGTGTTGCTTTTGAATCAAGGTCAATAGTAAGTACTCTCTTCTTTGCAAGCATTTAGACACTGCGTGTTTCTCAGTGCGCAATCTCTACAAGAGGCCATGTTTTTATCCAAATATATTACCTACTGCTGAGCAGCCTTTGTGTTAGTGTTATGGTTGCCTTTTCAGGGCTTTGTGCAAATCATTCAAGGAGGTTATTGCTTACAGTGATAGATGTGTTTGAATTCCTGTGATCAATCATCACCTATTCATGTCCATCCATTGTCCAGGTTATGAATGACGAACTAGAGCTAAGGAGCGCCCTTAGACTGCAGTCTGAAATAAACTAGCAGCACTGGGCTATAGACAGACAAGTGCAAGGAGAGCTGAAGGTGGGAGTTCAAGCAGATTGGGGGCCAGAATTATGAAGTACTGGGGTTAGGTCTCAGGGAAGTTAGTCCAGCTACAGCCCAATCCTATCCTTCCCCCAAAAAAATTTACACTCTGAATTCAGCAGGATGGGGGTGGGGGAGGAAAAGGCATAGGAAGAAATAGGGAATTTAAATCTCTTTCCCCCTCCATAAGCCACCCATCCACTCACAATGTGTCTCCTCAGATCTGTGCCAGCAATTTTGCTGGCACAAGTCTGAGGAGAGAAAGGGGTGGGCAGGCAACCGCCAGAGAGGATCTGGTGTGCGCCACATCTCTCCCATTCCTCTCAGTATTGACCCCTCCTTGCCCCATTCTGCCCTCCCCTGCCATCTTACCTGACTTAGTGGGTCCTTCTGGGTCTACTGAAGAAGGCAGGAGTGCTCTGGCCTTACAGCCAGCCCCGGTGCTTGAGCAGCACGCTACTCCGCCATTTTTTGGCAGTTGCTGCCAGTGGAATGCAAGTTCCAATGGTGAAAAGTTCCAATAGGATTGCCTGCTTCATGTTAAACAGGAAATTAGCTCAACAATGGAGCTATTTTCAGCATTGGGGAGGCCGTGGAGGTGGCTGCTGGGTTCCCCAACCCTTTTGGACCCTCCCAAGACCCTCCCAAAGTCGGGCACATGCCCTCAATTCCTGCAGCGCCATGATTGCTGCGGTGCTGCTGGGCAATACTTTCTGAGGTCACGCCCCTTAAGGGGAAATAGCCCCTCTTTTGTGCTCACGACTCACAATTTGAAGAGCACTGGACTATCTGCCAGGATTTCTAGGAACCTAACCCTAGCAGATAACAAAAACTGACGGTAGATGGCTTTTATATGGCTCTCTTATAGACTGGGGAGAGAGCCTATTTTTTGAACGGCGTATTTGTGACACCATCAATTCTTTCACACTTTTGTTCAAAGATATTCTAGATTTCAAATTAGTAACTAGTACATCATGCATCCTAATAGTTTGCATTTTGGAAACAAAGTTTCCTGTAAGCCGGGCTTCCGTCTCTAACCTGCTGTGTTGTCCTCCTGGTTTCCCAGGAAAAGCTGACATTGCTAAGAGCAATCTAGGGCATACTGTTCAAGCAAGTTGTGTTGGTGTCAGCAGTAGCCGAGCAATTATGGGCTCCTTAGCACAATACTTGGCAGAAGAAGATAAGCTCTGCAATTGGATTTCCTCATTCTTCTTTCCCGTTTAGCAATGTAAATTTCTATTTAGCTCTGAAAGTTTACACAGCAGTTAAAAGCTGATGTACACAATAGAAGACTAGACAACATTTGATTATGGGGCTTTGAGTGAGGAGAGTTGCAAACGTTAAACATTCATAAGAAGAAGGGGACAGGGTTGAGCATGGTGGCCCAGACAAGAAATCCCCTTGTCATCTCCCCATAACCACCTACAACCAATTACCAGCTGGATGAACTGGGCTGAAAACCTTACTGATTTATTTGGGGTGGGGGTTATTGCAGGCAGGCTACCTGGATAATTTACTTGGGGGAATAGGGCTGACTTCCCCATCTCATCACCCTTTATTTAATTATAAGGGATGGGGACTCGAGTCATGAGACTCGGACTCAAGTCACAAAATGCTGGATTTTCGCAATTCGTGTTGCACTCGAGTAACTGACTTAGGCATGATTTGAGACTCATAGCAGTGACTTGAAAAAGAATCATGATTTGAATTTGACTCACGCCATGGATCTTTGTGGTGTGCGTATGTGGGTGCTTCTATGCTTACTTTTTTACTGTCACTTCTGCATTGCCCCAAAATACCTTGTCGGCGATTCTTCAGGCTGGTGGCAGCAGCAGCAGACATAGCGGGAGGAGGGTAGGTGGTTTCAGGAGGTGAGGTTGGGGGTTGGAAGGGAGGAGAGACGTTTATGGTTTCTTGTTTTTTTAGCTCAAGCACTTGACTCATTTTTTGAAATGACTCAGGACTTGAATAAAAATGACTTGAAATTTCCATGAGTCATATGGAAGAACACTGTGACCTGTGGATGAGTCAAGTCAAAGGGGGCAGAGAATCAAGACCTGAGTCGAAACTCGCCACAGTTGCTCTGGCACATTCTTGTTAATTATTTGTTTTACGTTAATTATTTATAATTATTTTAATTTAATTATTTATAGCCTACCTGTCTAGGGAAAATGGCATAATGTCAGTGCCTGCTGCATTCTCAGGAAAGCACTTCCTGCTTCATGATGTCACTTCCGGCCATGGCATCACTTCCAGGTTGTCATAGCTTCTGGTGGCTGCCAGACAGATTGTTATTCTAAAAAGTAGCTTCCAGTCTAAAACATTTGAGAACCACTGCTATCATACCACTTCTGCTCTCTGGGGTGGGGGAAGCTTTGTCTCCAGACTCTCCCCTAAACAGCTGCTCATTTAACTGCTAAGTTTGTCCTTTGTCTAAAAATAATATAGGTGCCTTTTATTTTGCTTGGGTTTGATTGTGCACTCCTTGAAAATTCATTTATGCATGTTAACTTTCAAAATAATGTGTTTAAACTTCCTTTCACTTTTTTTCCTTATCCTACGGTCCTCTTTAGATTTTTAATCCAGAAGCCTATAGCCCTATATTAGTCAGAGCACTCCATAGGCCTAGTAATTTAACCCACAACAGTTCTATGGTAGAGTTGGTTCAACCTGCTCCCTTAATCTCTATTCTGCTAGATTCTACCCCTTCTTTGAGATAGAGCACCACCCAGCGGCGGCATTCAGCCGGTATGCTGGGTGGGACTTACCTTTGACCGGCAGTCCGCCTGTTGCGTAATGGCACGTTCCGCCGCTTTCCCGCCCGCCGGCACCACCCCACCTCCAACTCATCGGTCTCTGTCTTTCCAATAGAGCTTATACACCAGGGTTGCAGTATTTCATTGGTTCTCCATATTTCCATTATGTCCACTATATCAGTGTTTTTCTCTAGCCTCTAAATATTGCATTTCCCCCATCTTAGGTCAGAGAAGTCATGGGAAGTCACTTGGGTAAAAAACAACAACTATACAGTATACTGCATCCCCTGAGAAGGGTTGCTTGTTTGCACCTTTATTTCTGCTTCCTCTCCTTTGCTGGATCAGCTTTGCATCCTTCCACTCCTAAATTCTACTCTGTTTTTGTCTGAGTCCATTCGTACAATCATTTTTTATGACACAAATTACTATTCAGATGTAAGTCGTGCTATGTTCAGCAGGTGCTTCAGAAAATCTGGCTTATATCCACTCATTACAGAAAGACTATCAAACTGACCTTTGGAACAGAATTCCAAAGTTTGAAGTGGTAGTAAGGCTGATCAGAAAACAATAACTCTTCCATAGTCTGAAGGCTAAAAGGTGAAATGTTTGTAAGCAAATGGTATGTTTGCCTCAGATAACCTATTTGCTCACAGGCTATCTATTTGATTTCCCCATATATCTTGGCATCGCACTAGCTTTTCTTCACCAGTCCATTATAGGGTTTTGGATCCATTTGCATTTTGCTAACGTGTTTCTGATACTAAATCCCCACAAGCTATAATAAGAAGGAAGGACAAGTCACTTTGACTGAAATTCTCTATTAGAATTCACTGTTAGATTGGCTATGGGGAAAACTTTGTCTTAGGAAAGTAAAAGATTTAGCTCTAATTATCTTGGGTGATGTCGGTGAAACTTCAGCCTTCATTTAGTCCATTAGTTTAATCTTAGTTTATAATATTTGGGCATTAATATGCCTGTGCTGCATGACAAATCAAAACCTGGCTGACATTTTGATACATTTGAAAGGCAAATGTTGAACCTTGTCTCCTACCTCAAAAGTAAAAAAAAGTTTGGATTTCTGCCATATTTAAGCTTCAATGCATATAAAACTAATTTATTGTCTTAAGAGTCCATACTTACTGCTGATTAGAAAAGGGGAAATGTCCTTGAAATTGTCAGCTTGTGCTTTAAATCCACCTGTGAAAAGTAATGAAAGGAATTTTTTTTTAAGCACACTCATTTCTGACATGTTTCAGAAGAGTTGCTATGTTAGGGCTTCTTAATACATGAGCTTGCTGCTTTGGGTTCTCCCTCATGATCAGTTTCTATGTTTAACTGGTAACTCCTGATGTTCCACACGACATAGATTAGTGATTTTCATTTTTTTCCCCTCACACCACACTGACCTCTATGGTCCTCTCCTCTGATGATGTCACATCCAGCTTCCAGAAGACTCTTCTGGCTTCTGTGGCTCTGTTTTTAGGGCAACAGTCTGTAATTGTCCATCCTCTTACCCACACACTCACCCAATAAGACAACAGACAATGGCTTGGATGTGAACTAGGCCACTTTATTAGATGACAACAACTTTTGCAGGAGAAGCAAAGGCCAAGTGAAGTATACTTAAGCCCACCCTACTGCGTGCAGGGTTCTTACCGGGGAAACAAGCCTAGCCGTCTACCTCCCCTTACTTTATTGGGCGAAAACATGACTCCAGGCTGTAATCAGTGCAAGGCACTGCATCTTTACACTTTCATTGTCACTCCTTACGGGTTAAGGCAGCCGAACTGCATAGCCCTCAGGACGAACCTTCCAGGCCTTACCAGTCCAATCAAGGTGTTTGCCTGCACAGCTTCCTCGAGCCGGTTAGGCATCATCGGAGCGGTCCTGGCTTGCACCTTGACTTTGCTGCCTTAGATGTTCACCAGGATGTCCTACCTACCCCAACCCCGCACGCTTCATACTAAAGTGACCAAATGCGGAACTAAAACACATGGAAAACCTAACTTGGGCCCTACCCTCGCAGAGCCAGTCTGGGGTTGGCAAAAAAACTGTCAACCAAGGCCAATCAGGATGACAGCAAAAAATTCCTACCCAGTTCTCAAAGAGCAACCAGCTAATTTCAGACTAGCTTAAGGGAGGGAGGGGTCACTGCTCTGGCCAGGCTGGGGGAGTTGGGCGCAAATGCCGTCTGTGCCCTGCTGCCCTGCGGGAAACAGATCAGCGGATCCCCATTGGATCAGCCAATGGGGAGGAGCAGCCATTGCCTGGTGTGTGGGGCAAGGCAGGGCAACACCTGTTAGCATGCAATGCGCTAGGCCTTTCCTCTGCTGGCTCCTTAGAGTTGGCGGAGGAAGAGGGACAGACAATCACTACAGATAATTGCCCTCAAAACAGAGCCATAGAACCCAGAAACGTTTTTCAGCTATTTTCAACCAATCTGCTCCAAACTCCCATGGCATACTTGTGGAACCTTTGTGGCACACGAATACGCCATTGGGGCAGTGGTTGAAAATTGCTGACATAGTGATTGTTGGACTTTTATTTTCTAATTTTGAATTATTTCTTCATCACAGAAGCTCCCAACCACCACTTTTTTAAAATTGTGTTTTGCTCCACATCCACCTTAAAAAGAAAACTCTAGAAAACTTGAAAGCTTGATTTACGATGTGCCTTTTTGGTTGGTTCTAATAAGGTTTTGGGACGTGGTGGCACTGCAGGTTAAACCACTGAGCTGTTGTGCTTGCTGACCAGAAGGTTGGCAGTTCGAGAGCACACGACAGAGTGAGCTCCCATCGCTTGTCCCAGCTCCTGCCAACCTTGCAGTTCGAAAGCACCTAAAAATGCCAGTAGATAAATAGGTACCACTTTGGTGGGAAGGTAAACAGCATTCTGTGTGCCTCGGCTTATAGTCATGCTGGCCACATGACCATGGAAATTGTCCTTGGACAAACGCTGGCTCTGGCTTAGAAACGGAGATGAGCCCCGCCCCCTAGAGTCACTCACGACTAAACCATTTGGTCGTGGGGAAATCTTTACCTTACCTTTTAATACGGTATTACTAGATTATGGCTTTTGTATTTCTCTAATCACCTGCAATTTTGGATCATGTCGGTAATTTCTAAATCAGTGCTGAACTTCTGTCAAACCGACAGATGCTGAGAAGAAACCAAGCAACAACCCACCACATAAAACAGACCATCACGATTTGCCTGTTCCCCTTTCCCAAATAAGCATGCAAGACAGAGGCTTTGGATTTAAAGGGCCACTTTATTGGGGGGGGGGGGGAATAAAACTGTAGCAGGGCAACTAGCTAAAAAGCCCCAAGGCATGTGGGTCCTAGTAAGGGGAAACTGCTCTAGCTGTCTGACTCTCCCAGATGATCTGGATGATTAATGGGTATGCCACCTGGCTCAAGACTAAAGTTGGCCAAAAACAGATTAAGGGCCCAATCCGATCCAACTTTCCAGTGCCAGTAAAACCACAATGCAGCTCCAAGGTAAGCAAACGTGTTCTTTTACCTTAAGGAGGCCTCTGTGACTGCCCTACCACCGCAGGTTGCCACAGATGCCTCATTGGCATGGCTACATCAGTGATGGAAAGTTGAATAGGATTTGGCCTCAAGTCTCTCATGGCCAACCCCAAAGGGTCAAGGCTGCGGGATCATCCAGGCCATGCCTTGAAGTAGCTATTGCTGGATCCAACCAGGGACTCAGCCAACCAACCTCACCAAGCTACGTAAGCAATATATGAATGGACCTGGCTGGTCCCTAACCATGCTGCCATGTACACCAAATACTCACATCTTGCTACTTGACCTGAATGCTGCCTGCCTGTAAAGTGGCCAGAGGACTCAGGGGAACCTATAACCCATCACTCGCAACACTCTGGAGTAGGCGAAAAACCTGCAAGTCAATGGCCAATTAGGCTGATAGCAAAAAAATAAATAAAAAAAATCCTACTCAGCCCTATATGCACAACCAGCTAGTCTCAGAGCACAATCCTAAACTGGAGTTAGGCTGGCATAGTCTAAGCCAGCAAAGTTTGGCCAGCACAAAGGCCACCATAAAGTGTGTTTAGACTACTCTCAGAGTCAGGGAGGATGGCTCACATCTGTGTGCTGGCCTGTCTGGCTCCGAGAGTGGTCAACAGACTTTACGGTGGCCCTTGTGTTGGCCAAACTTTGCTGGTTTAGCTTATGCTGGCCTAACTCAGTTTAGGATTGCGCCCTCTGACTGCATGATGGGCAGGCCAGTGGGGATTGCTGGCCTGGCCAGGTCCTGTCTGACAAAGCAAGGTGAGTGTATGTATTGAAAACATGCTCAATCTACCCCCAGATGTGCGAAGCACAAATGGGAGACCCCTCAAAGCTTCCTCTGCATGTGCTGGAAGGGGGAAGGCAAAGGGTGACGATGTACAAAGTTACATCATCATAATTATTAATTTGATGTGGCAAATCACCCACGGCAAGTGCAATGACTCTATATAAATGCACCCTGCACAGCTGATTATGATACGTGTGACTATGCCATTATCAAAGTTCAGCAAACACTGGGTTTCATCAGACCATTCAATTACGTTTCCTGAAAAATGAAAAAAGTTGATCTGTGTTGTAACACATGAAGCTAAGCTGATGTGAAGAACATGCTCCTGTAAATGATTCTGTTCCCTGCTGTTTTCAGTTCTTAAAAGCCGAAGTAGCTCAACTGGTAATGATTAGAAGAAAAAATGGTATTTCAGCTTGACCTTGGTTGTCCGCAGGGATTCCATTCCCCGTTCCCAAAATCCGTGGCTATTCAATCCTGCAGATTTGGGGCAATGCCAAACCCTCTGAACCCAAGGGCTGGGGGGCCCTTAATCTGTGGGTTAGAAACCTGGAGAGTACCAAATCAGCAGGTACTGAGCCTGTGGATAGTGAGCCCCCCCCCCACCCCGTATTGGAGTATGACTATGTAATCAAGTAGCTTCTTGGCAAATAGGAAGAGGACAAATTTCAGTGTTCCCCCCCCCCCAAAGCATCATTCAAAGGAGTTTCTTTCTTTTGCTACGTATGCTAGCAAAGACTATTAGGATAAATAATGTATTTCTAAAAACTATCAGTGCACTCATTTTTAAATATCTGCTTTTTCTTCCCCCTTTAAACCTCAGCTCAGGCTGGGCATATCTGTGTTTCTGTGTGGGCGAAAGCATGTATGAAAAGGTCAAGTTGCAGAGGTAGTGGGAGGGTGTCTCCTCACTAAAGAATAACCTGCTGGCATTACTGCTTTCGGAGTCTCTGCTGACACCCCTGCTACCTTAAGAACTACCAACTCTTCATATGTGTCAATGCGCCTATAAATTATATCATGTGTTAATGTGCAGCCTATAGAATGTCATGTGAGAAATAACATGAGGTAGGTCTCATGGGTCAAAACCGGGAATTACAAAACACAGACGCAGCTATGCAATGGGAAATGTCTGCATTGTTTTCAAAAGATGCCAGGGCCAAATCAGAAGAGCCCACTTCAAAATAAATAAATCCTACACAAATATGATGAAAATGAGGGGCAACTGAAAAGAGGTGTCCATTTTCCTCAAGCATTGAGGGCGCAGTCCTAACTTGTGCTGGAACAGGCAGGCCTGAGCACACTGCGTGGTCTGGGGATGGGCATTTGGATGTGACCTAATGGTCACATCCAGTCCACCCCCCTCCCCGGTCTGGCCCACCCCTGGAACACCCTCCTCTGCCCACCCCCCTCACTCAGATTAGCCCCTGTGCCAGCCGAACTTGGCTGGCGCAGGAGCGGCCTATCTTTGGTGTGCTCCAGCATTGCAGGGCCGGCGCAACTGCTCGCTTTAGCCCTGCACACCTCGTGCTGGCGCAAAAGTGCTTTTTGGTACTTTCACAACACCGCAGAGCTGATGCAAGCAGCTTGCGCTGGCTCTAGGGAGCTGTTGGATTGTGCCCTGAATCAGACTCTCAAAGAGGTGAGTCATTGGTTTAGCCCAGAAGAAATGTCCAAGATACAACTAAAAAATCATTATAAATGAAAACAGTTGGTAACTACTTAATCCTTTCAGGGTGCAATCCTAACCAACTTTGCAGCACTGACATAGCGGTGCCAATGAGGCAGTGGAGTAGCAGTCATGGAGGCCTCTTTGAGGTAAGGAATATTTGTTCCCTCCCCTCAGAACTCCATTGCTCTTACCCCAGTGTTGGAAAGTTGGTTAGGATTGCGCCCTCAATAGTGTCTAAAACCTGATTTCAGCCTTGGCTTTAGGTTCACTGTGATTCCAAGTACCTTAAAAGCAACATAACGAGGGAAATGTTTTGAGTTGGCTTTCAATGTGACATTCACATTCAAACCAAGAGAGTGGTTTGTGTTTTACTTCCTGAATGTTCTGGATATGATGTTTTATTTCATCAGTCAAGCATTCTGCAAAGGGAAAATAGCTATATGAATGGTATCACTAAGAGAAATAATGATCTTCAGGCACAAACAGAAACCATCACCATATCTTGCAGAGGCAGCTGTTCAGCCTGTGTCAGGGCTAAGACGGACGTTCATTTATCAAGGGTATCTGAGGGAAATGTGGCCGTCTAGGTATTAAATCTAATCAATTAACCTCTCATTTATACAAGTCACTTGTCCTGTGAATTTGGGATGTAAATCCGTATTGAAGGCTGTGTGTGTATCTTACAGAGACTTTAAAATGAACAAATTGAAAAGTTTTTTGTACGCCTTGGAGATTCTGTGTCAAACAAGCCAGCTATAAGGATTATGATCATTCCAATAATCAAGGGAGAAGGTGGAAAACCAACGATAATTTGAACTGAGAAGGAGATGTTTAATTTTCACTTGTATTTTCAAAATAGTTTACCTTCACTTTCATATGCCATCAATGTTCAAACGGTAAGGAACTTGTAACGTAAGTGTATTCCACGATAGTAAAATGTAAATTTGTAAGAAGCAGTCAATTCAGATCTTTTTTTTAAAAAAAAATAAAATCAAATGCTTTGTAGAAAAAAATGTTCATCAGTCTTTAAATATATTTGCATTTTAATTTGTGCATGTATATTTGATGATATTCAAAAATCAAGGGAAAAATTAATTTCCTTAGATTTTAGAGGGGAGATCAACAGAGGTTGCAAACCTATGAAGGGATGGTAATGCTAACACCCACATAAGACCCTTGGAATGTATGGAGGTGGACATTTTCTCCCCACCAGCAGTTTTTGAGGTTCACTCTTTTTATCTTTTTCATATAATCCAGGGTAACAAGACTGTGCCATTGGATTATAAGAACTGCAGAATGAGGCAACAGTGAAAGGTTTAACTGGGAGGAGAAAAGACCCTTCTGATCATGCACAGCTTTCATTTGTAGCCAGTGATCATGGATGCTTGCAAATTCTATCTCTAAGCTACACCAAGCTGTCACTGAGGGAGGCTGGATGGAAGTAAGTAAGGGGAGATTTAAATTTGGATTGTGTTGAAAATTGACCGTTCCCAGTGTTTTCTCATTGGGCTGCCATTAAGGGGCAATTAAAGAGGCTGTTCAAGTGTAGGTAAAAGACTATTCAGTGGCATAGTGGGCATGGAGGTTGTCCACCATGGGTGCCAGGCCAGAAGGGAGCTCTGTGTGGCCGCAATATGGCTATGTGTGCACTCCAAGCAATTTGGCTTATGGGCAAGCTTGGAGCTGCCAAAGACAGGCAAGACTAAGGACACCGCTCCTGCGTTCAACTGCTCCAAGCTGCTTCCTCCATGAGAACCCTCATGAGAACCCTCATGAGAACAGGGAAACTCAATGTGTCTGAGCCCATCCACTGGCTTAACTTGGGGCCTATTTTGCTTGCTCAGTCTCTTGTTAAAGGGAAGCATCCAGATGCTTGCTTGCTTTTAACCCATTGCAAAGCACTTGTGAAGCTGACACAATGCTGAATGCATTCTCCTTACACCACTCTTTGCTCGTCTTGAGCAGCAGCTATAATTTGCTGATCTCCTCTACAGAGGTTTGTGTGTGTAACTACAGTAGCTCTGTGTTTAATGACACTTCTATAATTAGAGACATATGGAATCTTAATGAAGAGTGGGGACTAATTGCCTGGAGTATACTCTTTCTCCAATCAAGAATTTGTAAAGTGCATCTTTTTCTCTGAACTGTGGCAGGCTAGAAAACAGACTTTTACTGAGGGCACAATCCTAACCTGGAGTTAGGCCAGCACAGTCAGGCAGCAAAATTTGGCTGGCAAAAGGGCCATAGTAAAGTTTGTTTGGACCACTCTCGCAGTCAGATAGGCCAGCGCACAGATGTGTGCCATCCTCCCTCACTCCAAGAGTGGTCCAAACATACTTTACGGTGTCCCTTGTACCAGGCAAACGTTGCTGGCCTAACTGTGCTGGCCTAACTATAGGTTAGGATTGTACTCTGAATTATGTTTAAAAACCTTTACAACACTGACGGTATTCCTGCCTGTTTTATTTTGCGACCTTTCAATTCATAGAATGCTGTTGAACCCGAGGAAACCGTTGAATCCTGAGGAAACGCTGAATGCCGTTGAACCCAAATGCTGAGGAAGCAGACAGTCCTTTCTCCAATGCTGTAGCATGCATGTCCATGAACACATTAAAATGGGCTATTCATCTACAACACACTCATTTTTTCCTCCTCCCTCTTTCCATTTGGTGGGGACAAGAATCCGGTACTACTGGCTAAGAGAGCTGACTGACTCTAATATTAACCCCATGCCCAAGCAGAAATGGATGAAAAGCCCAGATGTAGGATCCCTCTCCATATGTTGCCCCAAGAAAATAAACCTTGAACATTCACATCAGATGATGTGACAATCCATCCTACAGGTTGCAGGGCAGGATAAGGATATTTGTGTGGTAAACTGAAGGGCAACCTCTGTTTGCCTTTCTACCTGACTCTGCCCTTGAGCAAACGGTTTAAAGAAGGTCAAATTGACTTTGAAGCTCTTTAGTTAAACTAAGCGTGGAGCTTTAGTCCTGTGACCAATTGACTTCTAAAATGTATCTGAATTCTGGGATTGTTATTTTGAGCGCATCAGTCATACCCCCTAAAGCTTGTCTGACCTCATAGGTTACAGCATGTTCACAGCCAAGTCAGGTTTGTTTGTTTGTTTGTTTGTTTGTTTGTTTGTTAAAATCCTTCGATCAGAAATAGCTATACAAAAATGGGTTGCTCCTAAATATAGCATCTACTCTGGATCATGCAAAATGAATATAACAGCCACATTTCAGAATGGCCAGTGGCACACTTACCTTTTATATACTTGTCCAATCATAAGTCTCTAGAGCAGTGGTTTTCAGATTTTCTGTCTTCGGGAAGCCTTTCAACATTGATTTGGCTGTGGGGAAAACAGCGCATATCTGCTTTGGAGATCCTGATCGCTATAGAATATTCTGAGAAATGCCCTAGGGCATGCCTGCTGGCTGAGCTTCATTGCTACCTTGTATGGAATACAGGTCAGGCTTGTTGAGCTGCGCCATCATCCTGCATGGAGAGACAGCATGTTCAGGAGCACACAAGGCCTCTCACCTATAGGTGCAGATGGCAAAGAAGATGGATATGGTGTATTTCCAAGGTGCATTTTAAGAACACATATGACCTGCTATTGAGGAATCTGCTGTCCCGGTTGTGCTTCTGGTTCCTGAGTTTCCCTGGAACACAGTTTGAAAACCACTGCCTTAGGGTTCACCAATTGTTTATATGGAGTACCTGAAGCCTGCTATGGATTATATCAGTGTTTCTCAAACTTTTTAAACCGCAACCCACTTTTTAGAATGGCAGTCATGTTGGAACCCACTGGAAGTGATGTCATAGCCTGAAGTGACATCATCAAGCAGGAAGTGCCATCAATATGCATAATCAAATGACACTGCTAGAATGCAAACAGGCATTTTTGCACGGCAGCAATTGCACAACCATGAAACATCCTGACAGAAAGCAAGATTAGGGCAAAATATAGTGAAAAAGCACTAAACTAAAAACATTTTTTGAAAAAAAAACAAACCCTCACTTGAAAATTCAAACTGTTAACACTCACAAAAGGAACATAGCAAGGCTAAGGTCTGTAGCTTCGAAGATAGCTGCTTCCAGCTTTCCACAACCCACTTGATATCAGGTTGAGACCTACCAGGTGGGTCCTGACCCACAATTGCACACTAACATTGGGCTGGGAAAAATGTAGTTGTGCAGCCACTACCCAAATCTGGAGCTAGAATGTCTATACAGAAGGCAGCTGCCTTGGGGAAGCCTTCCAGTTTAACAGGGAGGGCCTTCCTAAGTGTTTCACCCCTGACAGAATTGTGTCTAGTGGTCAGATGGGCCTTCTTTGTAGTGGTGCACAGGTTATGAAAGTCCTTCCAAAGAAGTTAAGTTCAATTTTGTATCAGTTCTGGTGCCTGCCAGTTAAGTACTTTTTTTTATGCCCCCTTGGTTTTTGGTTTGTGATGTTTGTTTATGACTTCTGCTGTGTTATTGGGGTGTGTTTGTTGCAATCTCATTGCTGGTTTTGTGGCTCTTACTGTTCTGTTTCTTACTCTGTGGGCGCAATCCTAAACTGAGTTAGGCCAGCATAAACTAAGCCAGCAAAGTTTGGCCAGCAAAAGGGACACCTTAAATTCTGTTTGGACCACTTTTGGTGTCAGAGAGGCCAGCACACAGACGTGAGCCATCCTCCCTGACTCCAAGAGTAGTCTAAACACGCTTTATGGTGGCTCTTGTGCTGGCCAAACTTTGCTGGTTTAGCTTATGCCAGCCTAACTCCAGTTTGAGTTAGGATTGCGGTCTCTCTCTCTCTCTCTCTCTCTCTCTCTCTCTCTCTCTCTCTCTCTGTGTGTGTGTGTGTGTGTGTGTGTGTGTGTACACACATCATCATCATCATAAGTCATCACATGTATCCTTTGAGATTGCTGGTTTTAATGTCCCCTGAGGAAGCAGTGACTAAAACTTCCTTTTTTCTCTAGCCCTTTGATGGTGTGTTTAAAAGGGATCAATGGTTTCAATTTAGTTGCTGTGGGACAGAGCACTTCATTAAAAACAACAAAAACAAAACAAAAACCATATGAGGCAGCTGAGAAACTAATAATCAAGCTAGTTAATAGTCTTTAGCCAGCACTGTCTGGAATAAAAGAGAATCATCCTAGCTCAAGATGAATAGGCTAGTTGTGAAGGAATGGCATTCTGCATATCCTCAAAGTGCCACTCTACGTCACTGAGCCCCAGTATTAAATAGATTCAGAGGCCAAGCCTCAATAAAGTCAAGATGAATTAAGTCCTGAGAATGTCTATTCATTTCATAACTATTCTGATTATGGACTATGTAGAATAAATGTGTGAATTCCCTCTGCACACACACATACACATATGAAGTGTTGGAACTTTATACTGCCTACTGAGGAATCTTCAAATGTTTCACCATGGGATTTTGCATTAAATGAAACTTGGTAGCAGTGTAGAGCAGTGACATTCAACCTTTTCCATCTCATGGAACGCTGAGAAGGCTCACGCCATCAGTTTTTTTTTTTGACAACTGACAAGGCACACCACCACTCCCAGGGCGGACTCTCCCTGGGAGAGCAATCTCGTATCTCCCAGGGCGCAATCTTAAGCTGCACTGGAAAAGGCTGGCCGGCAGGCCTGTGCTGTATCCAGCACAGCTTGGGAGGCACCTGGAGCTTCCTCTATGAGTTCCTCAGATCTGTGCCTGCGATTTCATGGGCGCAGGTCCGAGGAAGCCGTGCGGCCCGTATCGCGACTGCATGAACTGGGGACATTGCATTGGCTCTACACAGGGCATAGGATTGTGCCCCTAATGTCCTACTAATGTCCTACCCTACCCCCAAAAAACCTTCCATTCGCAGCACACTGTGGTGGCACCATTTGCAATCCGGGCCCCTGTGCCACCTAGAGCCAGGATGGCAAAATGCTAACCCCTGGTTTGTCCAGAGACCCCCGACCCCCCTCAAAAAAAGACCTTCTGGGGCCTCCAGAAGGTCTAAATAGTCACATCTGGTTTTTACAGAAGTGAAGGCCTCAGAAGTCCTTGTAGGTCCTTCTGGAGGCTTTAGAAGTCAGAAAAAACATGGAAAATGGGCCTGGGGAGTTGTGAAGCCACCCTGCCAGGTGGCACCCTAGCACATTTGCCCCCTTGACCGCCTCCAGGCACACCAGTGCATGGCATAGTGGTTGAAAATTCCTGGTGTGGAGGGTGCATTAACCATTTCAGTCAATTTTTGTATTATCAAAATAAGGTTTGCTTTCCTCAAAATTCTTTGCCCAGGCAGCAACCTCAGCTTTGGTATCTCATTTTTGGTGAAATTTAGTTGTTCCATATACTATTGTAGTCAGTCCATTGTCTGATTATGACTGTCTCCACATAATCTGGCTGATAATAAATGCACAATATTGACGTATTACCTTCCATTTTTCTGTACCATTGTTAGGGAATTGACAGAGGATCACCTGATAACATATGATCTGTGATAGCAGACAAATAGCTTCACATAGTCAAATAATTGCTGTAATTATTGCATGTTGAGAGTAATGTGTGAATTTACCCTCGGCTGACTGCAACTGATGCAGTCCCAACTGATGGTCTGACCTTTTCGCCGAATGTGCTATACTACAGCAGATCAATAATATCAAGTGTAATAATGAATTCCTTTAATGGGAAGCTTAACAAGGACTGGCTTTATCGTTGCAGATTTTTTTTTTACCCAGCTTACTTTAAAAGAAGGCAATCTTGTCAGTGTACAATCAAACAATATCAGTTTGTTTTCATGGCTTGGCAATGCCCTCCCCCACACGCACATGCACTTAAAAACATTGAGTCACTAATTACTTTTGGCATGGGATCTATCACTGTACCACTTAAAAGGTACCTAAAGATCTTGTCGAGAGTTCAGTTTTATGAAAAGAACTGTACCCAGAGCCAATTTGTTATTAAATTGCCATATCTTGGAAAATCACGTATGTAATTATGCAAGGCACAACTAAATAAATTTCATTATTAAGCATGCTACTTTCCCCCCCAAAGACTTGTTGTGGCAATAAATGTTCTCATAGATAAGTGGCAAAATGCCCAGGCTAATTTGTATCTGTGGGCCAAGATTGGGATGCTTTTTAGTTTCCCCCCCCCC
>JAJKFI010000161.1:1739030-1749132 GCA_029204185.1 Lerista edwardsae | reverse complement strand
TCTATCTATCTATCTATCTATCTATCTATAATCACTAACCACATCTAGGGATCTGCCACTGTTTGCCCTTCATTTCCTAGGGTTGATTTTGCCTATGATTGATGGAGTTTGTTCATAAAGAAGTACAAATGTTTGCCTGATCTAGACAGAAATTTTTGACTGGCTTTTTCCATCTTCAGCAGCCCTTAAGGCAGATGTTCTCAGACTGGGGCATTGTGGCGCTCCGGCATGAGAAGCCCTGCCTCGAGTGACAGGGGCTTCGATTGAAGCTCTAGCCTCCTTGGGGTGCAGGGAACGCCACAGTCACCTCTGCAGGGCTCCCCAAGCATTGGAATGTTTAAAAATAATTAGTGCAACCCACTTCTGGTTTTCAATTGCGAAAACGGAAGTGATTCGCAATAGTTATTTTTCAACATTCCAAGGCTTGGGGAGCCCTGTGGAGGCATCCGTGGGGCTCCCCACACTCCCACGAGGCCAGTGCTTCAATCGGTAAGTAGTTCAAAGCCCCCGTCACTCCCCAACAGTGGCGCAATCCTGGGGGTTGTGTTGCTGCCTTTCCCCTCTCTCTGCGCACATTTACCTCAGGACTCAAATTCCCGAGCCGTTTGAGAACCTCAGCCTTTGGGGACTGGCAACAGATAAGATTGGTTTTTGGTTGAATCATTTGTTTATCTGTGTCCTTGAAATAATCAAAGATAAATAAATAAGTACAATCTAAAGTCATGTTTTGGATACTATTGGAGGCAGGGAATGCTGTGCAGAAAGTTGCAGTGAGAATAATTAGTTGGGGATGTTATGGTGCAACTGCTTTATCAATCATAGTTGCTTAGCTGTATTGACACACATGCCTAGTAGATTAAAATACCTATCAGGTTGTATCACTAGGCACCTGATGCTTTTAAAAAATGGATACATTTAGAAATTTACAAACCAGGCACCATGCTATGATAAGAACTCAATATATTGAGCTATAGCCGTCCCAGTTGAATAATAATTAGCTCCTTTTTACTTTAGTCAATACTAAAATGTGCTTTTGAGTATAGTAGGAAAAGATTAGAGACTTTGAGGCTCATTCCAAAATTATCCAATATGTACTGCATTGATATAGTCACATCAGGACAACTTATCTGTTACAGTGTTTACTGAAAATGTTGACTCAGTGTGCTATAGCAGTCAAAAGAGTAAAATTTGGTATTAAGAAAGGAATTGAAAATAAAAATGCCGTTTCTTTAGGTCTGTGTCCACTGGCCACATATGCATGTTCGTTACTCGGTGCAATCCTAAACTGAGTTAGGCCGGCATAAGATAAGCCAGCAAATTTTGGCCAGCACAAGGGACACCATAAAGTATGTTTGGACCTCTCTCGGAGTCAGAGAGGCCAGCCCACAGATGTGAGCCATCCTCCCTGACTCTGTAAGTAGTCCAAACGTGCTTTATGGTGGCCCTTGTGCTGGCCAAAATTTGCTGGCTTAGTTTATGCCGGCCTAACTCCAGTTTAGGATTGCCCTCTCAGTTTATGTCTACTTGATGACTACCACTTTTAACCTATTTATAGTCCAATCCTATCTGGGGATTTATGCTGATGGATCTTGAGATCCATTGGTGTAAGTTCTAGACTGACAATAGGAAAGCCATTCTGGTGTTTGACGGGATGCAGGCACCAGTGCAAATGGCCAGAAGCAATACATGGGTACAGCAGCCTGCTGTATCTCTTCCTTCCTCTGTTGTTGCTAGTAGGTTGGTGGCAGGATCAATTTGGGGGAGGATCATGGGCAGGTCAGGGTAGTAAGCAGGTCAGACTGAGGGCGGGTCAGGGGAAGGTAGGATTGGATCTCAGTGGCAGATGTGTATTCCACTTCCCAGCCAATCACCAGGAGTCTCCTTGGTTTTACACCAGATTTATACCAGGATTTACACCAGACCTACAGCTAGTGTAGGTCCAAGTCAGACCCATTGGAGACCAGGAGGCCATGGATAAGTAAGTAAAATAATTTTTACTTACCTCTCCTGGCCTAATTTTCTCTTCCCCCCAC
This sequence comes from Lerista edwardsae, assembly GCA_029204185.1. Taxonomy (NCBI): domain Eukaryota; kingdom Metazoa; phylum Chordata; class Lepidosauria; order Squamata; family Scincidae; genus Lerista; species Lerista edwardsae. The sequence goes on along the minus strand of JAJKFI010000161.1, from coordinate 1,747,099 downwards.
AGATAGCATGCAGCTCATGCTTCATTGGTGGCACTGCGTGATCTGGGCTGATGAGGGATAGAATTGGGCCCATAAAAACATTGTGTTTCATGTGATGTAATAGGATATAAATCTTGCCCATTATGCTGTTGTTAGCATACAGTAGATACTGTGGAAATAGAGCAGATGGACCTATGGAGTGAACCAGTAGGCTGATGTTCATTTGATATATTTGTAGTAACCCAATCACTTCTGGTCATCAAGTGGTCATCAAGTATGAATGTGTGAACCAGCCCTGAACGATAGCCACATTTCTGCTCAATTCTTTTCAGTGTGATACAATAGAGCTAAAAAAACTGGGAAATAAATAGGAGGTTGGAGTATCTTCCCTACAAATAATAGCTAAAATGGTTGCAGTTCTGTTTAATTTAGGGGGAAAAAAAGATTGCTAAGAAGTGTTACAAAATAATAAAACTGAGTGGGCAGTGCTGTAACAGCAGGCTCTAATTGCACCTGGAGCGATGTGGTGACTTTGCCACCTATGTTACCATGGCCCCAGCGCCACCTTGCCACATCCCGCATGGACCCTGCACCAACCCGCCACATCCCCAGCATCCAGAGTTGCTTCATTTCAGAGCCAATGGGGCACGGGTGGGCCAAGCGTCACACCTACTTTTTTTCTCTCCACCATCACTGTGATTGCTCTTCCCTATAAAGTCATGGAACTAACCCCCTGGAACTAACACCTGCAGTGCAGTGTCCGCCTCTCCTGCGCCACCCAAAGTCCACCTTTGTGAGTAGGCATCTTAGTTTCTCTTGGTTGCCGCTGTTCCTTCTGTTGCTCTTGTATGGTTTCATTATAGGGATGCTTCCAGGATCCTCCACAGATACTGGAGCCTCCCAGAGTACCTTGCTTCCAGGAGTCCTCTGCATTCAAAGTGTTCTAGAAGGAAGCCTGAAAATCAAGGATGCTCTGACTCTAGTCTTTGCTCTATGAGCAAATGGCACATAGAGTTAATGAAACCAAGGTTGCAATCCTAGCCATACTTTCCTTGGTCCACTGACAATAATATGACTTACTTCTGAGTAGACATGCATAGGATTAGGATCCTAGATGTGTCATGCACTACCCCAAGTTTTCTCAGAATTTGTTGAAGAACCTGGGTTGTTTTGGAGGCAAATGTCAGCAGTCTTTCATCAGGCACAGAGCTGTTACCAAGGGTAGAGGGTGGGGGAAATAGTGATGAAATCAGCTAAAAAAGGACAGTCGGTTGGACTCTGTAAATGCCTTGAAGCCTCCAATAATTAAGGAATTGTCAACATTGATCTGTACTGACTGAATTAGGTTTCTGCAAAATGGTATGCTGAGGAATGTCGAGCCGTTTTTCATTTCCTCTGCTGCTATCCTCTTTTAAAACATAATACAAAAAAATCTAGTTGACAGAAAGCAAATGGTGAATGAGCATATACATCACTTCACCTTTCTGAAAAGAAAAAAAAATGTCTAATGCTTAAGGCTGTAATTATTGATAGGCAAACAGCCCGACTCCCCTACAGGCTCTTTCCATAATGGGGTTTGGAATAAATGCAAATGAGCTATTTTCATGGTTCAGGAGTTGGAAGACCCAGGTTCAAATCCCTGCTCAGCCTATGAAGCTTCCTGGGTGACCTGGGGCCAGTCACTCTCTCTCTCTCTCTCTCTCTCTCAGCCTCGTCTACTTTACAGGGTTGTTGCTTGCAAAAAAGGACCAAAGTCGGGAAGGAACCATGCACACCACCCTGAACTCCTTGGAGGGAGGGTGGTTTTAAAATGGGGAAAATATTATGTAAAAACACTGAACTAAAAACATTTTAAAAACAAAAAAAACCTTGCTTTAAAATTCAAACTGTTAACACTCACAAAAGGAATATAGCAAGGCTAAGGTCTGCAGCTTCCAAGATGGCTGCTCCCAGCTTTTGCATGACCCACCTGACCTCAGGTCACAACCCACCAGCTGGGTCCTGACTCACAGTTTGAGAAACACTGTTTTCAAGAAAAATTGTGTCATGCCCAACAAAGCTAGTTGCACATAATAATATGTTCCTTATTTTTGTTTAATGGGAAACAAGTCAAGTCTGAAGATTTTGTGGCTAAATGCCTGCATGGAAACAACCTCCTCCTCCTTCTCCTCAATCTTCTCCTCTCTCTGTGAGAGAGGGGGGGGGAGGGGGAGCAATGGAGAGAGAGAGAGAGAGTTCTATAAAGAACAGATTTCTTAACACTTTGGAGAACTAATAAGTTGGATTTCTCGATAAGTTGGATCGGGGCATAGCTAAAGAAGTGCGAAGGGGTACAATTGCACTTGGCAACAAGCTTTCGAGGGGCAACAAGCTGAGCTTGACACTGAGCTTCACAAAATTGTGAAAACTTCGGTAAGTACGAATAATATCATCATGTTATATCATTGGAATGGTAATTTCATGCAGAATGCAATGAAACAAACCGGAGTGTAATATCTTTATTCTGTCAAAAGTTATGGCCAAAACACCAGAGAAAATGAAAATACAACTGTGATATCACTTCCAGGGCAACATTTTGCTCTCTGCACTGGGCTACACTTTCATTAGCTACACCCCTGAGTTGGAGTTGGAGCCTGAGTTGGAGCCTGATATTGCCTGATTGGAGGTCCTTAGTATTGTTTCATACAACTGTATTATGTTAATACGGAGCATTTTTGTTTTATGTAAGGGTAGGAAAAAACGTTATAAATATGGCAAGAAGGCAAGGGCACACGAGGAATTTCTTAGTGGGGACTAAAACTTCCTTCTGCTTTTGGCGATTGTACCGTATTTCCCCAAGTATAAGACGCACCTTTTTCCCAAATAAACGGGGGCTAAAAATTGGGTGCGTCTTATTCAAGGGGTGTGCCGGGCAGAAATTTTTCAAATTTCTGGCCCCAAAATTAAGGTGCGTCTTATACTTTGGTGCGCCTTATACTTGGGGAAATACGGTAGTTTCTGGAGTTGTAAGATTCCCCCCCTTAATAGTATTGCAGGCTGTTGATTGTTTACTTTGCCTGCTAGTATTCATGGGAATCACTGAGCACCTTTACTTTAATTTGCCACTCTATTTGCTTAGTCCCACCCTTCCTTTGCACAGGCCTACCCTAGTTTCTGTGTCTTGGTCATACTAGATCAGTAATGACGAACCTTTTGGGTTTGCTATGTCAAAAATGCCTAACTTGTCTCTGATGGTGTGTCACTCCCCCCCCCCAAACAAAAGAGAAACACTTATTTAAATTCCATTTAGTTAAAAAAATATAATACAATCATGTGTGGGATTATCCATTATATAAGGAACATTACATTTATTTATTTTTTAAACCAAATCATTACAAAAAACCCTCAGTTGTTGTTGGGTGTTGGCGTGTCACCCAAAATGTCTTGGCATGTCACCTTTGACATGCATGTAATATGTTTGCCATCACTGTACTAGATAACATGTTATCTCAAAATCTTTCAGCTCCTGCCATACAATGCCTTGTAACTGTGCTGACTTTTCTCGAATTGTTCTAGGACTCCGTTGTCAAGCTTTCCTTCTTGTGCCTTCTCTTCATTATTATATACACAGGCCCCATAGTATGAATCATAGTGTCAGGAGTTAGCCTGGGCGGCAGAAATAGACTTGCCAATGTTTACGCTGTTCTCGAGGAAAACACCTATAAAACTATATTGCTTGACTCTTTCACTTGGCAGTTCACCAACCCAAAGTTATTCAACACATCAGCTCTCTGTTTTTTCTCTCTCTTTTAAAAAAAATTGCTGCATAATAGGCGCCCAGCATATTTCACACCGCAGTAAGCACATGCTCATACAGCTTCTGCTATTACGATCATAGGTGACATTATTGCCTCATACAATTTCCACTGCAGGGGGAGGTTATCACTTAATTAACCCTGGTAATGTCAAAAGGGAAATGCATAAATGTCAAGCTATTTCCAAGCATTCTTTACTGGTCTTGGAAGAACTGGTAATAGTGTAGATTAAGATGGAACGTATTTAAAAGTGTATTAAAAATAAACATCTGATTTCTCCTTTTCTCATTCAATCACTTTTAAAATGCCGCAAAAGAGCTTGCAGGCTTACCCTGGGGACACAGCTGAAGAACTGCTAGTTGCCCCACCAAAAAAAATCTTATACTTTATATTTGGTTGGTATAAGACGAGAACTCAATTTCAGAAACACAACGATAAACCAAGTAGAAGGAAACTCTAAAAATCCAGAGTGATAACTTTAAGAAAATATAGGGAACTCTAGTTGATAAAAGCACAGTTTGGAACTAAATTAACGGCACAATCCTAACCTGGAGTTAGGCCGGCACAGTTAGGCCAGCAAAATTTGGCTGGCACAAGGGCCACTGTAAAGCACGTTTGGACCACTCTCTGAGTCAGGGGGGATGGTGCACTTCTGTGTGCTGGTCCCTCTGAGAGTGCTCTAAACATACTCTACACTGTCCTTTGTGCCAGCCAAACTTTGCTGGCCTAACTGTGCCGGCCTAATTCCGGGTTAGGATTGCACCCTAAATTGCCATGAGGTCATATTTAGGTAGTTCTTTGTGTCCATTTGCAAAGTGAGCAAGTCCATATGTCACAAGTCCAAGCTGAAAGATTTTGTCTGATTTCTTCCATCACTACCAGTACTTTTGGGAAAGGTGGTCACCTTTTCAATATTAAGGCCTCTGTGAGACAGGGTTGCTTTGCCATATACTGGCACCATTTTGAAGGGAGGCTCAAATTATGAAACCTCTAAGTGTGGCTGCTTATGCATCCAAGCCCAAAGGTGGTTTTTTTTAATCATCTCAGTGTAAAACTGAAGCTTTCATGTTCTGTGAAACCCTCAACTCTCCAAATCTAATTCAGATCTCTGGAGCCATTCTTAGAGTTCAATAGGATGACAGACATGAGATACAGGAGCAGCCTCTTGTTAGTTCTCATCAGCAGCTGTAGGAGCCAGTTTGAACAGAGAAATGGTAAGAAGGGGCTTTCCTCCTATCACTCAAAATCAGGCTTCTTCCTCAAGGTCCCGAAAACTGGTCCTAGGACACAATGAGCTGCCTTGCCCCCTGATTATAGACCCGGGATAACATGGTTATAGATAGGGATAACATGGCCAGAAATTCCTTCTCACTGCTTTCTCAGTGGTCAGATCCTTTTCAACAAGGGAATATGCATTTTTTTTATGCTTGCTTGAAAGTTGCAGCATCTATTCTAGAAAGGAAATTGGAACATTTTCAAAATTCTAAATGTTGAATCTTTTTTGTGACATTTTTCCAACTTTTGGATTTGTGGAATATTTCATTTTAGCATTAGCTTTATTTAACAGAATCTACCAGTTACATTAACCAGTTTATGTTTGGGAAAAAAATCTACAATATGGGTATTAACCAGCGATGGTATCTGGTAATGAAGATCCGGAACGCTGGGCGGGACTTATGTGTGATTGGCAGCCCGTCCGTTCCGTTCCGCCACCTGCCCGCCCGCCACGCGGGCTGCCCTGGCCCCGGAAGGGGTGCCTGCTCACTGGGGGGACAGGTGGGGGCACGCCAGGTACCTGGGCGAGCAGCAGTGGGGCGCGCCAACCGGGGACAGCCCGCGTGGCAGGCGGGCAGGTGGCGGAACGGAATGGACGGGCTTCCAATCACACGTAAGTCCTGCCCAGCGTTCCGGATCTTCATTACCAGATACCATCACTGGTATTAACCCAGTTATTATACACACTGGGAGGAAAAAGAGAGTGGTGCTTAGGCACACAACTACTAAAGAAAATGGTAGCTTGTTATTAATAAATACATAGCTTGTTAGCTTGGGAGACAGAGGTTTCAGTTTGGATTTTCCCCTGCTCCATATGAAGGGAATGGGTCTTAAAAACCACCCAAAAGAACAGCAACATGGAAGCAGGTAGCTCCCAATTCCTTCTTTTAACATAGTGCTACTTGCCAAATCAAAATTGTAGAAGTATCCTTATGGGAGGCAGCTGAACTGTCAGAAAACATACCAGCAATATATGCAGCTTTACTTTTTCTCTGTTTACACAACCCTGCATCCCCAAGAATTTCCTGTGAAGCTCTCTGTAAAAGGTATGGGTTGACACTTCACAGTGACAGTTTTACATGCCATAGGTACAAGTGACAATACATTGCGTTATATCTCTCTTTTCCAGGAATGACACCTCCTGCGACAAGGAGTCAAGTGCACTGTGCTCTTGCGTCTTTTAAAATAAGACCTGTTATCTAATGTGTTATCTAACATGTTGCTAACCAATATCTTTCCGTCTACTCATATCGCAAATATGTTTTGATTAGCTGTGGATATGCAAATCACCGTTATATTTTCCGGTGTCATAAGAATAATTCATGGCTGATTTGTTCTCATGGGACTGACTCTATATTTGAATAATGTGATTTTAAAATGTTATCAAAATTACCCAGGGAATGGCTATGGGCATAAATGCCCAGTCAGGATTTCTCTCCCCACCCTTTAACGGAAGCACATAGTTTCGTTTAACTAGCAAAATTTGCCTTTTTGTGCTGTTGCCAGGGAAGCCTTTTAATTTTCATTGTATGTGCAAGATGTGGCCTATTTCTACGTTTGTATGTAGGTGACTGACAAGAAACAATCCAGGCCAGTAATGTGACTGTAAAGCAGTGGCATATGGAGAGGGTTGGGGCCATGGATTGCGCCCATGGCAGGGCGATGAAACTGCACCCCCAGCACGTCGCCCCGCCCCGCTGCCCTGCGCCCAGAAGATCTCCATTTCGGAGCTCAACAAGCGCCAGGGAGGGAGGGAGGGAGGGAGGGCCAAACAACATGCCGGTTCCTCAACGCGCCGGTTCCTCCTCGCTCTGCCAGCACCCCCCCCCGCTGCCAGAGCCCATGCATTCCGCACCCCTGGCTACACCCTCCCTCCGCCCCTGCTGTAAAGCCAGACTGATGTAAAAAGGCCTCAGATGATCCCACAGGTCTAGGCCAAGGGCACAGTTTTACTTTAAGTGAAATCACCCCTCTTCAGCCTGGCTTGAGAAAAGCCTTCCTGCTTGGAAGACCCCAAGATTGCAACAGCACAGTTGACCCTATAAACAAAAGCAATCACCTTGGAGCTTCCTGACATGGAGCAAATATGTTTTAATGGACAGAGTGTTGGTCTAGGACAGAGTGGCTCCCAACACATAGCCTGCGGAGTGCATGCGGTCTCCAAGGCCCTTTTTGGCAGCTCCCAAAAGCCTGACTGCAGCCCTCCCCACTTCCTCCTGCTTCAGAAGGTTTTAGGTCTCACTGCCATAATCACATCACTGCCAATTATGTGGCTGGCACCACTGGGGGGCACTCAAAGGTCATGCAGTCCCCTGTTACCAAAAGTTGGACCACCCTGGTCTAAGACCACAGAGGCATATGGTCAAACCTTCCTGTTTGACCCTAGGCCAGCTACCTTCTCTCAGCTTAACCATCTCCATCAGTTTGTTAACATAAGATTGTCATTGTAATGTCCTGGATTCCTAGAGGAAGGGTAGAATAAAAATCTGATAAATAAAATTTAATTAGTTTCTTTGTCCTGTCCCTCTGAAGTGCCTTGCAGAAGACGAGTGAGAACCGGGAGAATTATTATTGCCTTATTCTGTCCTTCCCGCCCCCCCCTGTTCCCTCAATCAAAACACCCACACACCCTGCTCCAGAGACACTTCTTTCATAATCTCATCCTGCCTATGTGATAGACAGAGCTAAGCGCTGGTCAACACTTGAGTGCAATTTGGACACAGTGCCATTTGGACACCTGTTCGTGCCCGCAATAAAGGATCCCTGTTGCTTCTGCTTCTTGTTCGGGTGTAAGGATGGCATAATGTTGGGCATTATCAAGGTGACAGTCACTTGGAAGTAACTGTAGATGCCAAAGAGAGATTAGGTTAGACTAAGGAAGCTGTGCCTATGCTATTTCGGATGAAGTCTATTGTACAGGAAGAAAACATTGTTTTATTTGCAGGGTGCAGCAATGATTCAGGTCTGCATTGTGCTCTCTCTCTCTCTCTCTCTCTCTCTCTCTCTCTCTCTCTCTCTCTC
>JAJKFI010000161.1:1720138-1731336 GCA_029204185.1 Lerista edwardsae | reverse complement strand
TATCTATCTATCTATCTATCTATCTATCTATCTATCTATCTATCTATCTATCTATCTATCTATCATCATCTGGAGGAGCATTTCTGGTGCAAGCATGCCGTAAGGGAGCTGGGCCAGCACGTGGTGGTGTCATGCTGGCCCAGGGATACTGAGGAATCACCCAGATAAGCTGCACCCACACAGGCCACTTTCAGCCAGCGCAGGGGCTTGGGGAGGGTGAAGGAAGGCGGGTGGGGGCAGAACAGGGTGGGGGAGAGTGGAGAGTGAGTGGACCTGTGGGCAGGCCGGCCTGGGAAGGGGGGATGGAGCATGGTTCCTGTTAGGCTGGATCATAACCCCTGGGCCAGGCGGGCCCAATGCAGCTGGTTGGATTTGCACCAGCAATTTTGTTGGCGCAGATCTGAGCAGCCCCACAGGGCTGGCTGGGGCTTACCCCAGTATAAGAGGAAAATATCCCCTTACCTTGAGATGAGCTTCAGCCATCTTTGAGCCTTCTTGGATACAGTGCAAACCGGCCGGCTTGCCGGCCTGCTCCAAGGCATTATTTTCATTATGTATAGAGTAAATTCTCCTGATAGAAAATATGATTTATTATCTTCACTGACTGTTCTCACTTTTGGGAGGATCTCCTTCCTCTTTTCAGTTCATAGAGGCTAGAGAAAGTGAGGCTCCACCCATGTTGGAGAGCAGAAAGGAATCACAAGCTCGAAGGCATATCTGCCCTGGGGCACGATATGGAATCTGCCATGGGTGCCGTTTTGAGGGGGGTTCAATTGTGTGCTTGCCAATTGCTTCCCCGCTGGGGACGTCCCCTCTCCCATGTCCCAACTTGGGAAGCCAAGAGGATGCCTGCTGCCTGGGTACCTACAGCTGTGGCTTGGGTAAAATGGCCCCAGGAATCCAATGGAAGGTCCTGCTGCCCCGGCTCAGGCAAAATCATAGTGGCTTCAGTAGCAGGACCTTCCTTGTGTTCAGGGACCTTCCGCTGAGGCCTGGGTGAAATAGCCTTGGCTGCGGCAGCAGGACCCTACATCCCCTTAGCTTCCTGAGTTAGGAAGCCACGGGAAATGTGCTGGGTGCCTGCAGATGCCGCTGCTGCAGGAGCCCATGCATTCCCCTCTCTTTACATGACATCATGACATGCCTGGGATGGAAAAAAGCCTCTGCAGTAAGCCTCTGCACAGGCCTTCCATGGCCAGAAAACTAGTTTCCGTACACCATGCTGTCAAGTATGTTTTCCTTACACACATGCTGTGAAGCTGCTACAAAAAAATGTTGAGAGGCATAACACACACAGCAGCAGCTCCAGAAATCTTTGTGGTTGCCAGTAAGTTGGCAGTGGGGGGGGGGGCAGGACGTTGTCAGGGAGGGGGAGTAATGTGGCATGTTGGGGAAGGAAATGGAGAGTGTATTGGGGAGGGAAGGTGGAACGGGTGGCAATTGCACACGCTGGCTTTTATCACCCATTTTTCTGCCTGTCCTTTCCTTGGACTTGTGCCAGCTACATAGCTGGCATGGCAATCAGGCAGTCTACTAGGGTGAGTAAAAAATGCTTATGTCCTAGTCGCTGCCCGATTGCCCCCTCTCACAATAGCATGCAAAGCAGCCTCCATTGGTGTGGCTGCATGCTATAACATGGTAGGGGATAGGATTAGGCAGTTAAACCTATGCGTGCCCTTCTCCACTGCATGTAGAATTATCATGTGATTCCTTCCATACGATCTACATCCCGGCCATGAAATTCATCCGCTCCTTTTTTGTGGGAAACGGATTGTGACAGTGGGGTACTATAACCTATTGACATACATATACTGTACAATACCTGGATCACACAGCATATTGTGCATGCAGTGTGTGTGTGTGTGTGTGTGTGTGTGTGCGTGCACATGCGCAGTATGGTGCAAGGCCTGTCCCAACTTTGTATGCTGCTGTCCTAAGCACTCATAGAATGTTCCTGCAGCTAAGTGTGTTTAGTAACGAAGTGTTTAGAGTGGCCGTTGGTGCCTTCACGCACTAACGGTCCCCTTGGCCCCGCCTCCCAGGGGACCAGCAGACCGTGGCAAGCAGCCATTGGCTGGAAGGGGCCACCGGGAGGGTGGTAAGTGTGCAGCATGAGCGTCTCTCACGCTGCCTTGCCAGAGTGATCCCGGACGGCGAAGGATTCAGATGCTGCAGAAAGGAGCTCCCTTGAAATTGCTGCGCGTCTGGCCTTCCCCTCCAACACTCACTGACTTTGACCCCCACCCCCCATCGCTTCAGGAATGCAGGACGGGTCAAGCGACATTGCTGGCAGCACGTTTTTTGAAATGCCTACCCTCCGTCAGGCTTGTATCACTGGGGGATTTGCGGGGAATTGCGGGCGGATCGGTGGGCTTGTGGGGATGCCCTGTGTATGGCATAGAGGCATTGCTATTGTGCTTGGCTGTCAGCTAACAGCCAGGGTTTCCCTCCTCCCATTTATTCATTGCAAGTTTTGGGTTGCTAGCCCGTGTCTTCCCTCTTTCCACTCACTCAATTTGCAGGCTGGGGGTTGCTTGCCTGTGCCTTTCCCTTACCCCTCTCACTCATTTTGCAGGCTTGGGCTGCTAGTCTGTGGTTTTTCCCGCCTTCCACTTACTTTGCAAGCTTAAGTTGATACGGAGACCTAGCAGAGTGCAGGAGAGCTGCTAACATAGTTGCACTCGCTGGCCTGAAAGGAGGATTATACTTAACAAGACCACCAGAGGACAGCATTTTGCAAAATGGTTGAAAAAAAGCAGCAGAAAAAGGGCGGGAAACCCCAGAACCAGTGTTATTTTGTTTCAATTTTCCCCTGCCCTCCACACACTCATTTTGCAAGTTTGGGTTGCTACTAAGACCTAGCAGAGGGCAGCAGAGCTGCTAACATTGTTGCACTCGTTTGCCTGAAAGGAGGATTATGCTTAACAAGACTTGCAGAGGGCAGCATTTTGCAAAATGGTTGGAAAAAAGCAGCAGAAAAAGGGCAAGAAACCCCAGAACCGGAATTCTCCCAGGCCTGAAATCACCTCATCATCTTCTGGGGGGGGGGGAGAGGATGCAGGGGCATTATGGGCCGTGCTTGACCGCTTGGAATCCAGGCGCAAAGCTAAAGCCTTGAGAAGGGCTGGTCGAAATAAGGGGGGAAACCCTTCTCATGAGCAACAAATTGGGCAGAGGGCATCGCGACCAGATAAAGGGGCGTGTTTAATGGAATATCTTTCATCCAAAAGGACTGCTCCGACCAGAAGCGCTGGCAACACGCCTGCTCTCTTTCTTCACCTGCTTCATAGGATGCATGCCAGGACCAGGCTGAGCCCCTGACGCCACTTGAGAGCGCAAGCAGCTGACTCACCATGGAATCAGGCGCAGTATTTACTGCATCACATGACACACCCAATACAGTGTGGGGGACAACACTGAGGACAGGGGAGACATTGAAAACCCACAGGAACAATAATCATGTGGCAGTGCCAACCCTAAAAGTGGCAGTGCCGTTCGAGGCATGCCACAACTGATTGGTTGAGGGGGATGGAACCTCCCGATACATAGCATGTCCCCCTTCGTGGGTGGTATTGGGGGAATTCAAATGCCCCAGCAATCGGTGGGAGCATATGTTCCCCCCCCCCATTGGGTTTCTTCTTGGGTCCAACACAAAATGCACAGCCAACCGGGGGTTGGGTTACCGAGTCCAATAAGTACCCCAGACTAGCTTATGGGGACATAGCTCTTCCATTGGGGGGGGGCCACTTGGCCCTCTCAGTGAAAGAAAAAATTTGGAGGGGCAAATTTATCAACATATTTGGCCTCCTCCAAATGGAACCAGAACCAACCCCAAAGTGCGGTCAAGCAGTCCGGGAGAGTGGCAACAGGATGCAAGCATCTTGTTGTCTCATGCCTCCCTGGGGCACATGGTGGGCCGCTGTGAGATACATGAAGCTGGACTAGATGGGCCTTTGGCCTGATCCAGCAGGGCTCTTCTTATGTTCTCATGTTCTTAAAGAAACAATTAGGAAGCGTAAAATTGACATGGGCCAATTGGTTAATGCATCTATGATGCATCTATGCATCTGTCATCATTCAGATGTACCCCACAAAGGCCACGGCACTATTTAAATATTTGGACATTGACCATATTTAAATATTTGGACATTTAGAGATTACACTGGCACGGCTTAGGAAGCCTATGACCAGCATTTCAGATTGTGGGCTTCCCTCCTTGGTTTGGAGGACCCTACAGTGGGAACTTTTGTTTCAGCTGGTCGTGCCAGCAAGGTAGTCTTCGGCAACTGCTCTGACAGTGGGCATTTGATTGCCCGTGTCAGGGCGGAGCAGAACAAGGCACTGGCTGGTGCTCAGTGGGTCCAATTCCTGCGTACCTGCTTTGAATTTAATTCAGCAGGAAAATGCTCAAGAACCCGCTGTTCATTGGCCCATCTCTGTGGTCTCCGTGGGGGTAGACATGCAGTCTGTCTGCCCCAAAGTTGGTAACAAACAAGGAGCCCGGCCCCCAGGTCAAGGCGGCAAGAGGGGAGGAGGACAACAGCAGCCTCCCGCCCCACTGCAGTAAGGGGCCAACACCGGTAAGGATCGGTGCTTTGGCTCGCGCACTCAGGCACTACCCGGACAAAGAAGCAGCCAGGCAGCTAGTGCAAGGTCTTGCGGGGGCTTAGGGTCCCGGCACCCCCCGTCATCCCCCTCATCCGCAGAGAACCTCACTACTGGGATGACTTCCTGTTTGCTGGCCCTCCGGGTAGTGGCATCTGTGAGTGCCTCCTGCAAAACTTTACCGAGCTTTGCATGGAGCTGGGAGTTCCACTGGCCCATGGAAAAAACTGAAGGCCTAGCCACGTGTCTGACCTTCCTAGGGGTAGAGCTTGATTCCCAGGCTCAGCAAAGCTATCTCCCCACGGAAAAAATCAACAAGGCAATGGCTTTGATAAAAGCTGCAGGCTCAGCGCGTAAGATCTCACTGCATGACCTGCAATCCCTGGTGGGGCACCTCAACTTCGCCTGCCGGGTGATAGCACTGGGTAGGGTCAGCCGGCCCTCCCACAGGATCAGGATTTCCGCAGACATGCACAAGGACCTGGATATGTGGCTCCGGTTCCTTGAGCATTTTAACGGGATTTCTTTTTGGAGGGACCTGCAACTAATTGAAGCAGAAATGCAGGTCAGCTCTGACACAGCTGGGGGCTTAGGGTTCAGTTTGTATTTTAGGGGAAAATGGTGTGCCGCTCTGTGGCCGAGCAGTTGGCATGAAGCTGGCATGACCAGGGACCTTACCTTCCTGGAACCTTTCCCTATTGTGCTGGCTGTCTTCATCTGGGCTCGGGATTTCCGCGACGCCTCCGTTCGATTCTGGTGTGACAACTTAGCAGTTGTTCACATCATGAATCATCAAACATCAAAGTCTCCCAGGGTCATGTCTCTCGTGAGAGCCTTTGTTTCTCCTATGCCTGTGTAACAACACACAGTTTGTGGCAAGACATGACCCTGGGATACAGAACAACATCGCCGACGCTCTTTCTCGCCTGAAGGAAGAGCGTTTCCGGCAATTGGCTCCAGAGGCGTCGGTGGATCCAGAGCCCCTGCCACCGTGGGTTTGGAACCTTGGCTCCTCAGAGCCCGAGGGGCCATGCGGGCGTCCCTAGCACCATCTTCAAGGGCCGGCTATACTAGTAAGCTTATAACATTTCACTCCTTTCACGAAAAAACAGGGCTAGGTGACATCTGGCCCATCCTGGTGGATCATATAATGAGATTCCTCTTGGATATTAGGGACAGGCAGCTAGCTGCGAAATCAGTGGCTGTCTTCCTGGCTGCGCTATCTTTTCAATCCAAATGCCTTGGGTTAAAGGACATGGCATTTGACTTCAGGGTCCACCGTATGTTAGAGGGGTTTCGGAGGGAGTCACCTGTTTCACGTGACACACGACGCCCTATTACAATGGCCATATTGGTTGCCCTAGTTGGGGAGTTTCAATCCCTTTCCTCCTCCCAGTTTGAATTTTGCTTATTCAGGGCAGTTTGTGTAGTGTTCCTTTTTGGAGCCTTCTGACCTTCTCAGATACTGGCCAAGTCTAAAAATGTCGGGGACAGGGCCCTGCAACAGGTTGACCACAGACTTTGCCCTGATGCCATTAGCCTTCTTATATATAAGTCTAAGACGGATCAGAAGGGAGCTGGACAATGGGTGAGATTGCACAGAGCCCAGGATACCACCTTGGGCCCGGTCCTGGCCATGGAACAGTTTTTAAGCGAAGCCCCATCAGAAGTTGGGCCGCTGTTTAGGCACTTGGACGCAACTCCCCCCCCCCCCCCACACACACACTATACCAATTCGGTTCAGTTCTTAAGAAAGCAACCAATAGGCTGGGTTGGCTGAAGGGCCCATTGGGGCTTCACTCCTTTCGGATGGGGGCAGCCTCTATAGCGGCACGCATGGGGCTTCTGGACACGGCTATTAAGAGAACAGGCCGTTGGAAATCCGGTGCCTACATTTTACGTTCGTTGAACCATTGGGGGGGGGGTCGGAAGGCCAGAGTGCCTTGGTTGTACGCCACGTGGCAGCAGGGAAGACCTGCAGTTGGCTCCCCTGCGGGGGTTTGCCTGAGGCTTAGGCCTTTCGGGGGGTCTGTGTGCCCCGGTTGGTTCCAGGTCACTGCGGCGACCTGCGCTGTGTTTGGCTCCCCTGCGGGGGTTTGCCTGAGGCTTAGGCCTTTCGGGGGGTCTGTGTGCCCCGGTTGGTTCCAGGTCACTGCGGCGACCTGCGCTGTGTTTGGTCTAGTGCTGGTTGCACTCTCCCCTGCGGGGGGTTGTTAGGCCCCTGTGGCGGCCTGTGCGTGAGGCGATTGCACTCTCATTTTGTTCTTTGTTCTGACAGGTCCATCCCGGCCAGGCCCTGTCCGGGTTGTCATCTGCGGACACTCGATCGTTTTTTGGGCTAGAAAAAGGGCCCTCTGCACCAGTTTCGGTTCTCAGCTGGGTTTGGGTCCGCTGGCACACGTCACTTGGGCGCCGCGAAGAGGCATGCGCTGGGATAAGCTATTGCCATTCCTTCATGAGCTGCTATCCAGTGGGCCACCCCCTCAGGTAATATTAATCCATCTTGGCGAAAACGACCTGGGGCAGCGAACCACGATCTCGCTGCATCACCAGGAGTGCAGGGACTTCGCCACACTCAGAAGTTGGTTCCTGGGTGTGCACTTCCTGTGGTCCAACATGCTGCCTAGGTGCGTCTGGCACAGTGCCCGCAGTGTGCGCAGGATAGACGTTGCCCGCAAAAGAGTCAATCATTACCTGGGCAGGGTGGTAGTGTGTCAGGGGGGTGCTGTCATCTGGCACCCTGGCATAGTACATTTGATGCCGACCCTTTATCGGGGTGATGGGGTACACCTTTCGCCGTCCGGCAATGACATCTTCCTCAGAGACTTGCAACAAGGGCTGTGTGCATTTGTATTGGGGATGGGAGGAGGAAGGACAAACGCCAGGTTGTCCTCCCTAATGGCATGAAAGGTGCGGGGTAAGGGCAAGCAACATCAGGCAGCTCACGGTGTCCATGCCAGGGCAGCAAGGTCATGGGGGGATCTCGGCAGCTCCAGTGAGGCCCGCTCGACTCTTGGAGAGGCCGGGAGAAGCCCACTGACTGGCACGGAGGTGCCAGCTGCCTTGGTCCCTGAAGGGGCAACTAGGACGGTCAGCCAGCTTAAGAGCTGGGACTGACCGGAGTTGTTTGGTTCGCCCAATGAGGTAACAGCGGGGGGATGACCGATAGGGTTATCGCCCCCAGATAGCACTTCACACCTAAAGGGGCGAAGGAGGGTGGGGTCACATTCACCCCCTCCTTTCGCCCCCTTGCCTCCCGTGTTGTTGTTGGGCAGTCCTTGTTGCCAGTCTATGTTTGTTATCCAATAAAGTGGCCCTCTTCTACTCCAACAACGGTCTGCTGTCTTTATTGGGAGTGTGGGGGTAATGAAGTAATTCCAAAATGTTTTCAATGCAGCAGAATTTTGCCCCGTATATATATAATTATTATTTATATAATAAATAGTGTAACTGATCCATGTTTGAGAAGGCTCTCTAGTTATGCATGCAAAATCAGCATTACTGCATCCACATAATTAACATTGCAATAGCAGCCGAACTTCCATTTATAACTGTTTTGTGGCAATAACATTTTACAAGTGCATATTGTTTCATTATGTAGTATAATAGACTTTACAAACTTAATCAGTTCATTATAAACCAGGTACTGTACAAGGATATGTAATAGTGCCACATTTCAAGGATATTTAACATAAAGCTGTCTTAACGTTTTTTTCTCTCTGCAACACCCACTTGGTATGAGTGCTATTATCACTAAAATTTATTAACAGTACACAGCACAATTAGTAATATGGAGGGGTTCCTTTAAGTGTGTGTATTTTTCTGTCTGTCCCTTAATGCCTGTTCAAATCTGTTATGATATGTCTATGCAATCGCGCACCGACTGGCTGCTTCATTATTTTTTTTCCTAGAGTCTTGTCAAGCACACTTAAATCAGCCTAATTGCTCACTGAACATCATTTTTATCCTCATTCATTTTAATGCACTTTTAATGAAGACAGACATTTTATTAAAAAATAACTCCCTGGAATATATAATGTGACAGCGTATACGAAATTTTGCAGTATAAATGCATAAACATTTGTTAAAATTACATTAACACTTGTGGGTTTACACCTATTAGTTTTGGTATGAAACAGACAAGAAGCATTGTGCATATGACTGGTAGCGTTCTAATGCTACCTGGATCTGTGGTGAGTTCTGAAGTTTATAAAAGCACCCAGATTTGTACAGGCACGGTTGACACTGAAATCACCCTGTGCGCTAAGATTGCTTGGAGAAAGTAGTGTGTGATGCAGAGGTAGGCAGAGAGCATTTTTCAGGTCATGGCTATATTTATCAAGATGCTTCACCTGGAGAAAATTGAGCAGAAAATTACCATTGGGATCAGATCATGCCCAGATATCTTTATTTAAATGCATTAACATATTATTTATATTATCATATTAGTACGCCGAAGAAATATGACAACATTGAACATGAAAACATGTTTTAATAAATTAGGAAACAAATCAGATGAGTTAGGATCTGTTTAACATCACGGAACATTCGTTTATTTGCTCGTCGCTGCAGCAGAGAAATGTCCAGGACATGTAACAACAGTTCCAATTATTTTCTCAGAGCCATGGGAAAGTTAATCAAGGTACAGGAACTTCTACCCACTGGCGTAGCTAATGAAAGTGTAGCCTGGCGCAGCAGAGGGCAAAATGATGCCTTGGAAGTGATGTTACAACAGGAAGTAACATCACCGTTGTATTTTCATTGTCTTGGTTTTTGGGCCATAACTTTGATAGCATGAAAATATACTCCAATTTGTTTCATTCTGCATGAAATTCCGCATTATAAGAAAAGCCTCTCTGAATCAGGCCAAGAGCCCATCTGGTCCAGCTTCCTGTATCTCACAGTGGCCCACCAGATGCCTCAAGGAGCACACAAGACTACCAGCTACTTGTATCTCTGTGCCGCTCCCCTGCATCTGGCATTCTGAGGTGGCTTCTTACCCTTGCACCACCCGCAAGGAAGACAGCAGACTGAGATTGGGGTGTAACTTTATTAAACACAAGTGTAAATCATGAAACTTACTGAACATCCGTCCCTCCCTCCCCAGTCTGGGATAGGCAAAAAAAATAAAAAAATAAAAAAACCATCCATGGCCAATTCGAATAACACAAAAAAATTCCTACCCAGCCCTCATGATGAGCAGCATGACAGTATTATTCCTAAAAACCACAATTTTAACAAACCACAATTTTAACATGACTGTTGTATTTTTATTTTCTGGGCTTTTTGGGGGGGGGCGTAATATTTGAGAGAGTAAAGATATTACACTCCAGTTTGTTTCATTGCATTCTGCATTAAATTTTGCATCGAATGGTACATAACATGATGTGATTATTCCTACATACCAAGATTTTCATAATTTTGGCCACTAGCGTCAAGCTCATCTTGTTGCTACCCCTGGTGCAATTGTACGCCCTTGCGTACAATTCTTCAGCTACACCCCTGCTTGTATCCTGTACACGGAAGAATGTTTCTTATTTGAACTGAGGGCCATTATTCAGACCAGACTCACCACGCACACGATCTCACTTGTCCCTATTAACTTGTAGCCAGCTTATAGGGTTGAGTAAGCATCTGACTGGGATGCGGATGAAGACATTACATAACCTGTCATTAGGAAGGGATTTGGATTAAACAATTCTTGAAGCCTTCCCAGAGTTGTCTGAATAGTTCCTTTTTCTCTTTCTCTGAGCTATTGTGCATTCATGTGATATGATTTCTGTTCATTATTCATCATTCAAAGCAGAGACCAGCTAGCTCTTACGCATGGGTCCTATCTAATTAGTGCTTTCTGCGATACTGAGAGATCTCCCATATAAGTGACAGCACTTGCATATAGTATGTAATATTTCTCCTATTCAGATGCTGCAACACGGTCTGAGGGAAATCGGGATGCTCTCAAAACAAAATGTGTGGCTGCTGTGAATGGACACAGGTCAATTCTTTCCTTGCCCCACTCCCAACATAGTCTGTTGTTGTTTGACATCAGCCATAACCCTGGTCACATCACCCATTTGTGACTTGCTGGTGCTGAAATGGATGAGGACTATACTGTATTTCTCACACACAGATCCTTTCACAACATGACTGTTTCTTTGCTTTGGATGTATCTTTGTTCTTACGAAAAATGGCATCTTGTTTCTCAGCGGATCCTTGACGGATACGCAGAGACATCTGTTTTTTCTTCTGTGGCCCTGCTGAGTCAACAACTAATCACAAATTTAGAACACTTATCATGTCATTAAGAAGTACATTCCACAGTCAGAGTACCCCACCAGAGCAAAGCCTCTGAAAACAGTCGGCCCTCTGAGTAGGCCCTATGTAGTTTGCCACTGAAAAACAGTAAGAACAGCTTGTACCAATAACATGGAGAGCATATGAGAAGGCACTTGGTGAGAAATGGCACTTAATTGAAATGATAGCCACTAGAAATGAAATGTATTGAAACTGAATGATCAATTGATATGCATTTTCCTCTTCCTCTGAATGAAAATGATCCTAAAGTTGTGTGATACTACATTTCCAATCATCAT
>JAJKFI010000161.1:1712638-1715138 GCA_029204185.1 Lerista edwardsae | reverse complement strand
GCATTTGTCTTTGAGCTGTCAGGCACCTCTTTGCAGCTTTCTGCCCACCCCAGGAGCCCCACGCCCAGGGGCCCTTGCCCAGGGACCAATGGTAGGTCCGCAACTGGTACAGGATGACATCTTCTCACCCGTGATTTGCTCAGACTTCTGGTTTCATGTCTCATGTCACAGATAGTTTTGTAAATAAAATGTCCATATCAGTACAGCCTTACGGCCCCCAATCCATTTGATGACGTAAACTTGCATCTATTCTGTGCTTCAGTCCGTCGTTTCTTTCTACAACTTATCAGGCCAGCACAAAACTCCACTGTAACAAACTGGTTGCTGCCAGCTCCTCCTCCTTCTCTGGGTGAACCTGAAGTGACATCACTACACCACATGATTACATGACATCACTGTCCTGGGTGCTGGGGCCATTAGGTATGCCACTGGATTCACGGATACATTGGCCAGAACGGGCCAAGCACTTGGAGCTATAGAACTTTGCAGAGCTTCAGTGGAACAACTTGATCTGATGGAGTCCCAGATGCATCATCATCTCCTTTATGTTTCCTGAACCTGACTACACCTTTCAGGCTCCACCCCACTGCTTCCAAGTAGGGATCCTTCAAGAGAGCCCTTGGCCTAGAGCCAAGCACTCTGCACCCTACTGGTGTGATAGTGGACAGTGAAGGGCAAGAGGGTGCCACCATGTTTCAGTCTGACCTGGGGCTGGTGGCTTCTGGTTCCCAGGAGATTCCTTGATGCCAGATCCCTCCTGACTGTCTCCCAGGTCCTGTTCTTTGGTAGTCGGCATGGATGTAAGAGATCTGACTGGCTCCTCCTCATTTCTAAATTGAGTCCTGACTGCCTCTTGTCAGGACCATGTAAATTACGCAGAACTGACTGCTTCAGGATCCTGACATTATATAAAGAAAGTCAAATCCTGGGTGGGTGGCTGACAGAAAGCAAAACTAGCAGACTAGGGAGATGAAGTAGAACAAGCAAAGCCTGTTAACCCGAGGATATCTGAAACAAAAGAGGGTCAAGGGAAAAGCAAACGCATTTATTTTAATTCATATGTTATTCATATTTTAATTCATATGTTTAATTCATATGTTATATGGCACTGCTGAGGAGACACACACACACGTGAGTCATTGGCTGGTGCTCCCCTTTACAGCTGATCAATGGCACTTCCTCCACAGCTTGGCTGAGCACCTGGCTCATCCGCCTGCTACATCCAATCACTAGTGTTTTTGACCGACACTTGAGGAGCATGAAGGTACTTTTCAGCCACTGAAAGGTTCTCAATAGGAAACATGCCTTTTTGTTAGTTTGTTTTGGGGAACTAAAACAGACATTTGTTTAAATCAAGAAATAGTTTCTCACCCAAATCTACCTTTTTTTCCTTGGCCAGAGCTGCTCTTATCTTAGCCATCCTGACCCCTTTCAGCCCTGGAATCCTTTTGTCTCCTTTCGCCTGGACAAGTGTAATAACTCGACTGAAACCTCGAGTTCACTGCACTTCCCTTGTGTTTTTGGAACAGCATATTGCTATTCTATCCAAGCCTCCCTTGTGCTCATGTAGATTGCTGGGTGCAATCGTATATCCCCATTCCAGCTCAGCAGATGCAGAAAGGCACTAGCGTAGCTCTCTGGAGGAGGCCGTCGGAACCCATTTAACAATCCTTCCGTTTTTATCAGTACTGTTTAAAAGCCATCCGAAAGTGTTACAACGCTTTTGGAAGGTGAAAGGAAGTTGCACGAGGCGCCAGAACATATAAGGTGAGTGAGAGGGGCGGCAGTCTGCTCTGTGGCCCCAGGGTGGCACATAGGCCAGGGACGCAACTTGTATTCACTACATCAACCCTCATTCCTATTATAATGCATTGGAAGGAGACAGAAAAAGACCCTTTCAAGTTAAGGGTCTTTTGAGTTCTCTTGCAGTGCTTTATTTCAGGAATTAGGGATCATGCAGTGCTGAGTCTCTCAAACGTCTTAGGGGCCCTAGACTGCTATCTCACTTCTAAATGCCAAGGGGCGTGGCTATAATGGTGATTGGGCAGCAGTGCTTCCTCGCCTGAGTAGCAGCTTGTTTAACCCTCGATGCACGTAGCCTAATCTGCCTTTTCAGTTTCGCAAACCACTAAAAATTGGGCCATGGCCCACTGGTGGGTCCCACTAATATAGTGAATATATTACTAAAGGGCTTTAAAGTTAAGAAAAGATGGAACAAATATGGAAACGGTAGCTGTGAACTGTTGCAAAAAAACAGCACATAAAGCTAAAAGTAGAATTTTTCAGGGTATTTTTACATCACTCAAGAGCGCACTTTCACTGCAAAGAAAGTAAAAATTTGGTACAGCTTTAGTAGCTTGCTATCATTTTCTCCTTTTGACGTTTTTGTATAACTGCCTTTCCAAAAGACATTCAGCAATCATTAGCATGTTGAGGTAATGTCTGCTACCAAATCTCTCTCTCTCTCTCTCTCTCTCTCTCTCTCTCTCTCTCTCTCTCT
>JAJKFI010000161.1:1677325-1707154 GCA_029204185.1 Lerista edwardsae | reverse complement strand
GAGAGAGAGAGAGAGAGAGAGAGAGAGAGAGAGAGAGAGAGAGATGTTTGACATCACATCCAAATTGACCCTAATTCTACCTCAGAATCTGCAGTATCTCTGGGCAATGGAATGGTTCTACTCACTTAAGTTGCATTGTTCTAAACCAACGGTTGCGACCGCTGTGTCCAGGAAATCCCTTCCCCATCCCAAGCGGCATTTACCCTTCTGTGCAAGTGCTGCTCCATTTTGAAACCAATCAGCTGGCAAGGACACTCTGGGCATTTGCGTCTATTCCTGGGCATCCCAGGAGGCTATGCAACAGGATGCCAGGCATAGAGACAAATGCACAGAGCGTCACTGCCAGCTGATTGGCTGCAAAATAGAGTGCCGCTTGCATGGAATGGTAAGTGCCGCTCACAAGGGAGAGGGGTTTGTCCAAACCCCAGATTCAGGCCCACGGATCGGGTTTTGGAGCCCCCTTAGAACAATTGTTCTAGACATTGTTATAACCAATTAAATGGGCCAGTGAACTAGCCCAACATGCCAGTAGTACACATCTCACATCACAACATCACAAAGCAGAATGACAGGAGGAGTGGAGCTACAGCTGATAACAGCTGTGCTGATATCCCCTGTGCTGATAACATCCCTGTAATTATTCTGAAGCACACAAACACAAAATGTCCACAACAATATATATATTCTTTTTGGTTGCTATTTCATCCTGAATATCTCCAAGTATGGGCCATTGAATTCTACCCCCCCCCCAAACAACAACAACAACAACAACAAAAGCCATTAGATGCTAATACTGAACTATAAATCTTCCCTTCACAAATCACCAGGGAAGTGGTTGGCTGAATCTAAGTCCACAAACCAATCCATAGATGGCCTCAGTAGGCTGACACACATCACAGGGCCCACCAGGTTAGGCTGACCCATGAAGACTCAGTGCTGCTGGCAGTGTGAGCACCCAATGCACCATCAAGTGTAGGTGGGGCTGCCATGGGAAGCGTAAGGCAGCAACCTGGCATCAGCACTGCCCTAGGGCCAATTTACGATTTGAAGTATTATTAGCCCTGATTTAATTTTCCTTTAATGAGTCAATTTTTCATTGGCCAGGTCAGAGAACCCTATGGGTTGGGAATGTGATGCACTTTACCTTCTGCAATAGTCTTGTTTGGTGTGAACCTCTGATCCAGCTCCTCATTACCCCAGGAAAAAAATAAATCCAATTGACACCAATGGGAATATTTTTTTCCAAGCAGTGGCGGACCTACCATTATGTCTGAGGGGGCAAAAGCTCCGGGCGCCGTGCTCCTGGGGTGGGAGGAGGGCAGCAATGAAGTGCCTCACCAAGAGGCGAGCAGTTTAGACCCACCCGCTCTCCCTTGTCATCGTACTGCTCCAAAATGTAGCCTGGTATGGCGTGGGGACAGAGTGGAATGGTGCATGGGGCTGGGAAACAGCAGAGGGGGCGGACCGGTTGGCTGGGTCTGCAACTGTTTCCAAGGGTTATCAGCAGCCAGATTGGGGGACCCATAGCAGAGGGGGCTGTTTAAAGCCTTCCTCCTCGCTCACCACTGTCATGGTCCTGATCTGCAGAGGCCCCAGTTTGATTTCAGTCAATTAAAGAAACAGTAATACTGGCAGGGTGCCTTCTTTCCTTAGCTGCCATATGGCTATCTCTATGAGCATGTTCTTTCCAACCCTTCCTCTTCTTACAATGGCAGAACCAATCTGGAAAAAAGAGGGGCTTTGCAAGTGTGCATTCATGTATGACGCAGTGTCTCATTCCACTATGCTTTCTTCCTTGCTTCATTTTTGTTTGTACGTCTTTGTCCTCCTTTGGGCATTACATTTAGAAAAAAAACACATGGATGTAATTTCCTGAAAGATAATGCTTCTCAATGCAGGGATTAGGCTCCCCGAGGGGGAAAAAAAACTGCAACTTTTTAAGGGGACAGTGAGATTGGTCTTAAACAAAAAGGATTGGAGAGAATGATAGCCCATTTCTTTTATTCTAGGAATCCCACAAGGAGGAATAGGTATTAGGCATAGCTTCCTTGCTCCTTTCTAGTTACTGTAACTGATTATTCAAAGTATGGTTTCTGGGTTTGGTTAAGCTTCCCTGTGATGTATTTAGTGATACCCAAATTACTTGGTTGGGGGTCAGGGGTTAAAAGGGGAGACTGATGTAGAGGGCATAGGCAGCCCATAACTCACATGTACCAGAAAAGATCTCAGACACCCTTATGATATAGCTGCTGGGGCAGAGGTAAGAGTTGGACACGAGGCTGCTTCAGGGTCAGCAGCCCCCATCTTATGAGACGGAATGTGTTTCTGGAATGTCTCAGTGACAGAGGTCTGGGACTCGAGAGCAAGGGACAGGAATAAGTAGTAAATGGCTGGGTCAAGAAGAAAGATGAGGAAAGAAGAACACTGTTCCAGCCAATGACCTGCAGTATATGTGTTGGCGGTTCTGCCAAACTCAGCTCTGATCATGTTTATAGGGTGGGGATGGGCCCCAAATTCCAGGGGTTTCAGTACCTGTGAAATGGAACCCCTGCAGATATCTAGGGCCCACTGTACTGAAATATAAATGTTGTCAATCAATTGATATAAGCATGCCTCTAGCATTTTGGGACCATTATGAAGACGTTCAATAAAACTAATTTAATATATTTAATACTCAATAGTATTTGATTATACTTCAATATGTTTTTGCTTTGAGGCACTTTTAAACTTCTCTCTAATAATCTTTACTCTTAAAATAATCTTTAGTAGTTCAGGGTTACTAAGAATAGTTTTGAAAGCTGGAATGTGGCGCTGATGATGATTTTCACAATGAATTAATTTAAGGTTCAAAAAACTTTTAACTTAAATTCAAAAATGTCAATACCAGAGAGTATTTGAAGGATGGAGGACAAATAAAACCGACGCAATTAACCTCCTGATTATAGGGTCTGATCTTCCACTTAAAGTTAATGACTTTTACCTTTACTTATCACAATTGGATCTAATACATGTTAAATGGGAGCAAGAAGTCAAATGAGTGTCCTCAAATTGCAACAATCATTTAAAGGCTACGATCACAGAAATATCAAATTGGTTTCCAAGTAACTTCACATCTTGTAGTTTGAGGTTATCTGCCTTACATCAATGATCTAACTATAGTTCTTACTAGTTTGACAGATGGTTTTGTTCCATTCTAAAAATGTTCATTTTGGCAACTCTGAAGATTAACAAAGTTCTGGGGGCTTCATGGCACACATGTATTATATGTACATGAAAGCAAAAGAATGTCAGTTTAGATTCTCTAATTCTTTGACTGTTTTAAATTTAGATAATCTTGCCATCTTTACAGGTCCTTTTGAAGCAATTAGCTTCTTGCTGGCATTTCCTTCTTGCTGACATGCCTGAGTGTACTTCTTCAAACACGAGGATCATATCAACCTGCTCAAGCACTGAGATTGGTCATTGATTGATTTCCTCTGTAAACGGCTTTGGGAATTTTTTAGACAGGAGATATGCTGTAATTAATGATAATAATACAGGCATGCCCCTATATCCACTGGGGTTCTGTTCTGAACCCCACCAGGGATATCAAAAACCATGGATACTTGGGACACCTTTTTAAAGTTAGGGGAGCATCAGTGGGTTTTGCTGCAACAAGGTAAAAAAAGAGATTGTTTAATGTTCCCCTATTTTTTTAATAGGAGTCCTAATATCCATGGTATCCATTGATAACTGAAATTGTGGATACTGTACCATGGATACTGGGACACACTTGTAATAGCAAAATTAGCCATCCATCTGAGATTTGATTGGTGACATACTGGATAAAAGCTTTTGTACTTGTTTTGTATTTTCTGTGTTTTTATTTACTATCATTAAAGTTTTCTACAGTTTTGCTAAGAGGTTTGCCTCAAGCATAGTTATAAATATTCCTAACCAGGTATATTAGGTAACGTAAGAATGAGCATTGTTGACTAATCACAGGAGTTTGAGTTGAGAAAATCTTTTTAGCAGGAAAGAGGTAAAGCAGGAAAGTAGTAAATGGTCCTCCATTAAAACACAATCTCCCTTTCTGAACTAATGCTCGGCGTTCATTGTTACATGGAATAATAGATTATTCTGCTGTCTCTAATAATCATTTGGCTCTTATGTTAAGGCTGCTAACAGTCTGGCAGGTTTTCATTTTGCTTTCTAATAACTACAAAGAATAATATAATCATTGTCACTTACCTGAAAATCTATCGCTGCATAAGTGAGTCATGGAGAGCAGTTATATACAACCACAGATAGAAAAAAAAATTACATGTTTATGGCAGCTTTTCTCTTTGTTGTCAATTTCTTGAGCAGCATTCCTATCACTTTGTAAATTAAAGAGATTAAGGAAGGAGATTATATTCACTTGCAGGTTTTTTTTTCCAAATTCTTCCTAAAGTTTGAAGAGGATTTGGGGGATTCAAACAACCATTTTCATCTATCCTCCAGTTCATTTGTGTTTGTTCCAATAAGCACACAGGGAAATTCTCAGTGCAGTTCTGTTAAGGAAAATTCCCAAGAATCCACTGGGTAGGTATTACATTAAGGACAAAATCCTAACCTGGAATTAGGCTGGCATAGTTAGGTAAGCAAAGTTTGGCTGGCACAAGGGCCACTGTAAAGCATGTTTGGACCACTCTCAGAGTCAGAGAGGCCAGCACACACATGTGCGCCATCCTTTCTGACTCCTAGAGTGGTCCAAGCATGCTTTACAGCGGTCCTTGTGCCAGCCAAACTTTGCTGGTCTAACTGTGCTAGCCTAACTCCAGGTTAGGATTGCGCCCTAAAATTGCCTGAATCCCAGTCACATTCTGACGGGAGAAAAAATGGAAAGTTTTGAAGGAACCTGAGTTCCTGTGTAATGTGGCCCCTCTCCTTCACCTCCAGAGCCATTCATGGCCTCTGAGCTAGCTCTCAAAGCCGCAAATGATTCTGGAGGCGAGGGGGAGGGTATGCATTACACAGGAGCTCGGTCTCCTGCAATATGTCCCCCCCATAGGAACGCCACTGCTGAATCCATAGGGGAAGTTTGGTGTGCTTAAGAGCCCACTAATTTCAGTGATTGTTGCCACTATTTTAAAATCTTATGTAAATTGCTATTTATATAACTTAAAATTATTTATAACTTAAAATAAATAATGAACAATTGCTTCTGGATTAAACAAAAATTAGAAAACTGGAGAACACAGTGATAAACTCTTGGAAAACAGTGAACCCCGGACTTTGGATCATTTTTAAATGAATACTAGCCTAATAGAAGTAATTATCTAATAGCAAACCAAAATTATGAAACTGATAAGGTAGAAATCTGCAATTCTGCTGGTGGATTTATTTTGGGGGAAAAAACAAAAACCAAGATGAAATTTTCATGATGCAGCTAGGCCCTCAGATTGCAAGCCCAAAACTGCTTCAGCCAAACCAGACTTTTGTAGAGCACTTCATTGATGAAACAGAAAAGCTGCTTCTATTTTCCTCTAGCATAGTCCATAAACAAGGATGAAGTAGTGAATCTGCTCCAAGACTGGAGGTTTGGGATTATATGATTCAGCGCTTCTCTCTCTCTCTCTCCCTCTCGCTCTCCCTCCCTCCCTCCCTCCCTCTCTCTCTCTCTCTCTCTCTCTCTCTCTCACACACACACACACACACACACACACACACACACACCCCTCAGTTTGCACATAGAAAACTAGGGAACACTGTAAAGAAAACCATCCCTAGCCTTAGGGTCCAGAGTTTGGCCACCAGCAACTGCACACTGAACCAGGGCAGTAGCACCTAATGCAACCAATTTCAATCACTGTGCATGGCATATTAGTATGTCGCAAATGGTACACAGGTGTGCTGTGAGAGTCCTTTATTAGAAGGGCCTTATGGGGATGTGAGCCCCCCACTGGCAGTACAGTGTGCCTTGTCAAGTGTCAAAAAGCTGATCGGGTGCCGTGACCACTTTAGTGCCTTGTCTGTGTGCTGTGAGATGAAAAAGCTTGAAAATCACTGAACATAAGAAAAGCATCACTGGATCAGGCAAAGGGCCCATCTACTCCCGCTTCCTATATCTCACAGTGGCCCACCAGATGCCTCAGGAAGCACCCAAGACAACCAGATACTTGCATCCCGCTGCCATTCCCTTCATCTGGCATTATGAGGTTATTATTAGGCTTATTAGGGCATTATTAGGCTTATTATCCTTGCTCCATCCCCAAGGAAGACATCAGACTGCAGTTGGGACTAGCCTAGTGTTTAGCGTTCACTCCCCATTCCTCTCTCTTCCCTATTTGGACACAGCTTATCAGAGAAAAGCCTTGGAAGTTTGAATTCACTGCCACCAGCCCAGGTAAGTAGGTTAGCAAGAGAGCTCCCTGGACGGAACCCCACTCCTTGAGCAATGTGTTGTTGTTTTTGTTGTTGTTGTCATTCAGTCACTAAGTTGTGTCCAACTCTTCGCAACCCCATGGACCACAACATGCCAGGCCTCCCTGTCCTCCACTAGCTTCCAGAGTTTGCCCAATTTCATGTTCATTGCTTCAGTGACACTATCTAACCATCTCATCCTCTGCCGCCCCCTTCTCCTTTTGCCTTCCATCTGTCCCAGCATGAGGGTCTTTTCTAAAGAGTCCTCTCTTCTCATGAGGTGGCCAAAGTATTGGAGCTTCAGCTTCAGGATTTGTCCTTCCAATGAGCAATCAGGCTTGACTTCCTGTAGGATTGACCGATTGGGTCTCCTTGCAGTCCAAGGGACTCTCAAGAGTCTTCTCCAACGCCATAATTCAAAAGCATCTATTCTTCAGCGCTCTGCCTTTCTTATGGTCCAGCTCTCACAGCCATACATGACTACTGGGAAAACCATAGCTTTGACTATGCGAACCTTTGTTGGCAGGGTGATGTCTCTGCTTTTTATTAAGTTGTCTAGGTTCACCATAGCTTTCCTCCCAAGAAGTAAACGTGTTTTAATTTCATGGCTGAAATCACCATCTGCGGTGACCTTGGAGCCCAAGAAAATAAACTCTGACACTGCTTCTATTTGTTCCCCTTCTATTTGCCAGGAAGTGATGGGAGTGGTGGCCATGATCTTAGTTTTTTTAATGTTGAGCTTCGAGCCAATTTTGGCACTTTCCTCTTTCACCCTCATCAGAAGGTTCTTTAGGTCTTCCTCACTTTCTGCCATTAGAGTGATATTGTCTGCATATCTGAGGTTGTTGATATTTCTCCCAGCAATCTTGATTCCATCTTGTGAATCATCCAGCCCTGCCTTCCTCATGAAATACTCTGCATATAAGTTAAATAAGCAGGGTGACAGTATACAGACTTGTCATACTCCTTTTCCAATTGTAAACCAATCAGTTGTTCCATGTCCAGTTCTAACTGTTGCTTCTTGACCCACATACAGCACAATTGCACTCATTTCACATACTAGCAAGGTTATACTCAAAATCCTATAAGCTAGGCTTCAGCAGTATGTGAATCGAGAACTACTAGAAGTGCAAGCTGGTTCTCGAAGAGGCAGAGGAACTAGAGATCAAATTGCCAACATTCGCTGGATCATGGAGAAAGCAAGAGAAAAGCAAGAGATGTTCCGGAAAACATCTATCTCTGCTTCACTGACTATGCTAAAGCCTTTGATTGTGTGGATCACAACAAACTGTGGCAAGTTTTTGAAGAGATGGGAGTACCAGACCACCTTATCTGTCTTCTGAGAAGGTGGTCTGGTACTCCCATCTCTTCAAGAACTCATTCCAGCGGAATCATAACCTGCGCTGGAACAGGCCGGCCGGTTGGCCTGCGCTGTATCCAGTGTAGGTTAGAAGCAGGTTGGGGCCTCTAAGGGACAAGGGCACATTCACCCCCTTAACCCGGGTTAGGCGCCAGCCACCCCGATGGGGCTGCTCAGATCTGCACCTTCTTCTTGGCAAGTGCAAGTCTGAGCACACCATGCCACCTGAATCAGGGCTGTGTGGACCAGGGGTTTAGATGCAGCTTAACAGCTGCATCCCAGCTCCACCACTTTCTCAGGCTGCCCCGGGTAGGCATTACCCACTATGTAGTATGTAATCTCATAGGTATCTGGAAAAACAAACAAACGATATTGTCTGTGGTCTTTTCCATGTTTTATTCCATCTTAGATTGTGAGCCCTTTTGGGACAGGGAACTATTTAACTTTATTATTATTATTAGCCTGTAAACCACTTTGTGAACTTTATGTTGAAAAGCAGTATATAAATACGATTGATTGATTGATTGATTGATTGATTGATCCTTCTATAATCATTTATATATCATTTATATATTCTATCATGCATTTATATAATAGTTCCTTAATTTTCATCTCTCCATCCCCCATAAGTCAATGACTATAAGGCACAGGAAATTTTTACTCATACCAGGTTTTTTTTTTTTAAGATGTGACCTAATCCAGCACAACAATTTTAATCAAAATCTAAGATATAGTGGTGAACTTTTTGGGTTGTTTTTTTTTTTATTAAATGTGGCAATCTGTCAGGGAACAACCCCATTGAAGAAAATAACAGTGGTTACACAGACCACCTTGCTGGTTGCGAAGGGGCCCCAGAGATGTAGGTCCACCACTGGAACTGGTATAAAATACGTAGTATAAGACAAATGCAAAAATATAAATCTGTGTTTAGGTTGCTGAATAGTACACTCTCAAAGGGATGCCACATTGATTTCGTGTGAGAGATATTCCTTTAGCTGAATGCTGTGATGCCACTCATGACTAATTTAGAAAATCATGCTACTGCCCTCAGTCTTTTCAAG
The DNA here is from genome assembly GCA_029204185.1 of Lerista edwardsae. NCBI lineage: Eukaryota > Metazoa > Chordata > Lepidosauria > Squamata > Scincidae > Lerista > Lerista edwardsae. The sequence continues at coordinate 1,698,349 of JAJKFI010000161.1, read as the reverse complement.
CATTTCTGTAAAAAAAAAAAGTGTCCTTTGGGGGTGAAAAGTGTTCTTAAGCAAGTGGGAAGGGAAAGTAGGAGACGAGAGAGAAAGGAGGAGAATAAATTGGTATGTCCTCAGAAAGCTTTCCTCTTAATTGCATTATAAATAGCAGTAGCAGAGGGCCCAGTTGCAGCGTTGATGATAATGGCTTTGGGTACCAACATTACAGAAAGGAATGAAGCCAAGGAAATTATTGAGTGCATACGAAACAAGGAAGGACAGTGCCAGTTCCAAATAGACATTTTTGTTCTAAACTATATTTTCTAAATCATCACTCAACCCTTCCAAATCACAAGAGGTACATCAAATATTTTTCATAGAACTGATTTCAGAATCTTCTGGCCATACACTAGAAAAAAAATGAGGATTTGATGTGTCTCATTCAAATGGGAGTTGATTTGATACGGCTGCATCCCTAATTTCCTAACAGTACGGATACTCAGGCCAGCACGAGACATTATGGGAGCCCTGTGGCTGATGCTGAAACAGCAGCCCAGTGTTGTCATCTCCTCTCTGCACTGGTCATAGCTAGGAATTCAAAAGGAACGTCCGTTCCACCCAGTTCCACTTCATCAGCTGCTTCTTGTAGGGGTATAGAAATGTTTAAATATTGTTTTGGCTTTTGCAAAGGGAAAAGTGAGGGAGGAGAGATGTAAGGTTGTCGCTTCTCGTGGAGGTAGGGATGTTTTGTAATGCTTAGTTCCACTCTCACCCAATGCTGTGACAATTGGCAAGGCTACCTGCAATTGGCAGGTTGTAGCAGCCCAATCCTAAACTTCCCAGTGCCCACAAAATACAGCAGCAGCTAAGTTTATGAGCTTGGGCGCATATTGTGGGCTCACACATTATTGCTTCTCCCATTATGTGTGACTATTCCTGCTTCCTTCCCAAGTTTTATTAAGGAAGACATGACATCTGCCTTCTCCTGCATTAATTAAATTCTCTGATGCAGACACAGTGGTGGCCCAAGAGGGGGGTGGGGCACACAATTTTGCACAGTTCCACCACTTGCTGTGTAAGCTGCCAGTCCCCCTCTCGGGGCCATTCCAAGGGGCACGAGCAGCATGGAGGTGACACCTCCACATTGCTCTCGCATCTTGGAATGGCCCGGAGAGTGAGAGCTACTCATATGGCAAATTGCGCAGCTGAGCAAAACATAGTGCCCCATCCTCTTCCTGGAGCAGCACTGTGCAGACATCTCTATGTCATGATTAAAGTAAATTATGGGAGGAGAAGGGGAATTTGTGCAGCATTGTGGGGATAAAAGACCACACAAGTTCCTGGTATGCTTTTGGCCATGGTTAGGAGGTCAGGAATATTACATCTAAGTTGTAGTTACTCTCAAAAGTGCTGCAGGTCTTGGTCATCTTTGATGAAATATGACTACTGGTATATTTCTGAAATCTCTCCATCTATGGTAGATCATTTGTACAGGGGGCATGTCCCTTGTGAATCAGATACTATGCACATTTATTTAGAATAAAGTCCATCTTCAGATGCTATGTTTGGGCCTCTGTTAAACCCTAGCTGCTGCTGTGAGCATGTGTAGAAATATCCAGAGATGCTGGAAATCATGGCTATTGGCATGGATGGATTAGTATTGGGTTTGAGCATGATCGTGTGATAGTACATTCATATGACTCAGCACAGAGTTGTCCTCTCTGATATCTTTCCACTAGGACACTGATTCTCAAACTGTGGGTCGGGAACCACCAGTGGCTCACGAGCCAATTTCAGGTGGGTCGCAAAGCACCTAGAGCAGCGATATTGAAAATATGGGAAGATGGGATGATGGAAAGGGGGAGGGTTGTGTGGTTGTTTCACTTGTGTCAAGCTTGTAAATACCCTAGATTTGTTTCTTTCTGGTTCACTGTGCTATTGGAAAATGGCTGAGGAATAACACAACTTATTGCTGTATTCTGAGGAAAGCAGCAGGCTCTTGTGGAAGTGCACAATGACTGCACTTCCAGCCATGATATCACTTCCAGTGGGTCCAAATCAGATTGTCATTCTAAAAAAATGGGTCCTGGTGCTAAAAGGTTTGAGAACCACTGCTTTAATATATTATGATTATAAATAGTTCACAAAGTAGTTTACATAGCAGAATAAGTGAAAAATGTGTCCTGGAGTCGTCACAATCTCAACAATGACACTACCATACAGCCACTGAGGGTGCAATCCTAACTTGGAGTTAAGGCTGGACAAGTGGCTTGAGCTGGCCTAGGAGTGTTGCAAGCACACTGTAAGCACGTTTGGGCCACTCTCGGAGCAAGGAAGCATGACACAGAGTGTTGCAAACGCACTTTCTAGCGCCTTTTCAACACTCCTGGTTTGGCTCAAGGGACCTGTGCCAGCCTAACTCCAGGTTAGGATTACGCCCTGAAAAAGATACTAAGATTACCAGGAACCACTGCTTAATTACAAGAGTGTTTGCATAGGATTACCGTGTTAACTATCTGTACAATTCCTAGTAATAATATGTAATATGAAATACATATTAGGGCACAATCCAATTGCACCCTTGGCCCAACGCTTGTAGCCTACGTTGGCCACTGTGCTGTAACCCTAAGGCAATTACCTTGTATGTGACCTATGTTAACCCTACCTGATGTATCCCCTATACCCCTACCCATTTCCTTTTTAAAGAATATATGGGCACTGGGCCTGCATGATACCTCATGCCAACCCACGGATGCCATGGACGGAGGCAGCCCTGTGTGGTGGCTTTTTGAGGTAGGGGAAGGCAGGAGGGACGCTGAATGGTGCAGAGCAAGGGTGGCGGGAGGGTGGCCCCGCAGGTGGGGCAGGCCAGGAAGGGTAGAGGAGTGGGGATCCGGGCTGCTGTAGGCTGCTCAGACTTCCGCCTGACCAAGCAGCCAGATTGGGTTGCCTAGGGCTTACCCCGGGATAAGGGGACAAATGTACCCTTTCCCTCAGTGAGCTCCAGCTGCCTCCTCCAGCTGGATAGGAAGCAGCACAGGTTAGCCAGCCTGCAGGCTCCTGCTCGAGTTAAGATAGCTCTGCCAATCAATCAGAGTAGTAATCATAACATATGACAGTTTGGGAATGTTGGCCCCTCAACCCTAGACACCCAGCATTCAATGTATCTCTAAGTACACACATAGCTACATTCTAAACTGCAGTATGATATTTAATTTTGGTTTTTTATTTGTCAAATGAGGCTGTGTGGGTAAAATGTGGCAGTGATATGTGACAAGTGACTGACAGGGAATGAAAGGGACCAGTTCTTCCTGAAGCACCATCTGCTGGTGTGTGCTTCATTTGAGGTTTGCCTGAAGCGATCAGCTGTTCTTCTAGGCAGTGGCATAGCTAATGAAAGTTTAGCGGAGGGCAAAATGATGCCCTGGAAGTGACATCACAACAGAAAGTGATGTCACTTCCAGAAATGACAACACGCCTGGGCTTTTTTAAAAGGTGAAAAATGGAGGGGGAAACCTGCATCCTCCCCACCCCCCAGCAGCTTGCCCCCTCCTGCTGTTCCAGTCATGCTCCCAACAGAGGCGTAGCTAGGTCATTTGACACTCGGGGACCATAAATTTTTAACATCCCCCACAAATGACAACATTATTCATTCTCATTTTTCACATGTTTATACTACCTTTCTTCCAAGGAGCTTAGAGTGGTTTGCATATTACACTCCAGTTGGTTTCATTGCATTCTGCATTAAGTTACCTTTCCAATTATGTATAACATGACGGTATTATTCATACATACCAGGGTTTTCACAATTTTGGCCGCTAGTGTCAAGCTCTGTTTGTCACCCCCCTAAAGCTTGTTTCCCAGTGCAATTGCACCCCCTTGCACTTCTTTAGCTAGGCAAAGAGAAAAATCACAGTTGCAGGTTGTCTTCTCATGAACGATGGCAGGCATTTCAAGTTCATCTTCCGGATTGCTCATCCACATGCCAAACAGGCTATTAAAATGAGTGGTTATAGATAAAAAAAAGACAAGAAAGCAAAAGGAAAAGATCCATAAGTAATCTTCTGTGATGCCCCAAGCTTTATTGAGAGAAGTGTAAAGAAAAATCAGACATATTCAGTAAATGGGATATGTAAAAAAAAAAAAAAAGTACGTACATGTTAACATACTAAGGACATCAAGGTGTTTAACAACAAATCACGCAAGTTGATAACCTGAGTTATGGCTGTGCAAGCGCAGGAGTCATTAAGCAGCCTTGTTTTGTGGTGAAGTGGATCTGTCAATCTGTTCCCTGTGAAATGATGCTGCATCTTGCCATCCCCTACCAATGCGCGGGCGACAATAACAACACAGATGATGAGGAACTTTCAGCACCCCTGGGGAATTGCCTTGCACCTCTGTTTGAAACATCTCTCCTTGTGTGGTTTAGAGTAATCGCTTTTCAGTTACTTGCAATTACAGCAGTAGGCAAGCTGGTAGGACAGCAAACCGAGGTGGAGCAAGACATGAGACGATTGGGGAGAAATGTGCTGCGTTACTATTTTGCCAGACAGGATCAGCAGCTCACCTCGGAAGGATATCAGCGAAACAAAGACGAGATACAAGCGAGCAAGAAAGGAAGCGGTCATGGCTGAATGCTTAGATTTGAGATCCATCAAAACAGCAAGAGCACCATCTACGCTGAAAGCCAATGAAGTCACCCAAGTGTGAATGGTTTACATGGAAATTACCACTCACTTCTCAAAGTCGAAAGCTGTATTTTCAGAGGGTGGGAAAAACCTAATTTTGTATCATTGTGCCTTTTTCAGCAAAACCAAAGATGACAAAGGAAAGCATGGGCCTGTCTGACTTACCAGCCTCAAAAATACCATTGAAATAATTGCTCCATTTCCAAGAGACACTTTGCATTATAATTAACCAGTAGTGATTTCTATTAAAAATGAATCATTATTCTGTACTGTAATCTGGCCTCCCACAGCTAACATGACAGATGGTACATTTTGTAACATTATAAATATAAATGAGAGTGTTACTGCCATTGGGAATTAAAGTGTATAAAATCAGGTAAAGAAAACCATTCCCCCCCTCCAATATATTTTGAAACGTTTATCTTCTGCATAGAGAGAAAAGCAAATATATTTCGATTACTGTGGTTGTCTACAGCATAATTGCTAGAAGACAAATAATCAGGCCTTTGGGGTCATATTTTCTTATAAAAGAGTTGGCATTCAATGTGTTGTTTAAAAAACATCCCCAAAAACGGTGCACTGGAAGAATAGGGGACTATTAAAAGAAATAAGAACTCAAGAATATGAAATTAACATTATGTTAAGGTTGCATTGCCTTGACCAACCCACTCATTAAGACTTTTTTTGGGGGGGGGGCACAGTTGCTTAGAATAGGTTATGCTAACAATTGTACCACTTGAATGTCACTAGACCTAATATTATGCCAACATTGCAATCTGCGTTGCGGTTGATGTAAACTGCAGCTATCCTGGCACTAGAATTTAGGGCTGCTATATTCCAATAAGATCCCTGTCAGAAGCCAAACATCACTTAGATGAGAGAACCAAAGTTCATTTGGCCCAGATGCTGTTAATTGTAAGGTCTGTGAGAAGCTTTGCTTTTGTGCTTTGCATAAGAACATAAGAAGAGCCCTGCTGGATCAGGCTAAAGGCCCATCTAGTCCAGCTTCCTGTATCTCACAGCAGCCTACCAGGTGCCCCAGGGAGGCATGAGACAAAGATGCTTGCATCCTGTTGCCACTCCCTTGCACCCGGTACCAGTAGCCCACCACCTTTGTAAGGAGGTTGCACAATCCATCATTGCCTACAGCCCACGATGGACCTTTCCTCCAGAAATCCGTCCAATCCCCTCTTAAAGGCATCAAGACCAGATGCCATCACCACCTCCTGTGGCAAAGTGTTCCACAGATTAACTACCCGCTGGGTAAAAAAGTACTTCCTTTGCATAGTACTTAGTATCAGAATGCATCAGAATCTGGGTAACAGTAGTCATATTATGGGTCAGACTCAAGATGGTCATGGGTTCATGCTTAGTACAAAATGAACCTGGATTGGGCCATGAGAAACATGGTATAAGAGATGGCATGGAGGACCCAGTTTTCCAGGTCTATGGCCTCTTAAAGGACATTAATCACCAGGGACAATATATCAGAGTCACAGTAGACGCACTGGAAGCACCCCTCATTTCACAATGCAGCTAAATTGCATATGGATGGTGGCCTTCCTTGCTCAGGTACATCCACATGTTGGTGGGTCAACTTACCTCAGGGCGCAATACAAGCCACTTGCATAGGCCCTGCGCACACAGCCATCCAGGACCCCCATACCTGCACTGCATCAGTATGGCCGACACCAGTAGCAGCGTCAGCCCCACAGCACTGGCAGTAGTACCAAGATGGGATGTAGCCAGTGGTGTCATCCTACCGGTACGCTGGGCGGGACATCCGGGTGATCGGCAGCCCGCCTGTCCCTTGCCGCAGCGTTACACCGTTTGCGTAACCAGTTACGCCGCTTGCGTACATTACGCAAATGGAGTAACGCTGCGGTACGCGACGGGCAGGCTGCCGATCACCCGGATGTCCCGCCCAGCATACCGGTAGGATGACACCACTGGATATAGCCATTAGGTCACATCCAAGATCCCGTCCCCAGGCAGTGCAGCCCCGATTCAGACCGTGCCGTCCTCGGCTCTGCGCCTGCTAAATAGCAGGTGCAGAGCCGAATAGCCCACTAGGGTGGCTGGCACCTACCCTGGAGTAAGGGCACGAGCATGCCCTTGCCCCAGGGAGGTTCCTGCCGGCTCCCAACTTGCTCTGGATACAATGCAGGCCCTCAGTGTTTTTTGAGGCCTTGTGTCTTTGAGCTCACCTTTCAGAGCTCATACAATGGTAACAGAAAGCAAGATGAGGACAAGATATTATGTAAAAACACTGAACTAAAACAATTTTTAAAAACTCACTGGAAAATTCAAACCGTTACCGCTCACAAAAGGAAAATAGCAAGGACTGCAGCTTCCAAGGTGGCGGCTCCCAGCTTTCTGTGACCCACCTGATATCAGGTCACGACCCACCAAGTGGGCCCTAATGCACAGTTTGAGAAACACTGGTCTATTATATATAATCACTCAGATTTTTTATGTGTGTGTGGTCCTGGGTTCTGGGTGCCACACATAGAATTGGGAACCTGACTTGGGCACAGAAATTACTATCTGTAAAACTGGTGATAGATACCTTGAAAGCTATTTTTCCACCAGTAGCATGGTGTGGTGTTCTGGATCAAACCTGTAGGGGGCATTCTACAGGAAATGGCTTCTAATGTAGAATTCTTTCTGTGCTACTGTTGATGGTGACCCAAGTCTTCAGGGTTGTCATCAGTGCTTTGCTTTGTAGTTATTATGTTGTATAGCATATAATAGCTACGTGCTCAGGAGAGAATGATCAGTACAGGCATGCCCCGGTATCCACTGAAACCTGAAAGTGTGGATACTGGGGGTGCCTTTTAAAAGATAGGGAAACAGTGATTTTGCTGCAACAAGGTAAAACAAGAGATTTGTTTAATGTTCCCCTTTCTTTTTAATACGCGTCTCAGTATCTGTGGATAACTGAAATTGTGGATACTGAATCAGTGGATAGAGGAGCATGCCTATATTAAAACTTTTCCGAACCTACAGACACACTTATTTAGCCTCTCTGTCCATCCCTGTCTGTGCTTAATATCAGAGTTAAAACCCTTAATGAAGGCCAAATTCACCCTGTAAGACTTAATTATCAAATAAAACGAATCAGTTGGGACCCTCCAACGCAAGAGTCAAAGGTATAGTAAAGTTACTTCCTAAAAAAAAAAAAGGAAAAGAAATTATGCTCCTAGGGCGAATGCAAGATTTATAATTGGAGTGTCTATCCTATTTAATTAGATAATTAGGGCACTAGTATTTGTGGAAATAGTCTGAATATTCTGGAAAGTCTACCAGCAAAGCATGAATTATTCTGAATTCTGGCAGAGTTAGCTAATCTTGCTGAGTTATTTGAACAACATGCTGGTTCATTAGAACTGTGCAGGGATTGTCTTTCTTACTTTTATCTGACTTGAAACTAATTAAAATTTACATGAATACTAAGTTTGTGAATTTAAAGTTAAGAAATGTAAATGAAGGTTGATTGAGGCACATTAATTTTTGCCCTCCTGTGCATTCGCATTAAAAAAAAAAATCTCTTCAACATATCTTACTCTTCAGGTGTATTACCAACTATGTGTGTAACACTAAGTGTACCATTGGCGTGTTTGATGTGAGGGGCAGAGAAATGAAAAACAATTTGGTGGGGACACCAAGGAGAGCAGCAGTGGCATTCCTAGAGGGCAGTCAAAGTGCTAGGTTTTGTAGGAGCCTGAGCCTCTGTGTAAGCGGCTGTGTAAGGTGGCTCCTCTCCCCTTTCCTCCTGAACCATGTGGCTTGGAGAGCTGCCTAGCAGGCTTTGCTCTCTGAGGCAAGAATAGCTCTGAAGGGGAGGGGGCGGGGCCATGTTACACAAGAGCTCAGGCTCCTGCAACTCTTAGCATTTTGACTCCCCTGTAGGAACGCCAAAATGAAATGCTATCAAGCATAGAGCTACTGGTAATCATGCATCAGCCGTGGTGGTGCTGCGAGCTAAACCGCTGTTGCTGAACTTGCTGACCGGAAGGCTGTGTTCTGCCAAATTCTCCCTGCTGGGCCTCCCCAAGGGCCCTAATGCCCACACTAGGCCAACTAATTTCCCCTCCAGAGCAGCCTCAGAGATAGGCAAGAGGGAGGGGGTTCATTCACCCACTGGGGCTCCTCTCTTCCAGCAGCTTTGCTTGGAATCACCAGCTGGCCAGCCTCCTCCAGACTGCCCTCATCACCCGCTTAGCTCCAAACTACCCTAATTTAGCATCAACAAACCCCACCACCAAACAATAGACAGCTTGCCTAAGCCACAACTGCTTCCTCCACTTGGTGGCTCCAGGGGCGTGGCAGCCATACAACAGTTCCCCACAATAACCTTACCTTATCCAGTCTTTTAACACTCCTTCCATTGGCCAGTCCCAGTCTGTCCAGCCTACACCTACCTGGTGCTAATCACCTTTCCTTTATCCAGTCCTTTAAGGATCCGTCCATCCAGCAGTCCTTTAGTCAGTCAGTCCATCCAGCAATCCACAGCCACTTTCCTTCCTTTCTACACCTATCTGGTGCTGCACCTATCTGGTGCTTCTGTCCAGCACCTACCTGGTGCTAATCACCCTTCCTTTAACAATCCATCCAGCACCTACCTGGTGCCCTCCCCCAGCATCTACCCAGATCCCTTACTGCAGCTCCTGCCTCCCACTTTATACTGAGGCAGGCCAATCAGTGTCTGTTGCTGGGCAGGCTCTAGCTCATTAGCCACACCATGCACCTGTGCTAATCCCTTCCTAGCCAGGGCCCTCATCAGCCTGCAGCTGTGCTCCTGAGGCTTGTAGAAGCTCTGGGATAACTCCATACTTCCTGGCTAATCTGGGACAAGGGGCCACTGCTGATACCATTCCCTATCTCCTCGGGATATCTCCTGCCTTTTCCAATACAGGTTGGCAGTTCAAGACTGTGCAACAGAGTGAGCTCCCGTTGCTTGTCCCAGCTCTTGCCCATCTAGCAGTTCGAAAGTACGTAAAAATGCAAATAGATAAATAAGTACCACTTCAGTGGGAAGGTAACGGGATTCCATGCACCTTGGTGTATAGTCATGCTGGCCACATGACCACGGAAACTTGTCCTCAGGACAAATACAAGCTCTTTGGCTTAGAAACGGAGATGAGCACCGCCCCTACATTTGGTCATGACTAGACCATTCGGTTGTGAGGAGACCTTTACCTTTTTTTTTATTGGTAATCATGTCCATTAAAGCAGAATAGGGAGAACACAGTTCCTATGCGTCTCTCAACTACCACATTGATTTAAGTATGAGCAAATGTACTGTTTTCAGTATTTTTCGTACAGCATGGCCCCTAAACAGAAGCAAACTACCTTGTTTGGTACTTAGCTGTTCCCACAGTGAAGGAAAAAAACCTGCAGCATTGGACTTATTGAGATGGTATGTCGGTCTCCAACATGATGCATAAGTATGGCTGCGATGAATCTAGCATCCGTATCATTTGAGAGAAATTTGTCAAGCTGTGGCATCAAGTGCCCCAATGCCTGTTAAGCTGATGGGACAAGTGCATGATAACACATTAATGAAGACTGAAAAAGCATTACACGTTGTTGAAAGGCACAAACCGTAAACGTGTACACGTTGATAGCAACATCAACAGCCTTGCAGCTTCTATGAGCTCTCCAACTCCCTGCCAAAGAAGGACAACGTTCATATTAAAAGGAATTAAAAGGAATTCAAGACCAGCTCAGCTTGGCTTAACAGCTTTAGGAAGTGCTTCAACCTCAGAAATGTACTGAAGCTACATCTGCCAAAGAAGACGCAGCAAAAGCTCTCCCGAGGGCCAGGCATGCTGCAATCAACGTCTGCAGGCCCGCCAAAGAAAACCAGAAGTAATGTTTCAATGCCTTCCGGAAGCTTCAGAATGCATTTGGAGGGCGTGCGGACATTCCTGGAGGAAGAAATTGAAGAATTAAGTGAGGATCATGGAGCAACAAGGAAAAGTCAGAGGAACTGCTAAAATATTCTACGGGAAATTAAGATGATGATGATGGTGACGATGATGAACAGGAAGGGCCAACAAGTAGAAGCCTTCATAAATTGCTGAAGTGTTGCAAGTAGCAACACACTTGAATAATTTAATTTCTGAGTATGATTTCCCTATGGAATGCTGCCTCAAAATCACACAGGGTATTTACGGACAAATTGAGACTGCACCAAGAAATGTTTGAGTAGCTCAAGAGACAGTGGCGACAGCTGCTGGTCATTTTTTTTCTCCAGACAAAACAAACTGTCACAGATTAGCCTACTTAGGCTGCAATCCTGTACACTCTTTCCTGGGAGTAAGCCCCATTGAACACAATGGGACTTATTTTGGAGTAGACATGCATAGGATTGTGTACTTCTTAAGCTGAATCAGCGCCAACATTTTCCCTACAATTCACTCTCCATCACCCAAGTGTGGCCCATTATCATTATGGATGCTTTGAGGGATAACTGAAGGGTACGTTTATGTATATACAATTTTGGCTTAACCCAATGACCTCAGATCATAATCCTCATATAAGTTGCAGGCCCACAGCAATGTAAACTTGGAAAAGGGAATAATTTTATGTTTGCAAGATGCATCTTTTCTGGCATTGCAGGTTGTGAAAGTTTTAAAAACAGCCCTGTACCTTGAAGCATTTCACAGTTGTTTCCCCTCCCACATACCTCAGCTCTTAACATTTTACATTTTTCTAACAGATTAAATACATACTGCAGTGATGAGTGCAGTATAAATGTTTAAGCAGATGGCCTGCCAACCAGTGAAAAAAAGACATTTGTCAGCAGATGTGATCTCATTCAGGACTGCATTTTGAGCACAAAAACGGTGCATTGAAGGGTGGCAACAATGCTGATCATATTGCCAATTTCAGTATAAATATGAGCCAACATTACACGTAACTCAATGAACATTTTTATTTTCTCACAATTAAATGCACGATTTTGAAGAAGAAAGACTAGGGTCCCAATCCTAACAAGCTCTTGCATCATTGGGACTCACATTCCTTTCTGGCATCGTGTACTGTGATGCGCTGTTGAGTGCAATTGGACTGCTGCCAGAAATGGTGATCTGTGGTGGTTGTGTGCAGTTGCTTATCTGCCCTGGTGTGTGTTATAGCACCTACCATGGACACCATTTGGAGGGGCGCAAGGTTGTGCTCGTCAACTGCTTCGCTAACTGGGGAAGCAATTGGCACACATTGCACCCTCTCAACCGTGGCTCAGGTGAAATTTCCCTACCTGTGGAAGGACCTGCTGCCATAGCTCAGGGAAAATTCCCCTACTCATGGCAGCGGGCATTTCGTCCACGTGGGATCCTGCAGCTGCAGCCCCGGTGAAATCGCATCTGCGATCTGCGGCTGCAGGACCCTCCCTCAAGTGACATCATGACGTGTGATGTCACGACATCATGTGATGTGCCCTGGGGCCAGTGCATCCCAGTATGCCTCTGACTATGCGATAGTGGCCTGGCATATGTAAGTTGTGTCAGGGTTTGCAAAGAAATATAACCAGTAATGGCATCTAAATGATTTAGCAACAGGTACTCACTTTTGATTGGCACTTGTGTCGGGGCCCACCCACCGGAAGTGAGGTCATAGCTGGAACCCAGGAACCGCCCCCAGGAACCGCTGCGCCTCCTCGGTAGGCCCATGCCTCCTCGGGAGGGAGCCCCAGGCAGCCTACCTGCTCACGCTGCTGCTGCCATTGGTCTCCCTCGCCCCGCTGCCTGCCTGCCTGCCTGCCTGCCTGGCTCTGAGAACGTGCAGGCAATTCAAACGTTGCAGGGGGCAGAGCGGAGCGCTGATGGAGTCGACGAGTGGGTGGGCGAATGGGCGGGGCCAGCCCTAATCATAGGAACGGGTATGCATACCCCCGCGTACCCGCTACATGTCTGAATATAAGCCTGGAATTTGCAGCCTGGAGAAAGCAAGGCCAAACATGGAGGGCAATCAGGCGCAGCTGAGCATGGAGAATGCAGTCATGCTCTCAGGTGGAAGCAATCACCTAATTATGTTGATAGAAGTAATCTGATTGGGGCAGAGCAGCGCTTAAGCAGACCAAGTTCTAAGCACTATGTGGAGTTGTTGTAGGTGTAAAGTTTGTCAGAGAGAGTGCTGGAAGGAGAACTGCTGTGTATGCATTGTGCTGGAAAGACTGCTTTGCTGTATATTCGTAAATAGATGCTTGGTGAAGGAACTTCCTGTGTCTGTCGTTCTTCATTGGAACCTTGGCTGCTAAAGCTTCTGAAACTCTGCTCGGGTGGTCGTAAATCTCCTGACCCCCCCCCCTTTGCAACATCAAGTTGGCATGAAGGTGAATGGTAGGTGGGGCAATGGCATGGGCAGAGGAAAAGGGGGAAGAATAGGGTGGGGACTGTGGCAGAGAGGCAGTTGTGTCAAGGGTAGAAAGGAGTAGTTATAAGCAGCTAAGGCTCGGCCAATTTCCTATCCCCCTTCCTGGTCTTGATCTACCTCCACAGCTCCACTTTGAGTTGTGCCAACTAAAGAACTGGCACAGATCCAAGTAGACCTATTGGAGAAGTGGAGACATTCCCTTACCTTGAGGAGCCTTCCAAGACTCCCCCCTTGCAGGATCCAGCATATGCTTAGGAACATAAGAATATAAGAAAAGCCTTGCAGGATCAGGTGAAGGGCCCATCTAGTCCAGCTTCCTGTATCTCACAGTGGCCCACCAGATGTCTCAGGGAACAAACAAGGCAACCAGATACTTGTACCTTGCCACCACTCCCCTGCATCTGGCATTCTAAGGTAGCCTATTACCCTTACACCGCTCCTGAGGAAGACACCAGACTGAGGTTGGGATTTAACTGAGTGGACCTGGGAACATAGATCAAGGCCAGGAAGGGGGAACAGGATACTGGCAGAGTTACTGCTGCTCATACAGCTCCTTTCTGGCCTCAACACACACACCATCCCTGCCCCTGTCTCTGCCCCACCACTCCCCTCCCTGGTCCAGAGGGGAGCTCAGTACCTGGCACTTCCTGGTTCACAGGAACCTCTTGCACCTTAACCATGATATGTATATTGGGGGAAAAATGGGACAAAACATACCTTCAAGTTCAGAACTGCAATGGTACTTTGAGTAACATTGCTGCTTTTGTTGGACTTGTGCAGTTATGGGCCAGGAATTTAATCCTGCAGGAGACCCTTAGTAAATCCCACGCAAATATGGTGGCCCAAATTCTGTACAACTGGTGTGTCCAAGAGAGCTCTAGGGAAAAAAAATCTTGCATAGCTGTGCCGTATAGGAAAATGGAATGGGCATTGGTATTCCAGTATATATTGCTACTTCAACACAGATAACCTGGACCCAGCACTGGAGATCTCCATATTGCCCTTGCCACCACTTCTGTATTTTCAACCCACCTTTTCACATTTTTCTGGTTTATCTTGCCAAACAAACCAATATTTCTTTGCTTTCCCTACACATTTTGAAAAAAAGAATTCTTGGCCAGTCAGCAGAAACAATTGTATTATTCATTGGCAAAGCCGAGTCCACTGATATGATTGATAGTTTTGTGTCTTAAACTGTGACTAGCTAGAATAGAATCGTGTGTTTTCATTATTCAAATAAGCGAGCTTCCTCTGTCGAGGACACTGTGCAGTGTTTGAATGCAAACAGTACAAAGAAAAAACTCAAACATGTTATTTTCCTGTAAAGATGCTGATACTCTAGTAAGAGGGAAAATGCTATTATTATTTTTTTGATAATAGTTGTTATAAAAATCTAAAACATGTTGAGGCATTAAGAGCCATTAATGGGATTTTTTTTTATGGCCCATTGAGGTTAAGGGGAATCTTAACCTCATGATCCAGGGAAGGGTGAGCACGTCAAACAAGAAATTACATGCAAGTGCGTAAAAAATATATCAGCTTCTTCTGTTGAAGAACAGCAGTTTTGGGAGGAAGTCATTTTTTGGTACAGAAGAGGTATGTTTCCAAAAACTTGCAAAAGTCTTCTACATTTCTTGCTAGATATTGGTATTCTGAATACCTGGGTTTTGCATCTGAAATGGAATCACTGAGAGCACAGACCTAACCTAACATCAAACTTGGCTGGGGCAAGGGAGGCTCTGGGAGGGACGAGGGTGGGGAATGGGCGGTTTGGGTGGGGGGTTGGGCCTGGGGAGAAAGCGGGGCCAGGATGCGGCCATTAGGCTGCATCCTAGGCCTCGTCGGGAGCCTGCACGGCCCCAATTTCAGGCTGCACAGCTTCCTCAGTCCTGCGCAGATCCGAGGAAACCCATGGGGCGGCTGGAGCCTCTCTTGGGGCAAGGGGATGAATATGCTCTTGCCCCAGGGAGGCTCTGCAGTGCACCAAAGGTATGTTGGATTTGTCACTGGACCGCCGCCTCGCCAATCCAGTGCACCTTAGGATTGCATTCTGAGTCTCCATTTCTGAGTCTCCAATGTCTCCATGGACACTGTTGTATACTCATATACCATGAAATGGACAGTACAGGCATGAGAAGCTATCGCTACAGATTTGCATACCTATTTAAGAAATAAGTCAATAGCATGCTATCTTGGAATAATGTAATGTTATATTTGCTAACGATGGCAAAATTGGTGTTGGAAGAAACATTGAGAGATTATGTCCACCCTCTTTGCAAAAGAATGAGTTGTTAAAGCTCTGGGGGACAGTGAAGTTCGTAAAATTAACTATTTAACTGTTTATGGATTATGTATTGATCAACTCAAGCTATTAATCAACTTTACAGAGCCACGGCAAATTACATTATGGATGAGTACCAAACTGGTTTTTACAAGGAGAGTAATTATTGAGCCTCTGTGAGAATGACTATCAGGATTGGCATTCCCATTGTGTAATAAATAGTCTGTTATACAGCGATGTTTTCTAAAAGTTTTAGAAATAAATAAAAGATGGTAGGGTACCTACAGATGGCAGAGATGTTCTGCTGAACCCCAAAGTCTTGGGAAGCTTGCACAAAATCTGAGCAGAAGCATCAATTAGGAGAATGACGATCATTTTGAGGGGACGGCCAGACTACGGCGCTCTTGCTGTTGAATCCTCAAAAGCCCACCAAACAGCCTGAGAAAGTTCTGCTTTTTTTCTCATTCTTTAAATATTTTTTTCTTATTTTATGGCATTTTATTGTTCTTAATGTTTGCCTTAGTAATGTGATGGTGAATGACCTTGAATGCAATGACAGAAAGGCAGTGTATAACTGCAGGGTGGTTGTTGTTTTTCTTCAAATAATGAGGATATCCACTTTTCTTCTTAGGGCCCAATCCTATCCAATTTTCCAGTGCAGATGCAGCTCCAATGCAACCTTGAGGTAAAGAACCAAATGTTCCCTTACCTTGAGGAGCCCTCTATGATTCCCTCCCCCCCCACTGCTGCAAAATGCCTCAGTGGGTGTGTGGAACTCCTTGGCACAGGAGGTGGTGATGGCATCTGGCCTTGGTGCCTTTAAAAGGGGATTGGACAGATTTCTGGAGGAAAAGTCCATCGTGGGAGATAGGCCATGATGGATTATGCAACCTCCTCACATTAGTTGTAGGCTACTTCAGAATGCCAGGTTTAGGGGAGTGGCAACAGGATGCTGGCATCTTGTTGCCTTGTGTGCTTCCTGCGGCACCTGGTGGGCCACTGTGAGATACAGGAAGCTGGACTGGATGGGCCTTTGGCCTGTTCGAGCAGGGCTCTTCTTATGTTCTTATGCATGGCTTCATAAGTGCTAGAAAGTTGGATAGGATTAGGCCCAAAGTGATAAAGTTTGAATCTGATACATTTAATATTTAGATACATGCTAAATCTGCTTCAATTTGACACTGTGCCTCATGACCACAAAGAACTGTTTCTGCAGGCACTCAAAGACCTGTCCTTTAGTTCTTTCTAACTGCACTCAGTTTTCCAGAATCTTCTTTTGTGCCTGAACATCATTTCCCTCTTTTCTTCCACAGTGAATCAACCACATTGTGTGTGGGGGCTGTTACATTGAGCTGTAAAGCTGTGACGTCTTGAGAGATGTTCTGTTTGATATGACTGTGCCATGAAGTCTGTGATAAGACTTTTGTTCTATGCTGAGAAAAAAAATGTGGCTCATAAGGAAACATTCTGCTTTCCATCTTTTTCCTCTCTCCATTTATTTGCAATGCTTTCCGCTTGTTTGCTTGGGTTTTTTTAGAGGAGGAGGCAGAAGGTACCTACAATGCTCTGAGTCCACATTCCAGCAAATGACAGGTACTCCAATTTCCAGAAACTCAAACCAACACTTGTTTCCCCCTTAGGAATCACTTGGGTCTCACACTGAAAAACAAATGATTACATTCTATCAGTTGAATCAGAACTAGAAAATCGTTCAGGAAAGATCTCTGGCACAGCCTCTCTGGCACTAGCCAGCTAACTGCTCAGCCTATGTTTAAAATCAAATTAAATGAAATTTATGCTGTTATACAGCGATATAATTATAATTGTTATAATTGTATGAATTATAACAAAATGTTATTATACAGTGGGCCTTTGGTGCTTGTGGGAATTTGGTTCCGGAATGCTCCGTGGATACCAAGATGCTGATGCTCTTGTCTTGGTAAAGAGGGCTGACCTGCTAAGATGGGTGAGGCTCACCTGCTATTTTAAATGGATTGGAGCAGTTGCTGCCATCCTGAGGAAGTGAAGAAGTTTGTCAGGCAGGGTGCAGAGTTGCTCACTGGCAGGAGAAGTGGCAAGGAGGTGGCAGTGCCACCTCCACCCCTGCAGCCACTGCCTTCAGTTGCACGAGCGGAGCTGCTGCAAAGAGCAGCATAGACCGTCTCTCTTTGCTTTCCCCCTGCTTTCCTACCTCCACTCCTGCAGCTGCTTCCCCCTGTAAAGAGAAAGCAAAGAATGCCTAGCTGGGCTGCTTTTTGCTGCAGCTGCTGAGGCAGAGGCAAGAAAGCAGAGGGAAAGCAAAGAGCAGCTGGACATCTCAATTTTCACTTCGTGGTCATCTTTTCCTAGCTTGTGTGGTTGCTGGAGGTCGGCTGTTTGACTTTGTCAGATGGCTGCTCTGGTGACTACAGTGGCTGCTGGTTCAGTTCTGGGCCCAATTTAAGGTGCTAGTTTTGAACTTTAAAGCCCCACATGGCTTGTGACCAGCATATCTGAGAGACAGCCTTCTTCTGTACAGCCTGGTTCATTCTCTTCGGTCATCTGAGGGAGGTCATTCTCTTCGGTCATCTGGCTGGTTGTGCCGCCATTAAGAGAGGTTAGGGGAATGGTGGCCAGAAACAGGACCTTTTCGGTGGTTGCACCAGTATTGTGCAACCTGCTAACTGGACAAGAGGCACTTTTTCAAGTGGTGCTCCTCTTATATTGAGCAAGGGGAGAGTAATTATTATTATTATTAGTATTAGTATTAGTATTAGTATTAGTATTAGTATTTATTGAATTTATATCCCGCCTTTTTGCCCGAAGGCACTCAAGGTGGCATTACAATAAAAAAGCAATAAAAACAAAGTTTACATTAAAAACAATTAAAAACAATGTTAAAATACAATTAAAAATTTAAAAACAGCAAGCAACAAACCTATTGTCCCTATTCACCCCTGTGCAGTGTCTTTCTAGTGGCTGTTGCTGGTGGTGGGCTGCATTTTATTTTTTTTTAGATTGTGAGCCCTTTTGGGACAGGGAGCCATTTAACTTCATTATTATTATTTGCCTGTAAACCACTTTGTGAACTTGTGTTGAAAAGCGGTATAAAAATACTATTGATGGATGGATGGATGGATGGATGGATGGATGGATGGATGGATGGATGGATGGATGGATGGATGGATGGAGAGCAGCTCCATCTTTGTTAACCTTCTGGTGAGGCCTCAAGACATTATTATTTTGGAAATGCCCTGTAAGGAGCGGATGGCCGCTCATAAAATAATTTATTGGATATTTTAATTGTTTTATCGCTGCTGTTTGCTTTTATTATATATTTTATATTCTACTGTATAATTAATATTTCAATGGTTTTATTTCTATTTTAAAGATTTGAGAGCCCCTTAAGTGCCCTTCGAGAAGAAAGGTGGGTTATAAATGGAATAAATAAAACAAAAATAAAGGAAAAGCCAACAGTGTTTTGCTGAAACTAGCTACTTTTCTTGGAGGAATTTTATGCATTACCCATGCATGGTCCATCATATGTGACCAGAAGATCTACGCCTTTGCTGGTACTCAGCATCCTTTTTCTCCCCTTGAAAGTAAAGCGTTTTCAAATGGTTGTGACTTACCCATGACTTTCATTTGATAGAAACAATCAAAGTCCACTGGGGCTCATTTTCCTTTATTCATTTATGTTTCCACCAGATGCTCCCCTAGAATGGCAAACACTGATGTTCCCTCTGTCCAGATGATTAACTTTACTTTAAGAGGAAAACAGAAAACCAAAAGTAAAGGGTATTGTGGAGTCAGAGGAGCGGTCTCACGCAACAGATGTCAGGCGAAGTGCATGTTATGAGCTTGGTTCATAACGTGGTTTGCTCTCCTCTGAAGGGGTCCTGGTCGGTTTGTGATAGAAAAATTGGAAACTAGTTGAAAGAAACAGGTTTACCTGCAGAAGAGAGTGATTGCCTTAAACTGCATTTCAAAACACTTCATTTTTTAAGGTATCATAGAGAGCCCAGTCTCAGTGTAACCGTTGCATATGTGGGATAACTTTTAAAATTGTTCCTATATCTGCTGTTTATTCACAGAAATACAGTACTATGCCAGAATGTCCAGAATTACTATAGAATTTCGAGGTTCTTGAACATTCCAAGGATTAGAAATGCTAAATGAGATTAGCAAGGGTCTGGAGGAATGAACTTTCACATTCACACTCTCAAGGAATCCTGATTCCAACTCATAGGATTGCTATTTTGGGACAGGTCTGTGCACTTTGCAATCTACCAAGTTGAATGCCATCCAGCAGCCATTTCTGGTGGGACACTGGGGGCTCAATGAACCCCCTATTTTTGCTGACTGCCACGGACATGCACTGGCCTCCTAGACTATGGTCTAGGAGTGGTCCAAACTGAAAATAAGAACAAAGTTTGACATTTATGCATGTAGCATACAGCAAAATTTAAAGCAAATGTTGTGGCTGTGCTGCAAACATCTGAGGACTTCCATGAGAAATCAAAATAAGCGCAATAAAATGTTTCAATAGTTTCATTAATCTTTATGCATACTTTTGCAAATAAATCTAATAGAAATCAGCGGGTGTAGTTAAGATGGAGCTGATTGAAAGCGCAATCTGAAAGTGCTTTTTGGCCTCTTGTGCTGGCCCAGGAGTTTTGCAAATGTGCCTTAAGGCTACTAGCGGTAAAGATCAGGGAAAAAAGGCACATTGGTCCTGCTGGAGGTTGTAAAACTGGGGATTTATATCATATATGGACAACATGCACAGTTATTCTTCCTCTGGTTAATTTCTGTCCTGAGAAAGACAAGAGGAAGAGATTGTCCAGAGATTATATAGGAATATCCTTGATCTGTTGTTGGAAAGGTTATAACTAGTGTGCTGAAACTTTCAGAAACTTTGCTCTTGGATCCTGTTCTAAAGTGTCATTTAACCTGCTTTTTTTTTAATTCTAATTGTCCATTCCGATGTGCAAACTAGATATTCTGTTCTACCCCCTCATACTTATGTTTTTACAAGTTTTCCAGCAACCAAGGCAAGCCGGTGGGAGCAGTCTGCCCCAGTTACAGCTAGCTACGGCACTGTGCCGCGTAAGTGCAGGAAACATTTCATTTCACTACAGAAGAGAGCAGTCTGCCTTGGCAAATTCTATTGGGAGTGTTGTGCTCCCCTATTTTGCCCATTCCTCCCCACCCTTGAATCTGCAAGTTGGAGTGCCCAGACCACATCTCAGTCAACAAGGACAGGCAAAATGATTCGGTTGTTTTCAGAAAGTGCATGAGTATGCTTGCGTTTTCCTCTCTCTTTCCCCCTACTTGCAGTGCTGTGAAGTGTGAATAAGTTAGGGTTTGGGTTGTTGTAAAGGTGAATTATCTAAAGTAAAAATAGTTCTGTTTTTAATATCACGAAAGGCAAAGGCCCAGCTTGACTGAGCATCTGCATTTTAAATAGACTTTGGAGGCGCACCCAGATTCAATTCATTTCTTTTATTTGATTTGTTTGTTTTGATAAAACACCTTATTGCATCTTGGGAACTACAGTAGTCTACATATTATGTTCATTTTCCACCTCCATAGCTCTTTTTGTTTAATTTGCATAACAAGCAAGGCCAGTCAATTATATATCTCGGGCAAAGTTTTTCCCAATCTTGTTTCTCTCTCTCTCTCTCTCTCTCTCTCTCTCTCTCTCTCTCTCTCTCT
>JAJKFI010000161.1:1665477-1677315 GCA_029204185.1 Lerista edwardsae | reverse complement strand
TCTCTCTCTCTCTCTCTCTCTCTCTCTCTCTCTCTCTCTCTCTCTCTGTGTGTGTGTGTGTGTCTTTGGTAATTAGGTAGTCTCTGTAGATATGAATGGCTCCTTCTAGCCTTCCCCTTTCCCTTCTTCAACCTTTAGATTTGTGCCTCGACATTTTTGTGCTTTCTTACAGGGCAGACTGCTTGGGATCCTATTTTGCCTAGCAACTATTTTTGCCTGTTTCATCAGCTTATGACATCCATCCCATTCACAACAGATCGCTTACACATGCATCTAACAGCCCAATCCTGGCCAGCTTTCGAACGTCAATGCAACCCCAAAGTACAGGATCAACTGTCCCCTTACTTTAGGAGGTGTCTGTGATTCCCCCCCTCCACAGGAAGCAATGCATGCCCTGTTGGCACAGCTGCATCAGCGATGCAAAGTTAGTTAGGCTGTAAGTAAATATGCATGTGAGAAGACCAACAGAGATATATACTAAGCATGCTGGTCACAGAAGGAATGGGCACACCTATGGTTTAGGATCAAGTATGCTCTGGAGCCTTCTATTCCAAACTCCATAGCTAATACATCAGTTCTTTTTGCTATGGCAAGACTAGTATTTCCTGTAGTAGATTTTCAAAAGGCCAAATACAGGCCCCTACACAATTGGAATCATATGCCAGGGAACCCTGTTGGGCCATGGCTGCCTGGTGCTTTCCCAGTGCCTGCTTTGGACGCCATGCCAGCCCTTGTCACTTCTGAGATTGCTCAAGGGCATATGAACAACCTTTGCAGCTTCGAATGCCATGTGTGTGTGTGTGTGGGGGGGGGGCTCTCTAACTCATTCACTGTGGCATGGAAATTCACAGGTATAATTTTTTTCCCATGCCATAATAAAAAAATTGCTATTATTCAGGATTCAATCCTCACCTGGAGTTAGGCCAGCACAGTTTGGCCGGCACAAGGGACACCGTAAAGCATGTTTGGACCGCTCTCGGAGTCAAGGAGGATGGTACGTGTGTTGGCCTCTCTGACTCCGAGAGTGGTCCAAACATACTCTACGGTGTGCTGGCCAAACTGTGCTGGCCTAACTCCAGGTGAGGATTGCACCCTCAGAGGCAAACACTAGCAAATGGAAACAGTTCTCTCTGCAAGAACCTGCTGCACCAAGGGTCATGTTCAAAAACTGGACGATGCCAGGCAGAGGGGTACCTAGAGAGAGAGCGCAGCACTAAGTTTTGAAAGCACCTGCTCCCCCCTCCTCTTTGGAGCCATTCCCAGCAGCTGGAGAAAAACAGAGGCTGTGTTGACTGAATGGTTCCGAAAAGGAGGGGGAGCGTCTGCCTTCAAAACGCAACACTGTGAAGATCGCAAGCACTGTCCCATCTGGCTATCTCTACACCAGCTTTGATTCTATCTCTACATCAGTGACCTTCCTTTGCCCCTGGAATCCCACAGCTGCCACCCCAGCCCGATACTTCCAGGGAAGAAGCAGGAAGTTTGGGAGCAAAGGTAGACCTGCTTAGAACAACAAGGCAAGCCATGTCTGCCTGTTTGTTAATCTACCGTGAGCGGAGGTGGAGGAGGATTCCCTCATCTGCAGCCAATATATGAGCAGTGACATCACCTCGAGGGAGGGGGGAAGGACGCGTCCAGCTATTCTGATGTGGCCTGTTTTGTAGCTGACAAGGGTATGAGGCTCCCTGAAGCAACACCATTCCCCTGAAAGCCCAGTTCTTTCCTTGAGCCCTAACAGCCACTCCAAGGAGAAGTGAACTGCCAGGAGGAAACATTCACAAAACCAGTGCAGAGTTTCCAGGAAGACGTTTACTTAACTTTTTATTCCTCTGCTTTCTTCTGCCCGCAACATTTCTCAGATTTTTTCCTGAGAAGGATCCCACTAATTAGCTCAACTTTCACCATGAGCAGAATTTCAGTGACAACTTGAATGGTCTGTGGTCTCCTAGAGTAAAAATTGCTCTTAGCATGACGTCTGCCTTAAGTTTGAAAATGCATACATGTGCATGAGCCTGCAGGTGGTCAATTGTTCTTTTTCTGTAAACAGGCAGGTGATCAGCCACTCCACTTCCGATAAATCACTCTAGAGTTATGGAGCGGGAGGGGTGAGGTTTGAGGGCTTGGAAGTGTCTCATTGACCTGCAGTCCCTGGCAGCTTGGCTCCAGGCTGTCGCTCAAACAGCCAGCCCAAACTGCAGTGACAAAAGACACTTTCGATTCTAGTGAAAACAAAGCCCACTTTGGGCCTTCTCCAAAACGTTGGAGAATTCATCTAAACATTGGTGAATTTTAATGCATTGGGTTTAAGAACTCATTTCAGTCAAAGGACCCAAGTCCTCTGTAGCCAGTTGTAAATGTTTCAAATACAGGTGCACGGTGTCTCCATTGACCCAAACTCTCAGACATCTGAGACTTCTCCCCTTTTGTATTGGGGTGAAGGGATAGTCGACTATGCAAACACCCCTGTTTGAATTTCTGAGAGAAGAACCAAGGCAATAGCCACCTTATGCTGGCTGCTGGCCTTAATTCAGCTCACAGAGCGCAATCCTAAACTGGAGTTAGGCTGGCAAAGCCAGCAAAGTTTGGCCAGCACAAGGGCCACCATAAAGCGTGTTTGGACTACTCTCAGGGAGGATGGCTCAAGTCTATGTGCTGGCCTCTCTGACTCCAAGAGTGGTCCAGACATACTTTACGGTGCTTTTGCAACACTCCTGGGCTGGCACAAATGACTTCTTCTGGCCAAACTCCAGGTTAGGATTGCCCTCTGACTGGCCTCTCTTGGAGGGTCAAGTAGGAATATTATGCTACCCATCAGATTGGCAAGTGGCAGAGTTCTCCCCACTACTACTGCTTACCCCAGGCTGTCTGGTGAGTGTTTGCCGACTTGGCCATTCCTGGGGTATAGTGCAAGAGTAGTGCTAGACTGGAAGTAGTAGTAGGGATCTGGTGTGCCTCCTATGGGAGGAAGCCAGTACCAATTTCAAGCGGCTGTCTAGCTCAGGGATTCTGACTGGTGACCCTGAAGGCCTGACTCGCAAAGTTTGTCCTAAAGGCCATCTAGCTTTGGATGAGCTGGGTAATTTGGCTACTTTGAATCCCTTTCCAGGGAATGGTGCTGAAAACCAGAGTTTGGCATAAGTTGAGCTCTAGTTGGTGTCAGAGTGCTAAGGGCCACAGGGGAAGCGAACAGTTGCACCTGCCTCCCTTCATGATATGTGCCTGCACTAAATGGAAGAGGAGCTCCATAATCAGGATCTGCTGCAGGGTCTAGTATTACTGAATTATGGAAATATGGGCCATTTAATAAAGTGGCCCTGCTTTATACTAAATTTGAGATGATTTGGAGGGGTAGGAGCTTAGGCACTATTGGATCAAATTAATCCACACTGTGTTTTTCCTAATGTCTGATCAATTGTTGCCAAATCTTAGTTTGCAAAAGCCAAGGGTGTAATTCTTTAAAAGAGTTTGCAAAAGCCAAGGGTGTAATTCTTTAAAGGATTTTTTTTACACCTCGGAAAGCAAGCAATAAAAGATATACATGTTACAGATCTTTATTATGACGTTAAACTGTCACCGTATTTCATTAGGCTGATGCTCCCAGGCATGTTTGAGTTTACTGCGAGTAAAGTAACTTACTAAAGTCCAGAAAGCACTCTGCTTCCTTTGCTTTATTGAACGAGAGTGGTTTTTGTGATTAGGTCACACTGTTTTGAAAAGGATAAATACGCTGTGGCAAATCTCAGTTTAGAAGCTAAATAAACCCTTGTAAAACAACTTTTAGAGACATAAATAAAATACTTTATGGGTAATCTGTAGATGACATTTTGTCAATGAGTAACTGGCTAGTCACACTTTTGACATTAATTCCGTGGGCTTGGCGCATGGCCAGCTGTCCTGTCATTCCACCTCGTAGTAAACCAAGTTGCCATGCTGTAATACACCAGATTTTGTTTCATGCTCCCCTTTTCCACAAATGGTGAGAGACTCCAGGGGTCATACTAGTCAGGTGTTGGGTTCCTTTGGAAGAGAGGCCTTTGGAAATTGATGGGAGTTTTTGAAATGGTTGCTTAATTTACACATATTTACTTAGTTAAAAGCTTCTGACCCTGCCTTTCCCCTCCAACAAGATACATTCAGTGCAGCATATCACAAATGTTAAAGTCATCAAAATGTACTAAAACTGTAAAGAAACTCAAGGTTTAACAAGAATGCATAGAAACCCCATGTTGAAAATAAAAACGATGTGGTGGCATAAAAATATTTATCCACGCACCCCACAATAAAGACACGGACTAGTACTGTATGGATAAAGGGCCACTTTATTAACTAACATTTAAAGCAACAGGGTAACTAGTATATGTGCGGGAACCCTCGGGGGAAACGGAGCTGCCTGAGTACCTCCCCCTTCTCCTATGGGCAAACCATCCAACTCCAGCCGCCTCAGGTCAAAGACCCAAGGCGCCTGTCTTGGTCACCCCAAAGTATTGGGGTGGCCGGGTTGCCAAGCAACCAGGAGGACCCAGGTTGTCTTGGAACATCCCAGGCATCGGGTTCACCAGCCCACTTCACCCAGCCGGTTAAGCAAGCAAAGCAGGCCGGTTTCCCCAATGCCTTGCCACCCCACAATGACACTGACATCCAATTTTCCCAAAACCCGCACGATACCTGCCAACCGGAGAGGTCAGCCTTGAGCTTGACCCTCTCCGCCCCAAGGGGAAACCATGCTCCGCAAACCATGCTTACTTATTGTTACTTACTTACTTACTTATTGTCACTTACTTATGTTTACTTACTTATTGTTTACTTATTTGTTAACCAATTACTTAACAAAAAATCTGCCCCAAAATCTGTAAGGTAAACCCCGTCAGGCCTGAACAAAGCAGGATGGTCATACAACAATCTGTGGGTGTGTAATGACTGCCCCACTAACCTTCTTCACCACCCTCCCCATGTATGAATTCAACTTTTTCCTGGTGACCTCCATATGTTTAGGGTCCCTCGCATAGTGCCATACCTGACGTGGAAGGAGACTGGACCAGAGGACCACTGTCCCCCCAAAATGACAGGTAATGTCACCGATGTCCGGACAAGCCTGGACCCGCAGGGATACCAAGATTCTGTGGCCCAGGTCATTTTCACCTAAGTGAATTAACCACACATGGGGAAGGCCATGAGTCCTAACATAATTCCAGAATACAGGCATCAACTGACCCCACAATGTGCCTCTTCTAGCTGCCCAGTGGACTTGGGCATATGCGCCCAGCCCCAACTGAGTGCCACATAAGCTGTTCACTGCCCTCTTCTTGGCCCCAAAGACTACGGAGTGCCCAGAGATGAGAAGACGAACTGGTGAGTCACAGGGACCTGTGAACAGAAGAATCCATTGTGAGCACAAAATTAACCAGCATAAACCGGCCTGGAGCATCGTGCAGCACAGTTGAAACAAGAAGGCTGTATGCCTGAACATTAAACCCCCACATGGGGGACGTAAAATAAAGGCCGTATGCCTGAACATAGAACCCCCATAGGGGAATGTGCCAATTGAGGGCAGGGTCATGAGAAGCACGTAGACGAAAATGTTCGTCATGTGCCATCTAATCAGGGCCAGAATATTCTATGAATGCCCTATATACTATGTCCAAGTATTTTAGCAGGGGGCCAGCCTTGGCAGGCTGCATTTGCACCACCACCACCATGTAAATGATGTAGCCCGTGAGGCAGTTATTCCAATTTTTATCAATTTTTCTTTTGCATACTAATTGAGGGTCTGAGGCTGGCTCTTCTACCCTTGCCACTGGCTCTGGCTCTTTATGGAGGAGGCTGAACAGGTCAACAAACTTCCCTCTCCATATCTTCTCCTTTACTGCCAATGCCAGGTGCCCCCCCCCCATGGCAGGGCCACATCTCTGTATGACATACGTGGCCTATCCATTGAAAGATCAACACCTGGCTGAGGGGGAAAAGCCCCATAATATGGAAGCTGCCCAAAGGTAGCAAGCCATATGGCTGACCTGACCCTGGTGAAATACCCATGTGTCGCCCTCGGAGGCTCCACAGGTCCCCCCCACCCCCCGGCGAGACTTACCTGAGCCCCCGGGGGGGCGAAGAGGAGGACGTCCGGCCCCGTTGGGCCACAGGGAAGGGGGCAGCAGGGCCGCCCCAGCGAACAGGGCCGAGCGGGGACGCAGGCTGCAAGCCCCCCCCCCGGCTGCCCGGAGAAGTGGGGGAAGCGCCGAGCGTGCCGCGGGGCCCGAGGCGGCTCGGCCCGCGCTCCCCTCGACCCCCGCGGGTCCGAGCGCGGCCTGCCCCGGCCCCGAGGCAGGGTTCGAAGAGCGGCCTGCGCTCAGGAGAGCCAGGACGGGCCGCGGGGACCCCGCTGGAGCCACCGCCGCGCCCGCAGGTGTTCTGGCGGGGGCAGGCGGCTCCGCGGGCCTGGGAGGCCTCTCGGAGCTGCGCAAGCGCGGCTCCGGCCTCGACCAGGCCCCTATGAGGCTTCCAGGGGAAGTCTCGCGAGATCTCCCCTTGGAGATCTTGTCGGAAGGGGCGGAGCCTAGCCCCTTCCGACCAGAGCTCATAAGGAGCTCGGCAGGGGAGGCGAGCGGTCGCTCCCCAAGGCTGGGCGAAGGTCCAGCTCTTTGGGAGGACGCGGGGACTGGCCATCCTCCTCCCCTGCCGACCTCCTTAGGGGGTGCTCCTTCGGACAGGGACGACGGCAACACTGCCCCTGAACGGGACCCCCTTTTTCTGGCCCGGCTGGCCCGACCCCAGGGCAGATCGCCCATTGGTCGAGGGTGGTACCCCTCACCCCCCCGTATTTAGTAGTAGACCCTGGGCAGGCTGGAAGACCAGGGGAAGCCCCAGAAGGGCGGGCCTACCTTGAACCTCCCGAGGCAGGCAACCACACCGCCTCTGGCGGCATACCACCCCGAACCCCACAGGCCTCTAGGAGGCGCCGCTCCCACTAGGCAAAACTGCCTCCTGGCTTCATAGACCTTGGGGAGAAGTGACCCGTGCTGGAACGCGGCCCCTCCCCCCACGCTATAGACTTGATGAATGTAAAACTACTATCACGAATAAAGACAAGACCTCCAATCTCCGGTGCCAAGGCTTCTTTATTGCCGCACTGCGCCCACTCAAAGCGCCAGCGCCTTTACGACTACCATCGCCCATTAATGTCGCTACCGCCAAGCGACGCCCCCATGGAGACGAGCGCCACACCATGAAAGGGAGTGTAGATACCACTGCTGATTTAACATTGTGAGGAGCCATGACCTGCCCAGACCCGATATGTGACCCTACCCCTTGCTGCTGCACTGTAGGGTAAGGCCAAGCCATATTATGATAAGGTCCCCAACTAGTCCAGCATGCAGCCACCTGGCTCGAGTCGGTGACCAAGACTGCCGACCCATCCCGGCTGTCCCACACTCCCTCCCATTGAGCACTATCCCCAGCTGCTGAGACTCCTGCTTGATGCTCACCTGCAGGGGTTTGTGTCTCCTCAGACGGGTGCGCGGCCACTGCCGGCGGCAATGTACTTTCACCTGAGGCCTCGTCTTGCATCACTGCAGCACCACTGCTTTTTGCCAATGTGGCATCAGATTTCCTTTCAAATGAGGTCAGCCTGGAAGATAAAAATTCCTTAAGCTTTTCACCTCTCCCTTTTCTGGTGAATTTCCTGGTAAGGCTGAAGCGCCAGACGTGCCACCACCATCCCCCAGTCCAGCATCGAGTAGCTGCTTTTCTTTTTCCAGGGCTTCCACCCTTGCTATAAGAGCTTCCAACTCTGCCATATCGTCCTCTTCATCAGATGAGTGGCTAGGGGTAGGTCTCTGGGCAGGCCTTTTAGGGGCCTTGCCCCCAGATTTCTTGCTTCGTTTGGGCATATTTCCTAACCCAAAATGAATTGCAACCACTCAAGTGGTCCTGATGTTGCGCTGCTCCGCGTCTCGTGTTGCTCCTGAGAGGGCCTCAACCAGTTGTTTGGGCCACCTGCCGCAGCCGCCGCGCTCCCTGCAAGCGGCAAATTGCTTCCACCCACTCCGCTCTGCAGCCGCCGCTTCGCAAACACAGAAGGGAGCTGCGACCTCGATTCCAGGGAGCTAAAATTAGCTTCCCCCAAGTGCTCCAGGGCTAATCAGACCCTGGTATGATGGAGCTCGAACGCAGGCTCCCTCTCTGATCGTGTTCACAGCCCAAACTAGTGGGCTTCGTCCCGTGGGGGGGGAGGTGCGGCATAATGGCCTGCCCGGCCAGCCAATCGGCTGTCCAGTCCCACCCCATGCCTCATGTGGGGACGGGACAAACTCCGGCAGCGCGCTATGTGCCCCCCACCCACCAAACAAACAGAACCTAAAGCAAATGCTCGCGACCAGGCTTACAATGGTGATGGCACCTGCAAGGGAACCCCTGCCACCACTGGTGTTAGGGGATGGTCCATGTCATAAGGGGGGAATTGCACTATACAATAAAATGTATGGACTAGTTAGCACATCCACACCAGCTCCCATCAGACTTTCTTATGAATCTGATAAGATGCCTTCTGCCCTCTCTGCTTTTGTCTGTCTCTCTAATCTGAACTTCAAAACTCCTGCTTCTGTACATGCATATACAATGGACCCCAAACTGTGGGGTTCCATTCCTGGAACTCCCATGGATACCGCAATGCACGTGTATTGCAACCCACAAATTGGGGCCCATCCTACCCTCCAAACCTGGCCAGAGAGAGGGCTTTCCTGGGTTCAGAATGCCTTTATAAGGGTTAGGGTTCACTTCATGTTTTCCCCAAGAAAATTGAAGTTGTAGGGTTTTTGTTTTTTGTTTTGCCTATGTGGCCATTCTGGGGCTGCAGGCAGTTGCATGTGGCCTCTGTGGGCCTCAGAAAACCATCTGGTTGGACTTGGAAGGTCCAGGAGGGCCCTCCCCTGTGGTGTGTGTGTGTGTGTGTGTGTGTGTGTGTGTGTGTGTGTGTGTGTGTGTGTGGCATCTGCAGATTTTCAAATCCATGGATATTAAACCTGCAGATACCCTTTGTATCAGCCCCATCTGTACCCATGTTGGGACCTGCTCCGTGTTACTGCCATCATGTAGCAGGGCAACCCAGTGCAGAGGCTTTTTTTTTTTTTTTTTCAAGTGACTTCCAAGTAATGGTCGTGGAAGAGATTCTCTGTCTTTTTTCTCCCTTACATGTATGCATGCAGAATATGAAGGTGATGCTGCCACACAAAGGATGCAATTTCTGCAGAGAAGGGTGCAGGAGGTAGGGGATAGAAATGGGCAGCATCTTTGAACCCCTGGACTTGTTCTGGAAGCTGATTGAGAAGGTGTTTGATAGGAAGCTTGAAATAGTTTTACTTGGGTCCAATCCTACCCACCTCCCGAGGTAAGAGAACAAACATCCCCTTACATTGAGGAGGTCTCCATGACTTTCCATCTCTACCACAGGATACAGTGCATGCCCCATTGGCTCAGCTGCATCGAAGCTGGAAAGTTGGGTAGGGTTCGGCCTTTCAGCTTTCTTCATATTTTCCCAAATTAATGTGGAGAGCCACCCCAAGAAACTTGTTTAGTATTTCCTTCCCTCCCAATTCTTCACAAGCTTTGCCTGGATAGAAACCTCAACCTTTGGACTGACATTTTCCTTTCTTTGGAGAACCTAGAGGGTATGCGGTTATCCCTTCCCCTATGATGAGAATCGTTGCTCATTGTATGTCATTTTCCATACCTTGAAATTCAGTGGATCACCCACAGAGAAGCCACGTATTTCTCTGTTCTGGCATTCCTAGAAACTGAAGACATTAGCGCCACAGTTATTGTAGCCGTGTGAAGAGAGGCAAGCAGCCATTGAAGCCTATAATGAATTGTATCAAGAATGATCACCCTGGATGCTAAGTTCACTTCTTCTGTCCACTCACTGATTTATTTTGAAAGATTTGCTTTGCCCTGGTGTATGGTCCATCCTTGTGTCTCTTAAAATGCAAGCTTGATTGATAATAGTTCTCTTCTCACTGGTGTTGCAATTTCGAAGTCCAAAGCTTCCCAGAGTCGAAAACCTCAACAGAGAAATAATTCAATATATTAAGGCACTATACTGCCACTGCCAGCTACAGCATATTGCCTGCTGCTTTGGTGATGGCAGTCCACCAGGGCAGAGCATCAAGGACAGTCAATTTCAAACAAGACAGCTGGTAACCATTTTTACCTGTCCTGCTACAAGCTACTGTGGCTGGCAACTCAGACCTGTTACTCTTCTCTTCTGCAAATGACATTAAAACCATGTGCTCTAAATAGCCAGGAGATGCATGGCTGTTATCTTTCTCTCTTTAGCAGCTTAACATGCCCACATATGCACTCTGTACCAACTGTGTTAATCAGATATTCTGTGGGTCACAGTATTAAAGTTCTCACTCATCCTTCGAGGTGTTAGTCAATTTGTAAAGCAAATCAGAATGTGAACTGAGTGAAATATTTGCAATGCATCTCTGACCCATCATGTTTACTGGTATGACAGACCTTGTGTCAAGTGCACCCAGTTCCCATTTGACAGAAATTACCATGTGAGTGCACAGGGTGCACTGATTTCTCACTGAGGACCCAGTCCTATCCAACTTCCTGGCACCAGTGCAGCTGCAATGCAGCCCTGAGGTAAGGAAACAAGGATTCCCTTATCTGAGATGGCCCCTCCACTGCAGGATGCAGCATATGCCCCATTGGCACAGTTGCATCAGTGCTGGAAAATTGGATAAGATTGGGCCCTAAGCCGATGACTGGGCATTGGTTTCAAAGAAGTGCCTTTTCTATGAAGCAGAGCTTACAGGTGGATCTGCATTCACAGCATCCATGATGTCCCATATCAGAGAAGGATGACCATACTCACACAATCACACTGGCCTTTCTCTGTGCCAACACAAATCACAGTATGTTCACTAACAGTATGATAGGAAGTATAAAGAACCATTAGCCTACCAAGCAGGTACCGTATCACTTCTGTTTAAGAATGTGGCCAACCTTTTCCATCCACCCAGAAATTCCTGCCTTGGAATTCCTAGGTACTGCTTCACTGAAGGTGTGTTCATACCAGTTGTGGACCTGGCTGATTCTCCACCCCAGGGCCAGGTCCACAAATCGCCGCCCCTGGGGTCCCGCCTGTTGCAGTTTCACATCTCACAGTCCAGAACTGGCTGAAACTGGCATTCCGTCTCTCCGTCTGAGGATCAGATAGAACACCTGTGTGTCCTTCAGCAGGCAGCTTCCCAGCTTGTTAGGGATAGTAGTTGTACTCCCTTTCTGATAGTGTAAAATAAGCAGGCAGTTTCACACGGGAAGCCCTGGCTGGAAACACTGCACATTCCCATGAGCTCATAGTGTTCTAAGAGTCACCCCATTGGGTAAGATGGGGCACAAGGGGTCTTCAGGTATCCACCTACCAGATACACTCTGGCTGCATCCCTTTGTTCTGTTGTTAGAAGGAGTTTTTCACTGTGTGTGCTTAAGATGTAAAGCTGCACTGAAACGCCGCCTGCGAGCGGCCCAGACTTCACCGGCTTTCCCAGCCGGCAGATTGAACCTTTGTACCTTTCTTACTTTCGCTACAATAAAGAGACTTTGTTATGGAAATGTGGCGGTTGCTTCAATCCTTCGCTTCGGAGCGCAGCGGAAGCGCTGGAATGGGTCTCCAAGCCCCCAACTCTGCTACTATTTACACAAATACACAACAGGTTATGGTTTCCAGCGCACGCCGCGCTGCGGAAGAGTCAGCCGTAACCCTGCAGGGGCTCGCCGAGGACCCGATCCGCGGAGCAGAGCGGAGCGAAGACTGAACTGTGAATGCGGCTGCAT
This sequence comes from Lerista edwardsae, assembly GCA_029204185.1. Classification (NCBI taxonomy): domain Eukaryota; kingdom Metazoa; phylum Chordata; class Lepidosauria; order Squamata; family Scincidae; genus Lerista; species Lerista edwardsae. The sequence continues at coordinate 1,665,480 of JAJKFI010000161.1, read as the reverse complement.
CCT
>JAJKFI010000161.1:1625680-1665467 GCA_029204185.1 Lerista edwardsae | reverse complement strand
GGTCTCCAAGCCCCCAACTCTGCTACTATTTACACAAATACACAACACCGCCCCCTGCTCTGCCCCCACGATGGCCACAGCATCCGCAGACACTCCATGTTGCAGTGATACAGGCACAGGGGCAAGTGGGAGGGCCAAACACTGCCAGCAGCACCACCCGCCTCTGTGGTCTGCCCCCCCTCCACCAGCACGGCACCTTGGGGCACTTGCCCCCCTGGAAATATAGGTACAACCTCCACTGGTTCATGCATGGCAGATATTATTCCAACACTGCAGACCAATGGCACTCCTACGGGGGGGGGGGAGACGCCAAGTGTTGCAGGAGCCTGAGCTCCTGTGTATTGCAGCCCATTTGCAGCTCAGAGAGCAAAGCCTACAAGGCAACTCTCCGAGCCGCGAATGGCTCTGGAGGAGAAGGGGAAGGGCTGCATTACCCAGGAGCTCAGGCTCCTACAACACTTAGTGTTTCCACACACCCACCCCACAGGAACCCAATTTCTGTAGAAATCTTGCAGGCATAAAACAACCACAGCATATTAAAAAAAAAAAGCAGTCTCCACGTCAGCTGTGGTGTTTGGGGTACGGAAGCTCTGGTGCCAATGCCTACCACCTTTCCCCTTATCTCCCCTATGCCAGGACCAAAAGACTGGTAGACTGTGGAGTCAAAGGCAAAGGGACTGTCCTCAGAATTCCTCCTTAAAACTGATACGGAGAGTATAATAGCATGTAGCCCAGGGTTGTGTTGGACTGGGGCAAGGCTCTAACTAGAGGCAGGTGAATAATTAAAACATAAAGGGAGTTTATTAAAAATACAAAGGGAGAGGGGTTGAATAATGCAAGATAAGAATTAGAATTACACAAACAGGCTTGGAATGCCTAGATGCAAATCTTAGCCAAAATAAAAGCAAGCAATTACTGGCAAACTTCAAAGCAAAAGTAGTTCCCTAAAGCAGGCAGTAGCACAATCCTGTGCAATTAGTCCAATTGTGTTCAACTCGGAGAAGCGAGTCAACTCAACACTGCCCTCCTTCCAGTTCACCAGTGCTGTGTTTGGGGCAATTGTCCCCCTTGCAAAATGGTTGGTCCGCGACTGCCCTTTGACCTGGTCAGGTGGAAACTGGATGTCCAATTGGCTGGTGCATGCCAATTGCAAGAAATGATCTAGCTAGGGGTATTGTTCTTGTTGGATCTGGTTAAAGAATACAGCAAATCCACAAAATGAACTGGCCATGAGGTCTTTCTGTAATGTTGCTGAATTCGAAGTATCAAGGACGCTTTTTTTCTTATTGAGCCTTATGCTGATCAGTGAGTAAAAAGGGAAGGGGAGTTCAATTATCAAACCACTCCAAATATATACTGTAAACAGGAGCAGGTCACATATTCAGTGGTTTGTTACTGGCAGCACAATCCTAAGGGGCTGGAGCAGGCAGGCCAGCGGGCCTTAGGAGTACCAGTGCTGCTTACAGGGAGAGTGGAGCCTCCTTGGTGCACGAGGGGAGGTGCTAGCCTCCTCTGTGGGCTCCTAGAATCTGTGCCTGCTAAATAACATGCACAGCTCCAAGGAGGCCGTGCGGCCCGAATCAGAGCCACACAGCCTGGGGACAAGACTTGGATTTGGCCCAATCCTGGGCCTGCCCCGCCCCCCGGGCCTGCAGGCCTGCCTGCCGGGTCGCCCACCCCCCATTCCCGCCCGCCTGCCCGCCCGCCTCGGAATGCCTCTGTGTCAGCCTGCTTTGGCAGAGAGCAAAGAGACAACCTCTTGCTCCCAGGTTGGCGCTGCAGGCCGTGCCGGTCTGGTAGCATTAGTGCCAACACATGGGTGCCGACACAGGATTGCACCCTGAGTGACATGGCACATTCATGCGTGCTATATAACCGCAGAAGAGTCTGCATTTCTTTTTCTTTCATTTTAACCCAAGGACAAATCCTCCTTCATTTTTGTGCCATGTACATTTGGCAAGAAAGGAGATGGTAGGCCTGGCAAGCAACTGAGAGCGCAACCCTAACCTGGAGTTAGGCCGGCACAGTTAGGCCTGCAAAGTTTGACCGCACAAGGGACACTATAAAGTATGTTTGGATCACTCGGAGTCAGAGAGGCCAGCACACAGACGTGCGCCATTGTCCCTGATTCCAAGAGTGGTCCAAACACGCTTTACAGTGGCCCTGGTGCCGGCCAAACTTTGCTTGCCTAACTGTGCCAGCCTAACTCCAGGTTAGGATTGCGCCCTTTGAGCCTGGATCTACCAAACTCTGAAACTAGTTAGATGCTTTTTGCTGCAATTTCTTTCTCATAAACCTCAGCAGCAATGAAAAAAGGGAGTCCATGGTAATTGTCCAGTACGCTTCTTGATCCTGTGAAGGAAAGCATTGCTGGTTGGACAACACTAGAGGAAAGGGGAGAAAACAACTGAGGTTTTGCATAAGTTTAAGACAAGTTTGAAGCCTTGAGTCAAATTTGGCAAGACACCTGAAGTTTCTCTCACACTTGCAGTCATTCGCTTCAGCGAAAAGCCTATCAAACAGAGGGAGGTGTCAACCACTTCAAATCTACTGTGAAATGTGAGTGTTCCATAAAGAGCTGGCACGAGCCTGCTAGTATTTATGCCTCATGCTACGAAGGGCCTAAAATAACCATACAATTAAAAAATTGTATAGTATACCTGAAATGGTTTCACTACTCTGTCTATATATAAGTTAAGTGCCTCCCAGAGCACCTGACCTAGTTTCTTTCCCATGTTTTCCCCCTTCTACCTATAACTCAAGCAATAATGAACCTAATGGTGTGGAGGTTTCAAGGTCAAGATGGATGGGGGAAATTATTCAGCTGAGTTGTCCTAAAGGAGCATTCTGCAGAGGACAGCTGAGGAGAAATCACAACTTAGAACAGCAAGCCTCACACATCCCTTGATTTTCCTACAGAGAAAAAAATGAATTCTTCCTATAAAAATGATATGCAGCTGTCTAACATTCACTGCTGCTTAATGTTTGAGAGAAAGTGGAATGGAGGAAGTTGAGCAGTGCTCAATGCGTAGTTCTTTCGTAATAAATAATGGTCATGTTTTCAAAGCTGATGCGATTCTCTAATTTGTGCTTCCACTTCTTTGTTTGCTAGAACCAAATATGTGGTCCAAAGAACACGTAAGGGAATAATTCACACAACAAAGCCTGTGTTTGGGGGATATGCCATTGTACAGTATTGCCAGAAACTAATGAACTATTTTGAAAACCCCAATCCTGAACTGCCCAACTCCCGTAGGAGCAGCGGTAACAAAATGGCTACGGCATCCTTTAGGAGCCGAGTAGCCACGAGGAGAAGAGGATGTTTGTCCCCTTCCCCAGGTGAAAACCCCACTGCCCACAATGGGGCTCTTCAGGTCACCATTAGCTATTTCACTGGTGGCAAATCGAGCATCCCCGCCACTGCTGGATCCCACCCCCTCACTAGCCCGCTTCTCCCCTCCCTCTGCCCAGTTCCTCCCCCTCCCCCCACCCCTAAGGTCACGGGCTTACTGGTGACCAGTGTTGCTGGAGCACTGGCTGTCCAACCAGGGGCTCACTGAGCGCCACCCCAGCATGAGTGGGAAGGTGTCACGAACATGCTTTATGACATGTTAGCAAGACTTTAGATGGCAGTACACACAGATCACTGGTGATACGGTCTTCTGGATCAGGCCCTTAGTGACTATGGTAACTCCCACAGAAAAAAATTGTAGAGAATCCTGGCTGTCACAATGTACAAGTTAAGCTTGAAAACGTTAAATGGGGTACCTGAGGAAAATAAATATAAATTTGGCAGAGGCAAATATTGTGATAGATAGGCAGCATAATGGCTCTGTCATTAATTACGTCGGTTAAGGTGTTTCGGATAGAAGTTCATTTTAAGAAAGAGAGCTTTTCCTCTTTTTACAAAATAGAATACAGTTGTGGGAAATGGATTTGTGGCAACGCCTAGCATTAAGTGACAAATTGCAGATAAGAAACTGGAGATTTTCTGGAACTCCTAACAGCAAATTTATTAGTTGAAATCAGATGGCATTGTTGACAGTTTCTTACTTAGGGCAGATTTTTGATTCAAAATAATTCAAGCCCTCCAGCAAGTTTTAAAATCTTCCCAGGAGACAAAAGCAGAAGAGACAAGAGAAGGTAAATAAAATAACGCTACAAAGTACTATATTTTCTTGATGGAAAGACGTTTTTCCCCCTGTAAAACTATACTTATTTAATTTGAATAGTTGCTCTTTGAGATATTGTGGGGTGTACATCGCTGGCAGGCTGAGAGAGGAAAGGAGTTAGGAACTCTAGTCATCAGCAGGGAAGTGGAATGTTATTTGCTGCTGCCAGGTCTCCCAGGCCTCGGTGGCCATTTTGTTCTGCTGAAAATGATAAGACGCTTCAGAGAAGGAGGCCCTGGTATCAGCCCTTGAAGGTGGCTGCCTCAAGGCAGGATGGGAGAGGCAGAGATGGGAGGAGGCGGAACAAGAAGAGGAGAGATAGAAAAGGAGAAATGAGTGGAGAAAATAAATGAGAATGAGGTAGAGGAGGGGAAGAAGCTGCAGCCCCCTGTATGTACTAGTGTTCTGCTGCTGTACTAATGGTTTGTTTATGCACCATTATGTTCCACTCCTGATTGCTGGCATTTACCTGTTGTTGAAGGGTTTCAATCAAAGTGGATTACAAAGTCTAGCCCCTAACCATAGAAATACCAAAATTTCATTTTTAATTACGGGGGGCGTGGAGGCTGAATGCACATTACTACAGTGGTGTAGTGACACTCTGGTGCATAAAATGAGGTGACCCTAACAATCTGAAAAGGTTCAGGGAACAATTGTCATCTTTGTACTGTCCACAGTAAAAAAAAAATTCAAATCAATTCATGGGTTTTTTTTTACCCCTCCATTTCCACCATGGCTACAAAACTGAATTGTTCTGCAATCAATCTCTCCTCCATGAGAGACATTTACGCTCTAATGCAGGGGTGTTAAAAGTAAGGCTCGTGTCTGGATGCAGCCCCTGGAAGCAGTTTCTCCAGCTCCCAATATAATTGGTCTCTCCCAGTATGATAATTGGGCTCCCTCATTTCTTGAAATTATTAACAAGATTTGCACGTTTTCTCTTCTATCATTTGCAGCTAATGAGTTTGTATGTGAGAACAAGGTGCTTATTTCTGGCTATCATCAGCTTAATGATGTCACTTCCTGCTGAACGGTGCCATGAATGGTGTCATGAACGCTCAGCAGGTGTCATGAATGCTATTCGGATCACTGGATGAAACTAGTTTGACCCCCCTGCTCTACTGGGACTATGTTACAGTCAACTTGTGCTGGGTTGTGCTCAATATCCTTCCACATGCTACAACTTTGTTCTGAATGCATCTTATTACTGATCCTCTACTCTACATATTCATATCAAAGCCCCAAAGTCTGTTTTTTTTTTCTGAACAAAGTAAATTCGGTTCACTGAAGGCCAAAGCGTGCCACATCTTTCAGTATTTAGTGTTAGATTAATGGAGAGAGCGACAGGCAATGAAATCTTGTAGAAATAGCATTTCCTCACAGCTGGAAGTTTCCACCTTCCAGTTACACTTACTTTGAACATTAGACAATATATTTCTTGAGGACAGCAGCATTGCAGGGCAGGATGACCAAAAAGGTATTAAAGCACCTATCATCCACATCTGTACGAGGATGCACCTTTTAGTCGAAACACCATCAGTAAATTGTAATGCACAGCAGGAAGTAAAAGGAATTTTTGGAAGAAAAACAACGTATTCTGGAGTTCTATGATGTTCTCCACAGCATGATAGCACATCAGCAGCTGCTGGGCTATTGTGAAAGATAGCAGCAAAAATAATTCTGAGGACAGATAGGTTTTAACAGATTCTGAGAATGGCACGCTCAGATAGCTGTGTTATGCTTTGAACATTTCTAAGGGAAGGTTCACATGTACACCAGCTCCATGCAATTGCAGTCTTTCTAATGGATTGGAGCCCTCTTCCATTTCCAGTCATACCTATTAATTGCAATGCTAGTTTGATCTTTGGTGTGTGTGTGTGTGAGTGTGTGAGTGTGTGTGTGTGTGTGATGCACACATGCACACACAATGGGGCTTTCCACACTTAGCTAAAACAATGGAACTAAAGATTTTGAGCACAATCCTAACATGACGTTAGGCTGGCACAATTAGGCCAGTGAAGTTTGGCTGGCACAAGGGTCTCTTTAAAGCATGTTTGGACCACTCTCGGAGTCTGGCGCACATCTGTGTGCTGTCCTCTCTGACTCTGAGAGTGGTCCAGACATCCTTTACTGTGTCCCTTGTGCTAGCCAAACTTTGCCAGCTTAAGTCCAGGTTAGGATTGTTCCTTCAATCTTAAACATATTTGTTGGGAAGTAAGTCCCACTGAATTGGAATAAAACTTGCTACAAAGTAGACTTGCGTAGGATGAGGCTGTAAATGTGGAAGATGTATTGAGAATCCTCTCTGAACTTCCTGTCCTTGGGGTAGGGAACAAGAACTCAGAGTCCTGTGACACCCTAAGCATAATTTTTTGTGGGCTACAGATTCATCAGATGCACAAAGTAGGCTTCAGTCCATGAAAGTGTATGCTTAGGGGTGATGTTGTTGTTGAAAACCACTTTTTAGTGGTTAAACATCGCCTTTTGGTGGTTAAAATAGCTGAATAAAAACACAAAACACCACATTTTGATGTTTAAGATATTTGCCAGAAATTAAAATAGACTACTTTTTTCCAATTAAAAATAATACTGTGGCTGCATCTGCTGACACGATTATCACCTATATCATTTACCTGATACACTTTTAAAGCATTTTAAATTAATAAAAATGAGAACTTGGAATGAGAATGTAGAATAAAAACTCAAAATGCCACAATTTGCTACTTTATCAAGAAATTTTGGAAAAAAATATCACCAAAAAACCCCACAGCCCTATATGCTGCAATGTAAGTGGTAGCCTTTAAGGGTGCAATCCTAAGCAGTGCCGGACTGGGGAGGCTGACGGGCCAGCGCCATATCCGACGCTGCTTAGGAGAGGCTGCAGCCTCCCCTATGCGCTCTTCGGATCTGCGCCTGCTAAATAGCAGTCGAAGATCCGAGGAGACTGCACAGTCTGAATTGGGGCCGCACAGCCTCCCGGACGGGCTTCAGATGCGGCCGTATGGCTGCCCCCCCAAACCCGCCCATGTCCTGCCCTCATCCCGCCCACAGTCTCCCTTCTGCCGCCAATCCCGCTGCCGCTTCCACGTTGTTTGAATGCCGACGTGGGGGTGTTGATCGGTGCTCTCGTGTCAGCGCTCCGCCCCTTGCATCGATGCTATGACATAGCATCGATGCAACAGGCTCAATAGGATTGCACTGTAAGTTGCCACAAGCCTCTCAGGTTGTTTTTGCAGTTCAGGACTCACATGACTACCCCCTTGCAGTGGTGACTTGTAAGCCAATGGGAAGGCCGGGCAGGTGGAAAGCAGCCTCAAAATATTGAAATGAATAAACTGCAATCCCTTGTAGGTTGATTCAGAAGTGAGTCCTACTGTGTTCAATGAGGCTTACTCCCTGCTGTGCATAGGATTGCAGCCTTAGTAGCAGCTCACCTTGTTGGCAGCTGAAATTTGCCTATTTGAAAAGAATTACACTGCCACCTTCCAAATAAATGCCACCCAGATGTGTGTGCTTTTCAAGAAGGAGGAATGCAATCATTTGACTTTACCCAATGGGTGGCATCCCCATATGATTGCAGGCAGCTAGATATTCAAGGATTGAGTCCAACTACAGGAAAAGAGCTGTTTTCCTCTCAGTATTGAATCAGGAGTCAATAGTGAGTGTGAGTGTTAACAGAGTGATACCAGCTATCAAAGACAATCTCTGCAGACCAAGATAAATCCAATAGGAGAAGGAGTCTCTGAGCCACTGCCAAAGAAGATGGGAGCAAATGTGTCCTTAATTGAGTTTTCAGCAACTTTACACAGCTGAGGTTCCTTGCTGCAGTGAGAAATCTTGGCTTCCCTCCTGTGGCCCCAGCTCCTGGCAATGGCAGATTGCAAGAAAAAGGCCATTTTAATATTTCCCCTCTGAAGAGTAGACTGTCAGCTAGTCTTGAAAATGTTAGAAATCATTAAGAGTGTTATCAGTTCATTCTAAATCTATAAAGTAATTTTTTTTTTCCTGGGAAAGATGGCAGGCTGACAGCTTCATTCTCGTGGGCTGTTTTCAACATGGCTGTGCGGGTTTTCATTTTGTAATATTGGAATGACCCACAACAGGAGTGTTGACCCTGTCCAGCCTTGACGTGAGAAGTCAACTTCTTGACTGGGAAGTGGGTGAGGGGAAAGATTTAAATTAACCGAGAGGAACTCAAAAGGAAAACAAAAGACACCTACAGAGTTTTACCTCTGACTGACTGACTGCAACCAGCTACCACTGCCTCCCTCATCCCTTGTGCTCACAGTACACAATGAGGTTAAACTTCTCTGGGAGCAGCAAAAGGGTTCTGTTGTCTGAGGCTTTTAACTTTATCCCAGTAACGCCAATTATCCTCACCTGAACCATTTACACACGAGTAGTTCTCTTCCAACCACCAATACAAGAACAGGGTCCACATGAAACCACAGTTTCACGACAAGCTGCAGTGGGGCAACTGAGACCTGTGCCTGCTAAATTGCTAGTATATGTCCACATTGTCCACAGTGGATTGGCCCTGGAAGGAGGATAAAATACAGCATCTGTCACTGCCACTAATACCACCCCTTCCAGGCCCAATCTGCCCACCCCCACTGCCACTCTCCCCACAACCTATTACATTCCCTCCCTGTCCTTTCCTTACTTTTCCCCCAACCCTGCACTGCCCAGCATAGAACATATGCAGGTCCAACACCTTCCTGCCAGCACTATGAACTGGCAGAGTGTCGAGTTGCATAGCAAGGGAGAAAGAGAAAATAGAAAGATCTCTGAGCCTCCGGAACTTGCATTCCAAAAGAAGCAATAGAGGAAAATAACAGAGAGACAAGAGGAAGAGGCATGCAGGCAGGACTGGGGGAGTGTGGGAGAGGGCGTTTCTGGGCGGGCGGTGGGCAGGCCAGCAAGATGGTGGTTCTGCAAGATGGTGAAGCCACTCTTGTTTGGCTTTTTAATGTGCTTTTAAGGGGGCTCTTCTTCACAGACTGATTAGTGGGTGTAATGGCCGGTGTCAGCCCTAAAAATCAGCTGGGTGTCTCCTGGCCTCTGGGAGTCCTTGTGGAGCTTTTCCCAGGGAAAAAACCAGCGAATTTGGACACAGACCAAGAGCCCCAGCTGTTGCTGATCTTCCTGTGTGAAATGGCTAATCAGCAGCAGCTGGGTGCAGCTTAGCACTTTGGCTGGCACAAGGGATACCGTAAAGTATGTTTGGACCACTCTTGGTGTCAGGGAGGCCAGCACACAGACATGCGCCATCCTCCCTGACTCCAAGAGTGGTCCAAACACGCTTTACCGTGACCCTTGTGCTGGCCAAACTTTGCTGGTCTAACTGTGCCTGGAGTTAGGGGAGTGGCAAATCATCAGGCGGGGCCAGCATTTGGTATGCTAACTCAGGTGACAGGAGATCTGGGGGGGGGGGACTGCCTGTTGCTTCTTCTACACCTCTTAGCAATGTTTGATACAACATGGATGGGGGAGGGTGGACTAGGCCTGGGAAGGAGGCAGGATTGGTGGCAGAGGCTGCTGCCTAATCCTAGCCTCCTTCTCAGGCCCAGTCCCATCACATGGGTCCACACAGACCTGCACTAGTGAATTCATTGTTCAGTACATACTGCCAGGCTGCTCTTTGGTAAGCATAGAAAATCTATATGCAGAAGTATTTTAACAATGGCTGCCATCATGTCTTCTCCAGCCCCAAGACTCCAAAAACAGCACTTGAGAAATTGCACCTTGTACCACTTTGGGAAAAGAGGAAAGGTGAGTACATTTACATTAAGCAGCTACTAAATGTCACAGGATGAGTTAATCTTCAATAAGAATAAATACCCCCCCCCCCAAAAAAGAAACAATTTAGGCAGTGGTGTCAGCCTACCGGTTCGCTGGGCGGAGTTTTCGCGGTCGCTGGGCGGGTTTCCACGGTGATCGGCAGCGTGCTCACTGCGTTCCATTGTGTAATGGCGAAAGTCCGCCCGCTGCAGCAACTTGGCAAAATGAGCAACTTTCTTACAGAGGGCGAAAAAGGGTCATTTTCTTTGGAAAAATGAAAGCTGCTCTAGTCTTGCATAATATTTTTTTCCTTAATCCTGATTAGAAGCCTATTAATGCAATTAAATGAGGATCTATCTGGATGTGAAAGAGCTTCACATTGATCAATGAGAGTAGTAAATCTTACAGGTCAATTAAGTTGCATTTGCCTTATATTTAGGCCCATTTCCTGTGTACAGTAGGAAAGTATAAGTCCCAAGCTCTGTCCCAAGTTCTAGAGGAAAATGCCACCATTCTCCATATTGGGAGGCTGGCACCTAACAGTGACCCTAGAAATTCCTTTGAAAACTAGTAACACTTATCTTACCTTTCCCTTTGGAATGAGTAGACACCAATCAGTGAGACCTTCCTACCAAATGTTTCTTCCTGATGTCTTAGCCTTACTAGAAGGCTAAGTTTGGACATTTATTGGCAACAAGGAACAGATTGTTTTAAAGCCATGTCCCACTAGCTTGCTTTATGGTGACTGATTGACAAGTATGTTTTTCTGTTACTGTCTCTTTTTTTCCTTAGTGATGTAAGAAGGGTGTAAAGCTTCTTGGAGCTTCTTCTAGAATTGGAGTCAGATACTTTAGGCTCTCACCATAGCACTGTCTTAATAATCCAAGAATAATTTTCAATCTCCAGCCTTATTTGCTTAATCAATTTCTCCAATACCTCACAATTTTGTATGGCCTCCTGAGATTTGTGGCAAAGTCCACCAGTTCAATCAAAGACAATCTTTCCATCTTACATGCTTCCTTTCACTGAGTAACGCCCTGCTGATTCATTTTCAGCCATTGACGTATCTGCAATCAGTGCAGGACTAGTGCTTCCAGTTGTATATTGCACATGGATGCTGCATGCATATTTTCAAATCACTCAGGAGACACACCTCCACACCAATCAGATGAGTGGATAAGACTTTCAGGTGTCACAGATGTCTCTGTGAATGGCCTGAGCAAGATCAGCTACTTCTGTACAGGGCACCACATTCCAGGAGTGTTTATTTCAGCCAAACGGACATGCTTCTTTAGTAGGGCGGAACGCAACTAGACTAGAAACAGATGGCACAATCTTCACCAATTTCCTAGCACTGACATAGCTGCAGAGGCAGATCTAAGGGAGGGCAAAGCTCTAAGTTTTCAAGAAGCCTTACCTTGCAGTGGAAATCATTCCTCTTCTGCACCGTTTTAGCATTGCTTGGGGTTGCTTACTGGCTACAGCAGCAAGGGAGAGGAGGGATTTACATGACAGGGTTAGGCTTCTTGCAACACTTAGAGCTTTGCCCTCCCTGTAGAGCCGCCTCTGCATAGCTGTGCCAATGAGGCATGTGCTGCATCCTGCAGTTGGGGGGGGGAATTAATAGACACCTCGTCAAGGTAAGGGAATGTTTGTTCTCTTACCTCGGAGCTGCTCAGAAAAGGATGGAGCCCTGAAAGAAAAGGCTAAGGGTGGAGTTTCACTCCAGCAAACAATAATAGTAGAAGTCCATTAACTAATAGTCATGTTACTACAGCTACCACCGGGACTTAATGTGCATAATGTGTAGACAGTGTCACCATACAGAAAAAAAAATTCCTCTGACTTTTCAGTTCTCTTTTCTGTGTTTGTGGCTGTTGGCCAACACGAAGGTTACAGTTCTAACATTCATTCCAGCATGGTCTTTTCCATTCATGTCAGAAGAGGGAACTGCACCATGTATCAATCCGCATACTGAACTGTCTACTCTATTTAGACCTATGCAAAAGCCAGTACAGGCATGCCCCAGTATCCACTCATTTGGTATCCATAGTTTCAGTTACCCAGGGATATCATGTATACTGGGATGCCTATTAAAAATGATAGGGGCACACTAAACAAATTTCCTTTTTTTAACTTCTTGTAGCAAAACCACTGATACTCCTCTATCTTTAAAAAGGTGTCCCCAGTATCCACGGTTTCAGGTTTCTACGGTGGGGTCCAGAACAGGACCTTAGTAGATACCAGGGCATGCCTGCATGGATAAGGGGTTATTGTGTTATCATAGCCCTTGTGATATATGTACATATACCTTCAAGAAGAATGGGGGCTCAATCCTGAGCTCGTTATTGCCAGCAGTACGTGTGTACCGCTGGCTAAAAGTGTCGTGAACGTGTCACAAAGCACGACTGTGACATCTTAGTGCTTGAGCTGGGGAGGCGCTTAGAAAGCACCTGCTCCCAACGTGAGCAGACAGACGGCCTTGCAAAGGGCTGAAACCAGGTGGTGGCTTCCACCGCTGGATCTTATCCCCTCACCTCGCATGGGCAGCCCGACACGGGGCTGCTCGATTCACCACCGGCAAAATAACCAGCCGTGACTTGGGTCTTTCCCCAGGTTCCCTTCTACCAAGCAGCCTACTGCAGCTGCCTGGCTGCCGCGGGATGCATCAGTAGCCATTTTCTAGCAAATACAAATGTACAAACAGGAGGCGGAGAGTTCAGAGTTCAATTAGATAGGAATTTCCATCGGTATTTGTAATAGCATTCCCTCTCCCAAAGCACCCAACATAAATGAAATGGCATCTTGTTTAAGCAGAGATCAAGATGGGGGTTTCAGCTTGACCTGGATCTTCTAGAATTGAGTGTCAAGAATTCATATTTTTAGTCCATTGATGTACATGGGATCCAGAAAATTGCCCAAAAATGGGTTGAGGATCATAGATTTTTCAACTATTTTTAAGCCAGCGTTTTATAATGAGGCAGACAGGTAAAAAGAAAAGCCTTGCAACCCAGCTTCTTGCTTCAAGCCCCCTCCCCACCTCCGCTGTGTGTCCAGCTAAAGGTAAAAAAATTTTAAATGAACACCTGCTAACTGCTATAGGAAATGGCTTAGCCACACGTTTTGGACTAAGTTAAATATAAGAGATGATGTTTCAGACTAAAGTTAAATATAAGAAATGGCTTAACCACAGGTTTCAGAAGGCACAGATGTTACAGGCAAATGCCACAAGTCATCTTATAGTCACCAACCAATCAGTGCCTAACAGCATATATGCAACTAACCAATCCAAGTTCAACAGCACAAGGAGATGCAAAAGTTGCTTGACCAATCAAGGACCAACAACACATGAAAATGTAAAAGTATATGTCTGTAAACTGTATAAAAAGCCTAGCCTCGAAACACTCAAGGTGGTTGGGCCTTTGGAAATGATTCCACCAAGCCAACCGTTGTGCAACCAATAAATTGCTTGGCCTTTCAATCACCCCCGTGGTCTCGATTTCTTGCGTCAGCAATTTCTGCAACAATAACAGACTTTGGGGCACTTGGAAGCTTCAGAACTCAGAACAGACTTTTCAGGATCTGGGTGACAGATGTATGTATGCTCAAGTATTGATAAAAATACTATCCCCATTCCAGCAGTTAAATGCTGGTTTGAAATAATGAAAGCTTTGAACAAAGGAGCCTGCACAATTTGTGACCCACTGGGCTGAAGCAGAATATAGCCCTCTGGAGATGTCTGGGGTTTACCAAATGTTCACAACAGGTCCTGCTTATTCTTCCTCAAATATTGAATATTGTTATTCTTATTCAAAACCAGAGGACTGCCAGGTAGCTGGTTAGCTGCCATGCATGACTGGTGGACACCATTTTCCTTAGTGAGTGACAAATTGTGCAGTTCTGCTTTAAAGGAAATGTGAAATGTGTTACATAATGTGTTAAGCTTTTGGTATTTATGTGAGTATTTTATTCATTACCCTGCTTTATTTTTCTCTTCAGACATGTTTTTCAGAGTAAATGACCTGATTGCACACTTTATGCTTCCTAAGCCTACGCACACCATATGCTGTAGAATGTTGCCATTGTCAGGGGCCTGGTGGTTTGACACATTACAAAACAATGACGGAGACCTGGCTAATAGAAGCTGAGGCAACATTAGAGTCGAGGAAAACTAATGTGCATTATATCTTTTTTTCAGTCTCATCAAGCCTCGGATTGTGGCATCTAAGGCGATATAGGAGCACTTTATCAGACAGCTTTGTTTATATGAAGCTCAGGGAAAGAACTAAATCTGACATAAATCCCTGTAGTCTTTTACGGAGCAAAATTATTGTAGAGTTTATATTAGGGGATCATGCCTTGCATTTTGCAAGAGTTCCGGAATACCCTGAATAATTGCACATCTTTCCTCTCCAGACTTTATAGCAGGCTCAGATAACTCACTTAGGGGACCTCTGGGATGAATTCTGCCCCTGGAGCAGCAACTGTTATCAGTAGGGTCACCCTGAGAAGGACACAAGGTGGTTGACCATGGCAGACTTTCCCATCCACCAACAAGAACTGCCAACAAATCCTGTTGCCATAGTAACAATTCCCTCCACATATTTGCTTCTGGCTTGATGGGAGAGTGCTGATATTTCTTGGATTATTCCTTGCCACGATTGATCAATGGACCTCTAGTTGCTGATTGATCACCTAGGAGGTGGTTTCACTATATGCTTATGTGGACCTGAGGCACAGAAGAAACCCTTTGAAGTTTGCTCAGAAAAAGCAACAATTAACTATGCAAGTTCATTTTGTTCACTGGCCTCTGCTTCTCCTGGATAGTGTTTGAATTACCTAGGGCTAAGAAGCTGGTTTCTAATAGCAACCATTGTTAAAGAGAAGCTGATTAGTTATAGATTTCAACTTAAGTAACCATTGCCTTTCTCTTTAATCTGTGAGATAATGCTTTCAACTAGGAAAATAACTGAATGGTTCCTTAAACCATAGTCCTAAATATTTTTTACAAGGGAAGAAGTGACAGACAACAAACCTCTTTAGTTCAGAAGGTCCTAATAAGAACCTAAGAATTGCTTTGTTGGAGCAGACTAAGGTCCATCGAGACTACAACTCATTTTACTATGAGAAGAATCCAGATATAAAATGGGTGAGCTTCCCCTTGGGTATGTTGAATTGGTTCACAGATTAGCTTGTCTTTTTTCCCCCAAAAGATCAGATTGGGGAGTTCTAAAACAACTCTCTTCACATTCTAGCTCAATGACAAAACAATGATGCTGGGGGTACAATCCTATGCCTGTCTACACAGAAGTAAGTCCCATTGTGTTCAATGTGGCTTACTCTCAGGAAAGTGGATATAGGATTGCATCCTGCGGCTGCAATCCAGAGTTAGGCAGGCACAGTTAGGCCAGGAAAGTTTGGCTGGCACAAGGGACACCATAAGGCATGTTTGGGCCACTCTCAGAGTCAGAGAGGTCAGCACACAGATGGGACCCATCCCCCCTGACTCTGAGGGGCGGGCATTCTGGTAGGTGGGGTGGTCCAGATGCAGCCTGCTCCAGCCCAAGTTAGGATTGCGCTGCCCGAGTGTTTGCACCGGCACAGAGGAGGTAGGCTTAGAAGTACGAAAGTAAGGCCGGTTAAGGTCTTAAGCACAGCAAGTCGAGGAGAGTCGGGGGAGGCCAAACAGGGTGGCAGGAAGAAGGAATAGGGTGGGGGCAGGTGGGGGCAGACAAGCCCAAGGGCAGCCCAGCTCAGGGAGGGGGGTGAAGATCTTGGGCCAGATCCTAACCCCCACTTGGGCCAGATCCTAACCCCCAGCCCGGTTGACTCTGATCTGGGCCACTTGGATTTTGCTGGTACAGCTCTGAGTAGCTCCATGTTGGCTGCTGTGCATTACCCAGGAGAAGGGCCATGTTTTCCCCTTGACCTGCATTGCACTGCAGCCAGTCCCAACTCTGGCTTGGATATGGGGCAGGCTAGCTGGCTGCCTATTCTAGCTCAGGGTTAGGACTGCACTCTTTCAGCCTATGACTTCAGGCCAAACTACTCGCTGAGTGTATAATTTGACCTGAAGTTTTAAAAAATAATGTGGGGGAGGGCATGCAAAATGGTGGGACAGACCATGGGGAGGGGGGGGGCTTTAGAACTTTATCCTGCTCTCATTTAAGCTTTCACTGCTACCCCCACCACCATGCAGTTTACATGAGAGCAAAAGCTTCCACAACTGTCGAAAACAACAAATCATAGAGAACAAAGAGACACAGCAATCAACACTCAAATATCAACAGAACAAATGTAAAATCAAAGGCTAAACAAAATAAATTGCTCTTAATGCTCAATCCTATCCAACCTTCTAGTGCCAATGCAGCTGCAATGCATCCCCAAGGTAAGGAAATAAATATTCCCTTACCTTGAGGGGGCCTCCATGTCTGCCCGCCCAATGCAGGATGCATCACACAACATCCTGTTGGCATATCTACATCAGTGCTGGAAATTTGGATAGTATTAAGTCACCAGGCTTTTGTTGGAATGTTAGCAGTAAGGTAGCCAATCTGATCTCCAGTAGGAGAGAGTTTTACACATATCCCTGCCAGCCAATCATACATAAATATAGCGGGTTATTTCCAAGCCGTGAAAAGTTTCACCTGTTTATTTCTGCAGATCAAGCTGTTGTTGAATGCACAATGGAAAAATTTGTTCCATTGTGTATTAATTAGCAGTTGTTTACGCTGAATGTCTAAGGTCTGCTAAAATACAACGTTGTTTTAATGTGTCCCTGCCTATTGAAGCAGTGGCATTAATGTTACTAATTAAATACATCTAAAATAAATCTTCATTCAAATGCACTCAATCTGCCTCTGCAAAATTTTAGTCTTGCAAATGAATGCATCAAAATATTTCACTACCATCAGAGTACAAACCCAGAAAGCCAACTGAAAACTGCTGTTGCTTCTAGAGTTTATCTTGCGCACAAAAAACGTGCTGCCTTCAGTACTTGACTACAAGGTTGGCTGCTAATTACAGCATTTATGGTTTTAACTAACTTCCTAACCTTTTGTTGAATGATCAATTAAATTTTATTGTGTAGTAGCTATGTGTTAGAAAGGCCTCCTTGCAATGTATTATTATATTACACTAAGCAGTAATAGGCATAGAGCAGTAGATGCATGCAATTTATGACGCAATCCTAACCTGAAGTTAGGCTGGCACAGTTTGCTTAGCAAAGTTTGGCTGGCACAAAGGCCACTTTAAGTGCGTTTGGACCACTCTCTGAGTCAGGGAGGATGGCGCATATCTGTGTGCTGGCCTCTCTGACTCAAAGAGTGGTCCAAACATACATTACAGTGTCCCTTGTGCTAGCCAAACTTTGCTGGCCTGCCACAGTCCTAATCTGGAGTGTGGCAAACATGCTATAACATACTTTTGCACCCCTCTCGGAATCAGGGAGGGTATGCCAGCATATTGCAAGGATAGCAATGGACTATGAGAAAATTACAAAAGTCTACACTGTCTTCTGAGCTCATAGTCTCCAGAAAGCCTACCAGATGGAATCTGCCATTCAGCCCTTGGGCGCCGGGATTTCCAACCCATGCATCCTCTTGAGATCAGTACTGGCTTCCCTTCTGGAAAAACAGATTCTGATTCCTACTCTCAGCCCTGCACTATGCTTGTCAGAAGTGAGAAGACTGGCTAATATTATGCCTCAAGAAATAGACTGACAGCGCAATCCTAGCTTGCGCATAGCGTCAACGTAACATTGCCGCATTGCTGCCACATGCTTAGCTCCGACACGGGGTGGCCGAGCGGCACCCCTGTGTCGGCGCTAAAGCTTTGAAGCTTCCTCGGATCTGCGCCTGCTCTTTAGTGGGCACAGATCTGAGAAGCACATGAGGCTGGAGCCTCCCCTACGGTAAGGGAGCGCATGCTCCCTTGCTGTGTGTGTGGGGGGGGGGGCTCCAGCATCTCCTATGCAGTGTCGGATATGGCGCTCCCAAGTTGGCCTCACCATTTCAGCGCTGCATAGGATTGCGCCCTGAGGTAGGTGGGGAAAAAAGCCCTCCATCAGGTGAAATGCAAAATATTCCTACCCGGTCCCCAAACGTGACCAACTAATTTTGGGCGATTTCTAGTTGGGTGGAATGGGAGCCAAAGCACTGAGCTCTGCGGGATAAAATTCACTTTAAAAAATGCTACAGTACTTTGCCTACTTTAGAGCACTAATCAGGTGCTGCTTTGATCAGTTATACAACAGGAGCCAAGCAAGGTACTGACAGCTTGGATTCATTCTGCTCTGTATAGATTTGGCCTCATTCCAAGCCCACTCCCCTCCCTTGGCCTGCACACCCACCGGCTAAATAGCAGGTGCAGAGCCGAGGAGGCCGTGCAGCCCAAATCAGAGCTGCGCAGTTTGGGGATGGAGGCTTGGATGCAGCCTACCAACCACATCCCGCTTCTGACCACCTTCCAGGGCCAGCAGGCCTACTGGCCCACCCACCCGCTGCCCAATTCCTCCGTCCTGCCCACCCTCCCCACACCCAGAACTACTCTTGCAACCACCAGAATTCGGCTGACATAGGAGCAGCACTGTGGTAACAGTGCGTGTAGCAATGCTGCTGCTAGCGTTGGCCCAAGGACACTAGGGCCAATGAAGGGGTGCCGGTCAGTGCTCCTGTATCAGCGCTAGTGATGTTGGGCCCGTGCAAGCACGTTGCATGGGCCCAACATCAACCTTAGGATTGCGCCCTTATTCTAGTAGGCCCAAGTCCACTGCACTGTCTAACAGAGGCAAAGGCATTGTGCCCATGCGATGCAATGTTGCATTTGCTACAGGCACCGCTGAGGAAGCTGGACATGTCGGGGCAGAAAGCAACGTTACACTCTAAAATTGAGCGATTCCAGAAGCCGGGGGCATACCGAGGTTGCGGGGGGATGGGGACGACGACGACGACGATGTGTTTCGTCACTGCCCAGGCCTTCCTAGGCGTAGTCAGAGCCTGCTCTACCTCTGGACAGAGGGATAGGTTGTACGTCTAACTTAGGATGATTCCAAAAGTGTAGGATTCACCTTGTTTGCCTTTAACCCCCTGTTACTGAAAACATCCTGAATCCTATACAACCTTTGCAGTGGCTGCTTGCCATTTTTCATTAGGCAAAGGATATACAGGTACACATCAGTCAAACACAATACAGTATTTATGTCAAGCTGCTGTGTCACTCTAGTTTAGGACTGCCTGGCAGCTGAAGTGACAAGTTATGTCTATCCACTGGAATGCAGTCATGTAATTTCTCAGGAACACATGTCACCACAGTATAAATTAGCTGTGCTTTTTCTCGCTAAAAATAAGTCAAAATCATTTCACATTTTCAGTGCAACTCAAGCTATCTGCCTGTGGTGCAGAGCACATGGGGAGCAGGTACACAGAGTTGGCTGATTTATGAGACACCACTTGTCAGTCTGGTTTTCCATATAACAAGCAGCAAGATGAAATTATGGAATGAAGCGTGATGGTAAAAGTTCAGCCCAACAAAAAGTTGTGTCAACAGTCGAAGCAGGTTTTAAATGTACCTTTCAAAGAAAAAAAACTTTAGTTAATAGTTAAGGATTTTTTTCTGAAAATCTCATTTTTAGAATCGACATAACTTCACAATAACATCGCATAAGGAACTTTTATTATCACATCATCCCACACTCATATATTATAATGGCTGGAGGACGTCAGCCTGGGACAGAGAGGACCAATCCCCCAGCAGGGACCCCTTCTTCCAGGGACGAGCCCACATCCAGTCGTACTAAGGATGCTCCTCGGCGGGAGGGGGGTCGTGGTCTCCTTGTAGTGGGCGATTCTATAGTTAGGAATATAGAGAGGGGGGTCTGTGAGGACCGCACGGTGACGTGCCTGCCTGGTGCTAAGGTTGCGGACATCACGTCTCGTCTAGATAGGCTGCTAAGGAGTGCTGGGGAGGAGGTAGCGGTCGTGGTGCATGTTGGCACCAATGACATGGGGAAATGTAGCCAGGAGGTCCTGGAAGCCAAATTTAGGTTGCTAGGCAGGACGCTGAAGGCCAGGACCCCCAAGGTAGCGTTCTCAGAAGTGCTACCTGTTCCACACGCAGGGCCAGCTAGGCAGGCGAAGCTCAGGGGTCTCAATGCGTGGATGCGACGGTGGTGTCAGGAGGAAGGGTTTAGATTTGTTAGGCACTGGGGGACATTCTGGGACAAGCCAGGCTTGTACAAGAGGGACGGGCTTCACTTGAACCAGAATGGAACCAGGCTGCTGGCGCTTAACATTAAAAAGGTGGCAGAGCAGCTTTTAAACTGACCCCTGGGGGAAAGCCAACAGGAGCCGAGTGGCGTCTGGTTCGGAACTCCTCATCCCTATGGGAAGAGGAGGGTGGAGGAGTACCACAGTGTAATGGAGGAGTAGGAAATAGAGCTTCAAACGTGAGTGTAAGTGACATTTTGTCCAGTAGAAGGAGAGGAGGGGGAAAGGGATCAAAAAAGTGTCCCTCCTTAGGGAACCCTGTTTATAGGTGTTATTATGCAAATGCCCGAAGTCACCAAGCAAAGATGGGGGAACTGGAATATTTGGTGGCTAGGGAAAACATTGATACAGTAGGCTTAACGGAAACCTGGTGGAATGCAGAGAACCAGTGGGATACTGCAATCCCAGGCTATAAACTCTATAGGAGGGACAGGGAAGGGCATGTTGGCGGTGGGGTGGCCATCTATATCAAAGAAGGGATAGAATCCAGCAGAGTAGAAACTGAAGGTGGGCCGGACACCACCATAGAGTCACTATGGGTTAAACTACCAGGCCTTAAGAGTGATGTAATAGAGTGTGTGTGTGGGGGGGGTGCTATCGTCCTCTGGATCAAAAAATTGAAGGTGACCTTGAAATGAGGAAACAAATCAGGGAGTTGACCAAGAGAGACAGGATTGTAATCATGGGGGACTTCAATTATCCTCATATTGACTGGGTCAACTGGTGCTCTGGTCAAGAAAGAGAGACCAGGAAAGAATGACTTGACGTGCTGAATGACTGTGCGTTAGAGCAGCTAGTCATGGAGCCCACCAGAGGACAGGTGACTCTGGATTTAATATTGTGTGGTACTCAGACCTAGTTAGGGATGTAAGTGTTACTGAGCCATTGGGGAACAGTGACCATGCTGCGATTGGTTTTGCCATGCATGTCTACGAAAGGGTGCAGAGCAAATCTGACACAAGAACCCTTGACTTTCGAATGGCAGATTTCCCTCAGATGAGGAGGCTAGTTAGAAAGAAATTGAAAGGGAAGGTAAATAAAAAAAGAGTCCAGTCCCTAAAGACTACGTGGAGGCTGTTTAAAATAACAGTAGTAGAAGCCCAGCAGAAGTGTATATTGCAAAGAAAGAAGGGCTCGACAAGGTCCAGGAGGGTGCCTGCATGGCTGACAAACAAAGTTAGAGAAGCTGTAAAGAGCAAGGAAGCTTCTTTCCGTAAATGGAAGTCTTGCCCCAGCGAGGAGAATAAAAAACAACATAAACTCTGGCAAAAGACAAGTAAGAAGGTGGTATGGGAGGCCAAGAAAGCGTTTGAGGAACGCATGGCTAGCAACATAAAGGGGAATAATAAAAGCTTCTTCAAATATGTTAGAAGCAGGAAACCTGCCAGTGAGGCGGTCGGACCATGGGATGGTGAGGGAGGGAAAAAGGAGATAAAAGGGGACTTGGAGATAGCAGAGAAATTAAATGAATTCTTTGCGTCCATCTTCACGGCAGAAGAACTCGGGCAGATACTGCAGCCCGAACAGCCCTTCCTAACTAAGGAATTAAATCAAATAATGGTTAATAAAGAAGATGTTTTAGATCAAATTGATAAATTACAGAAGTCACCAGGCCCAGATGGTATACACCCAAGAGTTATTAAGGAACTAAAGAATGAAGTTGCTGACCTCTTAACTGGAGTATGCAACTTGTCCCTTCAAAAAGCCACGGTGTCAGAGGATTGGAGGATAGCCAATGTCACACCAATCTTTAAAAAAGGGAGAAGGGGGGACCCTGGAAACTACAGGCCGGTCAGTCTAACATTTGTTCTGGGTAAGATGGTGGAAAGCCTCATCAAAGATAAAATCCTAAAACACGTAGAAGAATAAGTATTGCTGAAGGAAAGTCAGCATGGCTTCTGTTAGGGTAAGTCTTGCCTCATGAACCTTTTGGAATTCTTTGAAAAGGTCAACAGGCACGTGGATGTGAGTGAACCTGTGGATAGCATATACCTGGATTTTCAAAAGGCGTTTGACACAGTCCCCCACCAAAGGCTGCTGAAGAAACTTCACAGTCAGGGAATAAGAGGGCAGGTCCTCTTATGGATTCAGAATTGGTTGTGGGCCAGGAAACAGAGAGTAGGGGGTCAATGGGCAATTTTCACAATGGAGAGAGGTAAAAAGCGGAGAGCCCCAGGGATCTGTCTGGGGGCCGGTGCTTTTTAACTTGTTCATAAATGACCTGGAGACAAGGACAAGCAGCAAGGTGGCCAAGTTTGCGGATGACACAAAACTTTTCTGGGTGGTGAAGACCAGAAGGGATTGTGAAGAGCTCCAGAAGGATGTCTCCAAGTTGGGGGAATGGGCAGCAAAATGGCAGATGCGTTTCAACATAGACAAGTGTAAAGTGATGCACATTGGGGCAAAAAACCAAAACTTCACCTATACTATAGGCTTATGAGTTCTGAGCTGTCTGTGACAGCTCAAGATAGAGATCTTGGGGTGCTGGTGGACAGTTCAATGAAGGTATCGACCCAGTGTTCAGCAGCAATTAAGAAGGCCAATTCCATGCTTGGGGTCATTAAAAATGTTTGTACATGCCATTGTACAAATCGATGGTAAGGCCACATCTGGAATATTGTGTCCAGTTCTGGTTGCCGCACCTCAAAAAGGACATAGTGGAGCTGGAAAAGGTGCAGAAGAGAGCAACAAAAATGATTACGGGGCTGGGGCACCTCCCTTATGAAGAAAGACTGCAGTGTCTGGGGCTCTTCAGACTAGAAAAAAGGCGCCTGAGGGGGGACATGATTGAGACATACAAAATAATGCATGGAAGGGATAGAGTCAATAGAGGGATGTTCTTTTCCCTCTCTCAAAACACCAGAACCAGGGGGCATCTGCTAAAACTGAGGGTTGGGAGAGTTAAAACAGATAAAAGGAAGTACTTTTTTACTCAGCGGGTAGTTAATCTGTGGAACTCACCACAGGAGGTGGTGATGGCATCTGGACTAGATGCCTTTAAGAGGGGATTGGACGGATTTCTGGAAGAAAAGTCCGTTGTGGGCTATAGGCCATGATGGACTGTGCAACCTCCTTACATCAGTAGTAGGCTACTTCAGAGTTCCGGGTGAAAGGGAGTGGCAACAGAATGCAAGCATCTTGTTGTCTTATACTTCCCTGAGGCACCTGGTGGGCCGCTGTGAGATACAGGAAGCTGGACTAGATGGGCCTTTGGCCTGATCCAGCAGGGCTCTTCTTATGTTCTTATTTTCTTATGTACTTCTTAGTTTAGTTATAACTGAAGCAAGCCAAACTGAAATCACGACATACACCAGCAGGGTTATTATAGAAAGGTAATGTGGAATGTGGACTGAACAAGTTTCATAATCTAATCAACCAATATAAACAGAAATCTAAATGTTCCAGCCTTTTATTTAAAAAAAAAAAAAAAAGAAGTCCATGGAAGGACATTCTACAGAAGGTGTGGGGAGTGCAGTGGGAGTTGTTGTTTCACACTTAACAAAGTTTCACAGGCCAATGATGAGCTGCTAACAGAGCTTCACTCCTAACTGGCCTCCCGGATGAAAACTCCCCCCCCCACAGCTAAGCAAAGTTCTTCTATGGCCAAGACTCCTCCCCCTCTCCCCTCCCTCACCCAGAGCCAGAACTCAGACTGCTGTTTCATCCAATCAAGGAACTGAAACCTCTGAGATGGGCAAGACAACTTTGCTCCCGCCTCCCTCCCCCTTCAGCTGACTGGCCGTGCCTTCCTCCTCCTCCCCACACCACATGCTCACGGCAGCCAGCTACCTGAACTGAAACAGATACATTTTTAAGCATCTTAGCTTTCCACCTCCCCTCCACCCACTGTCATGTCTGTTCTTCTGGCTAGACGAAGGAACAAAATGACTGTTGGCAGTGGTGGCATCTAAATGATTTAAGAACAGGAACTAACTTTTGATTGGCACATGTCTGGATCCGCCCACCGGAAGCCGGAGGCAGCTGGTTCCTGCGGCTGGTTCCTAGCCAGCGACGACATCAGCGATGAGTGGGCGGAGCCAGCCAGTTCTGTACAGCGCCTGGCGCCTACAGAACAGAAAGCGAAGAATTCCCCCCACCCCAATTGCAGCTCCAATAGCGATGGGGACAGTCTCCCAAAGAAGCCTCACACCCAGAGCACCAGTGAAACACTCTGGACTGGAGAGACAGTGGCGAAAGCCTTTCCTTGGTCTTCGCAGCTAGGCGAGGTGGAGTTATTCAAAATTGCCAGGGAAGTTGAAAATTGGCATGGGGCAGCAGCCTCGAAGCCGAGGCTGGCTGAGCAGAATGAGGCAGGAACCTGTGGAAAGGGCTGAGGGGCGGCACCACTCCGGACAGCAGCCTTGGGCGCTTCCCCACACCAAAGCCCGCTTACGCCTGGCACGTCAGGAGGGCTGCTTCAAAAAGTCCCAGCTCCCCTCCGTCCCCTCCAGGGCCCCCCTCGATTTGCCACTGCATCCCCAGGATGCCCCTTCTCCCCAGTGGGCTGCAGACTCACCAGAGCGGCTGCTGACTCCATATGTGTGGCTGGAGGGAGCGAGGAAGGGGGCTGTGCAGGACGGGACTTCCCCACTGCAGCCCTTCCCCCTTCGCCCCTCTAGGAGTCCTGAGTCGCTCCCTTTAACCCTCTGAGTGTCGGCCAACCAAGAAGAAAAGCTCTTTGCAGAGGAATCGGGAGGGGGGAGGAGGGGGGAAGCGCCGCGGAGTGAAATGGGTGGAGTCAGCCCTAATTTTAACAAGTGGAAATAAGTTCCCCCTGCATGACATCACTGACATCATGGCTACTTTGTGGCACCTCCCAAACCTCTGAAAGAGTTAATTACACATGTGACTCAATTCAGACAAGAGTCAGGCCAAAACTTGGGTTAAAGTCACGAGTCTTTTTTCACAATACTGCTATCTATCTGTCTATCACAATATTTATAAACTGCCTTTCTCAAAGACTTGTAGACTTGTGTCATATAGAATCAAGGTGGTTTGCATAGGCAGACTGACCCCATTTTTTCCCCATTTTTTTTTTACAGGTTTTATTCTTTGAGAGAAACTCATAGGATACTCCATATCTCCAGATGTTTCTTCATGGTGCAATCATCCTGGCTGCACAGCTCTTGCATTTTCTAAGCTTTCAGATGCAGCAGCGAAACAGACCTCAGGCTGGTTCTCAGGGTGTTGTCCATTTCTTGCCAGTCCACATCCGTTCAACTTCCAGGCTCCCATGCAAGGCAGATCCTGCTTTGCTGTTGCAGGCAACGTCTCAGTTTCCAGACCACTGTCTTCCTATGTCCAGTGTTGTTTTGTTTGTTGTTTCCTTAAACAACTACAGTCAGTGCATAGTTCCACCTGCCTTGATTTTTGTGAGCCTTGAACACATAGAACTGTTGGCTGGATTGCAGTCAACAGAAATAAGTTATTATTTCTGATAGCAACCATTAATATTCAAGGAGAGAAAGTGGTAGATTTTGGCACCATTTAAAAAAAAAACCATTTACACATTTTAAGGTTATCTGATGGCAACAGCATTCTTATTTGATTTGAGTGTTTAAACAGCCTGATGCAAACAAATCTTCAAAATTAATTTGCCAAGGCTCTGTTCTGGAAATTGCAATGTTTTTGTCATTAAAGGCAGGATATAACGCCTATATGCAGAAGTGCTGTGGCACCTTTGCAATGGAGCATACCGGTTTGTTGTTTGTGCTATTATGTTTGTGCTATTTTATTATTAGATGCATGAAGCAATGTGAGGAGGTGGTAGACATCACATGCAGGATAAAACTAGGGCTGTCTGAAGACATTTTGCTGCCCTAGGCAAGAGTTGATACTTCTCCTTGCATATGCTATGGATGTGTAATTCTGTTCTCTTTCTCAAGGCAGCCCCCTTTCTCTACTCCATACAAGTGACTGAGCAAGACCAATCAATGGGCTACACTCATGGTATTTGAGTGGGGAATGGGGCAAAGCCCAGATCCTGTTTCTCCAAGTAAAGGATGAATGCTTTTCCTTCCACTGGGGGATTTTGCAGTTGGATTATAGCCCAATCCTATGCATGTCTACTCAGAAGTAAATCCCACTAAGTTCAGCAGGACCTCCTCCCAGATAAGTGTGTAAAGGATTCTAGTCCTAATGGAGTCTGCCGCCTTAGGCAGCAACTGGCTTGTATTGCGTTTATTGGATTGGGCTGGTTTGTGATAACAAAAAGTTACAAAAATGAAAACTAAAATAACTTTTTAGTTATTTTACTAAAACTTTTTATATTCCAGAGAGTCAGTGAGAAAGGAAGCATACGCAACAGCAACATGCGATGAGGGTATGTCTGGTGAAATACACGTGGGTTGTGCTGCTCAGCTGTTGTGCCTTACTGCTGTTGCCTCCCATTGCACGTGCCACCCTCCCTCTGCCTCTAGTGAAATATAAGTGTCCCTGAGTTATTGGCATGAGGGGAGGAACTGTTCTGAAAACTCCCTGCCGGGCCTCCCCAGAGGTCCTGATACCAGCACTAGGCCAACCAGCTTCCCCTCTAAGCAGCCCTGGTGCAGCACTAGAGATAACGGCCAGGTCTCACTCTTTAAGCACAGCAGCTACCCCAATCAACATCAGTCCCGAGCCAGAAAGTCCAAGTCAGAATGAGAGTCCCAAAATTTAGTTAGTCCATGATCCAAGTTCCATAATCCCTAGGCCAATTATCAGTATGCCAGGTCAGTCCAGGTCCAAGTTGCACCAAGCCAAATCAGAAGCCAAGCTCGTAGTCAATAGTCCATGCACATGTAATGGGTCATATACAGGTTTGTCAGTCCATTCCTTCCAACTCCACTCACACCAAATGCTGCTCCTACCATCATACCCCACAGTCTTTCCTTCCTTCAGGTGTTCCTTATATCCACCACAGGCTCCCAAGTGGCTTCAGCTGTGCAGGCCAGCCACTGCTATTGCCCTGGGGTTAACCCTTTGCCTGCCTAAGCCATGGGCCACTGTTGACACCACACTCTGTCTTCTCGAGAGGCTCTTCCGCATTTCCACTACAGGAACATGGGAAGAGAAAGTACAAATCCCTCACTCCGTTTCACTACTTGGAATGTGCAATGGAGCTGTACAGGTAAAAAGAATAACCAGCATATTCTGGTTGCAAGTAGCAACTCATCAAGATATAAATCAGGGCAGTTCAAATTAGGACAGCTGGGGGGGGCACATGACCCCCCACCTTCCATGACATCCAGCTGTACTGACCCAGAAGTAATTGGCGGTAACATGATGACATCACTTGCAATTATTTCTGCATTCTGAGCTTGCCAAAAGTCTCTTGGCAGGCTCAAAACACAAAAAATGGAGGGGTACGTTGGAGGGGTACGTTGATCCAACTGGTCAATCCTACAGGAAGTCAAGCCTGATTGCTCCCTGGAAGAACAAATCCTGAGGCTGAAGCTCAAATACTTTGGCCACCTGATGAGGACTCTTTAGAAAAGACCCTCATGCTGGGAAAGATTGAAGGCAAAAGGGGGCAGCAGAGGATGAGATGGTTAGATAGTGTCATCGAAGCAGTGAACATGAAATTGGGTGAACTCCGGAAGCTAGTGGAGGACAGGGAGACCTGGCGTACTGTGGTCCATGGGGTCGCGAAGAGTCGGACACAACTTAGCGACTGAACAACAACAACAACAACAACACGTTGGTGCAGCAGGGCTTTTCTACCACCATGCCGCACCATTCTGTCTTCTCCTTCTCTAAAGGAGAAGCTGGAACTGTGTAGCTGAGAGATCAAAAAGCTTCTGAAGTGGGAGGAGGCGGGGAGCTGAGGCCAGGCTTTCAGGGGGCACCGAAAAGGACCTCGGGGGGGGCATGCAGCCCATGGACCACGTGTTGGACCAAGTGATATAAATGCTGCCTAAGAATGAGCAGGGGCAGGCTGGAAGGTGGCTGGAAGAGCACTTTGAATGCCAGTGTTCATGACCGTCAAAAGATTTGTATCATGAATCACATGTACTTAGGCAAAGCCTTGGGAGGAACACATATTCAGGATTTCAAAGTAAAATAGCAAAACAAGGTTCGAAAAAAGATGACTCGCATTGAGTGAGGGACAAGTATGGTCCGCAGCATTTCTGTCGCAAAGCTGTATGTTTTCATTGGATAAGATGAACTGCTTAGACCAGATTTTAGATTCATAATGCTTTGATTCTGGAGAAATATGTTCCATGGGTTTCTTCAAAATGGAGCACAGCAGCAGAAAGGAGCTGCTCAAAACAACTAAATTCTCAGCTGTTTCAGTAAAGAATGTTACATACTTAGTGATTGATTAATGTGGTCCATTAGCAACACATTCACAAAATGAGATCTTCACCATAGGCAGCTACTTTGAACTTCCCTTCTGGATATAAAGACAGGACCAAATGCCTAGTCAGCTTGTTACTGTATTCTATTATTGGTAGTTGTCTGCTTCAAAAGCATGCATCCGTGAGAAACCGGGGGACAAACAAAAGTGATACAAAACTACCAAAAGGAAGAGTATTAAGAGGGACTCCTGTACATTGCCCCTTGGGAGTAAATCGCATTGCATTTAGTGGACATGACTTCCAAATAGACATGCCTGGAATTGCCCTAACTAACTTGGAGTTAGGCCGGCACGGTTAAGCAAGCAAAGTTTGGCCAGCACAAATGCCACCGTAAAGCGCATTTGGACCACTCTCAGGGAGGATGGGGCACGTCTGTGTGCTGGCCTCTCTGACTCTAAGAGTGGTCCAAACATACTTTATGGTGGTGTGGCAGGAGGTTATAAAGGAAATTTTAAAATTTATAAAGTACCAAGGTAGGTACTCAGGCCAGCTAATGTGGCAGCTTAGGTGCATGCGCACCGTTCTCGCTTGTGTAAACCATGCTAAGACTAATAGAATCATAGCCTGCAGAATATATAAAATGTATTCTCAGCAGATAGCTTGCACCCCTTCACCCCCCTTACCCGTTGCTAGCAGAAGTATATTAATGTACTCTTAACAGACTGTAACAGGAAATCTAGCTAACCACAAGAGTGTCACAAGCCCAGCCAGACTTAGCTAGAAAAGAAAGAGGAACTACCTGGACAGCAGGGAAAGAGGAACCGAGTATGTGCAGGGGAGGCTGTGAACAACAGACGCAATAGTTTTGTGATAAGGATTTTAATGACCAATCAATGTATGCCAAGCCGAATATTTACTTGTTGCTGAGAAGATATGTTAATTACCTGTCTGTACCCTATATAACCAAGTGGCAAACGATCTTCGGGGCGACACCTATGACCCTTTTGGTCTCGGGTGAGCCCTGCGCAGTAAACTTGATTACCACTCTATCAGCTGCTCTGTCTCGTTTTCTTTGACCTACGATTACATAATTGGTGCCGTGATGGTCTCGGAAGCGTGACAGCTGGCTGTTGACGGCTGTTGCCTGCCCCGATGTTACAACACCAGGCGGGGCCGCTGGCTGGCAATGGAGGAACATCAAAGGCGCCGGCTCCCTGTGTTGGGAGTTGATTTTCAGCGTTGCCATCCAGCACAGTACGCCTGATCGTTGACACGCAACTGGGCTCGGATTGAGGAGATCTGGAGAGTGGTATCGGTGGGTTCACGTCCCACTTGGGAAGCCGGCTGGAGAAGGATCCTGTAGGTAAGAAGGTACCTGGGAAAAGAGAGCCGCCCTCGCCAGGCGGGCTCATGTGACGGTGTGGGGCTGGGGCTACAGCCAAATTCCCTCCGTGCACAAGGAATATTGGAACTTGGGTGGTGAGTGAAAGTGCGAGAGTGTGGTGTGAAAGGAAACCTGGGGTCCGCGAAAGCGGGACAAGGGTGAACCCCCCCAGTCAGCGAAGTGCAGACCACCCAGTCGTGCGGTTCTGGTTTCCCGCGAGGGGCCCAGCCACAAACGGTGGGAAGCGTTTGAAAACCCTTTTTTGTGAATCGAACAGACCCCTTACTGTTTGATCTGTTTCCCTTCCCTTCTGTGTGCTTGCCTGTCGTTTGTTGTGGGCGGTTGGGTGGCTCTGAGGTGTGCACCCCCTTACAGTGGGTTCGGGGGAGGGCATAAGTAGGAGCCCCTTCTCTGAGGTGTGCACCCCCTTACAGTGGGTTCGGGGGAAGGCATAAGTAGGAGCCCTTTGGTAAAATAAGGAATTTGGGACGCCCATGCTCTGTATGTGAAGGAAGAGCCAAAGACAGGTTTAAAAGAAAATAAATGTGCCTCAGGGAGGCTAGAGGTCGGTTGAGACCCCTCCCTGCGGCGGGGTTAGTCTTGCCCTTGTGCCATTCAAACTTTGCTGCCCTAACTGTGCCAGCCCTACTCCAGGTAAGGATTGCACTCTTAAAACTAGAATACTATGACTAGGGTTACCAAATGCAAACTGGGACAGAATGCCTATACCTATTTGGGAAATATCTGCCCACAGCGCCTGCTATTCTACAAGAGTTATATGAGTGACACAAAGAGGTTGTCACCTGTGTTGTGGTGGAGCTGTAAAGGGTCAGAGCACAATTCTAACTTGGGCAGGCACAGGCAGGCCAGCTGGCCTGTGCTGAATCCTAACCAAGTTAGACGGTGGCAGCAGCTTAGCACAGGGCAAGGGGATGAATGTCCCCTCACCTCATGATAGCCAAGGCATCCTGATAGGGCTACTCAGATCTGCCCCTGCAAAATTGCAGGCACGAGTCCGCCACAGGGTCGTGCAAGCTGGGGACAGGGCTTTGGATGTGGCCTAACAGCCACATCCAGACTCCACTCCACTCCCTGAGCTGTCCTGCCTGCCGGAACACCTTTCCTTCCCCCTCCCTCTGCCCCCCCCCTTTCCCCCTCTCCCCCCCCCCCCCCTCCCCCCCCCCCCCCAGAGAAAACCATGTGCTGGCCGAACTCTGACTGCACATGGGCGGCTTACTTGGGGCAATCTTTGGTGCTTCTGGGCCAACGCAGCTAACTGCTTTATGGCACTTTTGCAACACCGCAAGGCCAATGCAAGCAGCTTGTGTTGGCTCTAGGATGCCCTTAGATTGCACCCTTAGATAATGTAGAGTTGTCTAGGACTGACTGTGAAAGTGATTGGCACATCACTGGGAAAGTGCAGTTGGTTTTCCTTCTGTCTCATCAAAGATGATCATTTTGAAATCGTTATTTTTATGTGAGGGAAGTGTCTAAAGCACCATCTGTCTTGCCACTTTCTCCCCAGTTGCCACATTTGGGGAGAGTAGTGGGGCTGCAGGGCAAAGGGTTGGACTGTTTTGATGATAGATTGCTGCTGCAGGTGGAGGTAAAATGGATCAACAGATGCTGCAGGGAAAGAGAGCCATTGGCACAGTACTCCAATGCTCATATCTACTTTTTGAAGATGTATGTTTTTTTGAAATACGGTCAGTTTTCGTTAGCTGCTAGGGCTGGGTTCCTGGAAACCCTAGCCGATAGCAAATTAACAGATAATGAATCATTGATCATTATCAATGGGGGATCAATGGAGTTAGGTGCAAGGGGTGCCCCGGGGGAGGGGGAGGATACCTTACCTGCCATCAGAAGAATCTAGCAGAGACCTCCAGGAAGCCATTTGTGTATAGCAGGAGGTGCCAAAAGATCACTGAATGCTGCAGAAACCTTCCAGATGCTACAGGGACCTTCAGATTGGCACCTATCCCTTTAAAATGGGAAGCTTCCACCAGCCATTTTAAAGGGATGTGCTGGTCACAAGTGCCATTCTGAAGGTTCTTGCAGCCTTCAGAGAGTCTCTGTGTAGTGGAAAATGAGAACATAGGCACGGATAATGAGAAGTAAGCAGCAGTGCTGCCCCTCATGGATAAGCGAATTTACAGATAGCAAATTCACATATAAAGAGAACTGACTGTACCTCATTTCCAGGCGTGTTCATTCATAAACATAATCATGCTTCTTATTTTTTAAATCCTGAATGACATCATGTTTGGTTCCTCATTTTAGAGATCATGCTGTTCCAATAGCTTCCAAGTTGGCTTGGGTAGCCTGCCAACACCAAATGAGAATAAAGCCTTTATCCTTCCAGAGAGGAGAATGATAATTATGAATCAAGATGTTCCGCTTTTAAAGCCACAAGACCTAACGTTGCAAGGCAGAGAAGAAAAAAATTGCTAACAACACTAAAAAAATAAAACAAGATGGTTGACAATGAAAGATGATTTGGTGCATGGTGGAAATGCTGCGCATCAGTGCTTCTCAATCATGCCATTAAGCATAGTTTTTTCTCTTCCAACAGTCCACCTTTCTGGTTTACTATAACCACTGTACTAATATTAGTAACTCCATTTATCTGCCTGTTTGATATTTTTACAAAGCAAATCCACATGGACAGTGTAAAAACTATTGTAGATTAACTGTACATCCCCCCCCCCAAATTGGGCACTTGAAAATTTCACTGGTTATTTGCAAAATTTTCAATGAAAGAAGCTTTTCAGATGTGTATGAATCACTCTTCACTGAGAGCAGGACCAGCCTTAAGCCAATGTGACCAATGTCGTCACATTGGGCCCTGCACTTTGGTGGCCCCCACACCAACCCAGTGAGTATATTGCCTGCTGCTGCAGTTAGGAATTCTGTGGGTTGTGAATTAATGGGGTGAGCAGAGCAGTTTTATCTTGGGCCCACCCACCTTCCCCTATCTCCAAATGGCCTAAAATGGGTAGGGGCCCCCAGAAGCAGTTGACAATGACGTCGTCATGTCACCACCAACTATTTCCAGGGAACATGGTTTGCATGCAGCACCACAAGCAGTGATGTCATGCACCCACTACACACCACTACACGAAGTTCAGCTGGCCCCGCCCACTCGAAGCTGGCCCCTGCTATTTAACAAGGGAACAGTTGAAGCAAAATATGTATATACACATCTCTAGAAAGCAAAGCAATAGAAGTTAAATCACCACTAACCACAAGCTGAAGTTATTACAAACATGATCACATCCATGGCAACAATCATGACGTCACTTCCGGCTTACGACATCACTTCCAGTGGGTGGACCCCGACAAGTGCCAATCAAAAGTGAGTACCTGTTCCTAAATTATTTGGATGACACCACTGACCACAAGTGCTCTTCTTGGTGAGTGGGGGGCCCACAGGTATGCCCCACATTGGGCCCCACCACTTCAGGAGCCGGCCCTAACTGAGAGGGTAGCAAAGGAGTTTCCCACTGCAGGGAGCATAACTATGTGCAGAAGGAGTAGGAAGGAGTGAGGGAGAATGAAAGACAAATACACAGTAAATAGACTTGCCTTGTCATCCCCCAAACCTTAAAGGTGATACCAATTCAGAAATAAGGCCAAAGTTGCAATCTAAAGCACATGGACAGCCCAATCCTAACCAACTTCCCAGCACTCATACAACTATGCCAAAAGGGTGCACACTGAATTCTGCGGTGGAGGTGGCAGTTTGCTTACCTTGGGCCTTCATTGCAGTTGCATCAGTGCTGGAAAGTTGGTTAGGATTGGGCTGTTACTAAAAGGAAGCCCCATAAAGTTCAACATACTGACGTTTGCTGTAAGGTAACAAAATATATGGGTAACAAAAAGGAAGTATACTAATTCGTGATACAAGAGGATTCTAAAGAGAAAAAATACAAACACTAAAGTAAAAATTGAAAAGCAAAATTCAACACACTTGACTGAACGTTTGTGAGACCACGCGAATAACGTTGTTTTGAGAAGATTGGTACATTTTGAGCAAGTTGTGATGTGTACACTGGGTACTGAGAAGTACTCAGGTCTTTACATAGAGATGAGGTAAGAGGCCGGTATCTTTTTGAGGGCACAATCCTAACCTGGAGTTAGGCCTGCACAGTTAGGCCAGCAAAGTTTGGGCCACCATAGAGTGTGTTTGGACTACTCTTGGAGTCTGAGGGGATGGCGCACATCTGTGTGCTGGCCTCTCCGACTTTGCGAGTAGTCCAAACATACTTTATGGTGTCCCTTATGCTGGCCAAACTTTGCTGGCCTAAATGTGCCGGCCTAATTCCAGGTTGGGATTGAGCCCTAAAAGTTGGAATTCCTTCTCTCTTATGCCTATGTAGTATATTGATACATAGTAATGGTGTCCAATAATGTAATTACATACTACTGTATAGAAGGCTGCTTGGGAGAGTTTGACTTAATGCCAAGCCTGACTTTCAGGCTTGCCTGTAATACATGCCTGTATTTGTTTATTCAAAAGTTAGTCCCACTGTGTTCAATAGGGCTTACTCTTATGTGTATATAGAACTGCAGTCTTGGGCCCATTCCGATCCATGCAACAAACTGACAGAACTCATGTTCCATCAGCATATCATGGTGGCCATCGTTGTTACAGTTGCTCTTACAGCAGGCACCTTGCTGCTGCGTGTGTTATAGCCGGTAAGCCCTGCACCAGCAGCAGCGAGCAGCAGACTGGCCATCAAAGGAGGTAAGGTGGTGGCAGGGGGAATGGGGTGGGAAGGGACAAGTCAGGGTGGATCTCAGCAGCAGGAACATCTGCAAGATCTTATGCCCCCATCTGGTGCCCAACATGCCCCCTTCAGCCTATCAGATCTATACTAGCAAAATAGCTGGCAGAGATCCGAGTAGCCCTATTGGAGACCAGTGACCAGCAGAGGAGGTAAATAAATAAATAATTTATTTGCTTACTTCCAGCTGCCAGCCTGGTTCCTAGCCGGTCCATAGGATAGAGCAGAGGCGATGTCAGCTGCACTACATCTTGCAGGCTGGCTGAGGATAGGATTGGGCCCTGACTAGTTACATATCATTGCTTAAGTAGGTCCAGGGTCATCTGGTTCAAAATGACAGATTTGCACGGTTTTACCTGTGATTCATTATGGAGTAATCCTTGACCATGCTTTAGAACTTCTATCATGAGGAACTTTCCCATGGAAGGAATACGTAGGTACCTATGTTCTCACATCCTGCAAAATGTGCTGAAATTTGGATCCATTAGGTCAGTGATGGCGAACCTATGACACACGCATCAAAGGTGACACACCACAACATTTGGGGTGACACACCAGCGTTCACCAACACTTGACAAAAACTGAGTTTATTTAACTCATTTTTTCATTTTTGTAATTATTTGAAGTATCTTTATGTAATACATAAAGGAAGGAGAGGATTGGGCACATGATTGGACTCTATTTCTTCTTTAAATAAATGATTATAAAGAATTTTCTCTTTTGTTTGGGAGAAGGGGTTGACACACCAGCAGACTCAAGTTAAGCATTTTCCAAAGTTTTGACACGCCAAGCCCAAAAGGTTCACCATCACTGCATTAGGTGAAACTTTGCAGGGGTAGATAAGAGCGTTTTTATAGGACTACTAGCTTTTTGTGACCCGGCGTTGCCCGGGGGCAGAAATTATCCCCAGGCTCTATTAGGAGGAGGAATGAGTTTGTTCTGCAGTGCACCCCCACCTCTGGGGGCGTAAGGGGGGCCCTACCCCCACAGCATATCTGTCCAGATTGTAAGGAATAAGTGTACCACGTGTGGTGCACGTTGTTCCAGGCGTTCCAGAGTAATGGTGGAACATACACACAAATATACAAACCTCCCTCAGAGGTGTGACATAGTGAGATCCATACATAGACATATAGAACCCGTCCCTGAAATAAAACAGTATTGATGACCTGGAACCCAAAATGCACACCAGCACTGTGAAATGAATGAGGAGACAGGGACACAATCAACTAAGAGAGCAATATGAAGGTCCCACTTACTGTCTGCAGGCAGAGGTGGCCTGTTAGCTCCCTGGACATAGGCCCCTCTCAGATCCGACTGGCTGCTGGAACTCTGTGGATCCTGCTCTTTCCTCCCTGGCCCACTCAGGCCACGCAGGCGAAGCACTTTAGTTTCACTTTCTGTTCTGCTCAGTTTCAGCTGAGCTGCTGCAGAATCGTCTGTGACCACAGGGTGGCAGCGGACCTGTAGCCCCATGCAATCCCCTTGGTTCCTGATGATCCGGCCCCCTCCCTGAAAAACGGGGGGCTGTAGGGGGGTCTGACCCCCGCAGTGATTCCTTCCAGGCTGCAAGGAACGTGTGTGCCAAGTTTCGTGGCCGTGGGTCAAGGCATGGAGACGTGTATAAGGAACATACATACATACATACATACCCGCATACATACACACACACAAACATCCATTTTTTATATATATAGATAGTTTACAGAACAATATCTCAGGGCGCAATCCTAATCTGGAGTTAGGCTGGCACAGTTAGGCCAGCGAAGTCTGGCTGGCACAAGGAACACTGTAAAGTATGCTTGGACCACTCTCGGAGTCAGAGAGGCCAGCACACAGACATGCACCATCCTCTCTGACTCTGAGAGTGGTCCAAACGCATTTTACGGTGGCCCTTATGCCAGACAAAGTTTGGCCTAACTGTGACAACCTCACTCCAGATTAGGATTGCGCCCTCAGTTTCTGAACAATCAAGGGGATGTGCCGATCACTATTTTCAACAAGCATTGGGGGATTTTGGTTGGACTGCTTACCATGACTAGATAGCTAGCTACCAAGTCATGTGTTGACAATGCCATCCTGTCTATGTCTCTCACTGATAACTGCTACCTAACCTATCATTGCAAAAATCTGTCATTGGGGGTGCAATCCAACCCAGCACTGGAATGGCAAGGCCGGCCAGCCAGCGCCATATCTGATGCTGGGTTGAGGAGGCCTGGAGCCTCCCTGTGGCAAGGGAACATTTGTTCCCTTAGCATAGGGGAGGCTCCAGCCTCCCCTATCATATGCGCTCCTTGAATCTGCGCCCGCTAAAGAGCGGGCACAGATCCGAGGAGACCATGCAGCCGAATCTGAGACCCGCTTATGTCCCGCCCTCATCCCACCAATCCCAGCACTGGAATGGCAAGGCTGGCTGGCCAGCGCCATATCCAACACTGGGTGGGGGGAGGCTGGAGCCTCCCGCAGCAAGGGAGCGTGTGCTCCCTTACTGTGGGGGAGGCTCCAGCCTTGGATCTGCGCCTGCTAAAGAGTATGGCTGTATGGCCACTTCCCAAGCCCGCCCATGTCCCGCCCAATTCCCCCCCCCCAGCCTCCCTCCCTCCCACCAATCCCTGTCCCGATATGGGACAGAGCCTCCCTTGTGCCAACCAGCTTCAGTCAGCACAAGGGAGGCTCTCTGTCTGTCTGTCTCTCTCTCTCTAACGCTAACTTGTAGCATTAGCTTGAGCGCTTTAGTGCCGATGCGGGGATGCTGCTCGGTGCTCCCACATCGGCGCTAATGCCGTAGCATCAATGCAACAACTTTCTGTTGACTTTTAGCAATGGTAGGATTGCGCTGCCTGACTCATAACCATGGGAAACTATGAGAATAGCTAGAAGATGTTTACTTCTCATGAGTCGTATGAAAGAATTGCCCAAGATACTTCTTCCTGAGACAAATCTGCTCCTGCTAAGCGAATATAGTCCCAGATCTGATTGATGATTGGATCAGGCCGTAGTAGTTATACTCTCTGTAGTGTGTCTTTGCTTTTAACATTCCATTTTAATCCATTCTTTAACTTGAACATTGGCATGATAAATGGAGTTGGCAGAAGGGAAAAGGTATTATTCAGCAATGTCTAGATTTTGGGTTTCGCGTCCTGTCAGCATAGACGGCACTTTGGTTCAAGACACTGCATTTGTCATTGTAGGATATAGATATAATCAATTATTGAAGAAACCAGCAAAAAAAATAAAAATGGCTGGTCTGAAAGGATCTGAGCTCGATAGAACGCAGGACTTCCAGGCATAACAACATCGAATGTCAGTGAATCTAACAAGATGGCTCTTTCGGAAGAGCAGAGGTTGAGTAATTCAACAGACAAGTCTCCCTCTGCTAAATAGACTTGAAGCACCATTAAGCAAAAGAATCAATTACTTGTTATTTAAAGCAGATGACTGAGTTAATCACTTCGGTAGAACTTGCATTAAAAGTATAAGATCTTTTAGGGCACAGTCCTAACCTAGAGTTAGGTTGGCACAAGTACCTTGTGCTGGCCCAGAGTGTTGCAAAGCACGTAAATGCACTGTAAAGCACGTCTGACCACTCTCAGAATCAGGGAGGATGGCACATGTCCATGTGCCAGCCTCCCTGATTCAGAGTGTGGCGCAAACCGATATTATATCCCGTTTTGGCCACAATCCACCTTCACCATCCACCTTGCTTTTGCAGCCAAGGAGGCCTATTTGGATGACAAAGGATTATGCCCCCCCCCCCCCAGCAAGGAAACAAATGTTCCCTTATGGAGAAGACCTCTGGGACTGTCACTGCGATTTTAAAAAACAGTGATTTTTATATGAGAAGCTGTGTTTTGGGTTTTTTTGTTTTTGTTTTTTGACCATAACCTTTGATAGAATAAACGTATTACACTCTGGGTTTTTACTTGAATTCCTCGTGAAATTCCACATTAAAAGGTATATAACATGATGTTATTATTTATTTCAAGAATTTATACCCCGCCTTTCCCATGCCAAAGCAAATGCCCAAGGTGGCTTATAGAGAACAACAAAGCACAATGTAACCACAATCAGTAAAACAATTAAGAAAAGAAGGGGGGGAACATTAACATTTAACGGGAACACAGAGAATGTTCAAGAAATAAGCTAGAACCAATTGTTATTATTAACCCAATAACCCAAATGTTGTTATTCCTTAAAACTTCAATTTTAGCAATTTTGGTCCCTAGTGGTGACACACATCCTGAGGGTGGCATCTGGGGTGCCCCGCCTCCACCCCATAGGTAGCTGTGTTACTGGCACCAGCTGGCCTCCCATGCATCTCTGAGACCTGCGCTAAGTACTGCTAGCCCAGGGTTGGTGCTCCCTCCTCCCGCAGATTAGCCCCTGGATCTTTGCATTTATTGCCTTTATGACAGTAGCAAGGACTGGAAACTGATCTGTTTAATTTCTATCAAAAGACATGAGTGGAAATGCCAGTTTCTTATTGGGAAACTTTCTATCCTATCCTATCATTGGTTACTGTGTGAGAACTCTGTCATTTCTCAGTGGTGAAATAAATGCACTCTGCACTAGTTCACGGGCCCTTTCATCTGTTCGTCATATATTCTAGGGTTGGCACTGGCACTGAAAAAAAAGAAAATAAGACTTGTGGATGATGTGCCATCTGAAAGAGCACGCTGAATATTATTTACTAGTCAAAACACTGCATATTCCCTTTCAGGTACATGATCTGCTGTTTCCTATATTTCTTCATGAAACGGTTATTGCTGTTCACTCTTGCTTCCTTCTGCATGTTGTAAAAAATTTTAATTGTAAATAGAGAACATCAGTGGCTTTCATTTTGCTATCTTTTTAGTGAATGATTTAGTAAATGTAAATAAGGTGATAACAGTATTGCAAAAACACTTCTTTAAAAATGCTGGGAGATGGTATTTCTTCTACATGATTAACCTTAATTATATTTTATCAGCCATGAAAAGAATTATTAGTGGCATCTTTCGTATCCATTATTTATCTGCATGGATTCATAAATTAACATTATTTTCTCTGCAGTTTTCCAAAGACTGATTCTGGTGTGTGTGTGTGTGTGTGTGTGTGTGTGTGTGTGTGTGTGTGTGTG
>JAJKFI010000161.1:1591199-1625670 GCA_029204185.1 Lerista edwardsae | reverse complement strand
TGTGTGTGTGTGTGTGTGTGTGTGTGTGTGTGTGTGTGTGTGTGTGTTAGATTTATACAAATTGATATTCTTTTTCATTCACTACTATTTATTAAACTGTGTTCATTTTCATGTTGTTAATAACTTATTGCCAGACTTAAGACTTGTGGCAACATCACAGAAAGCTGCAGGATAAGGTAAATACCCCTTCCTGAACTTGATCCACCATCTGCTTGGACTTGCACCAGCAAAATTGTTGGCACAAGTCCGAGTAGACCTATTTAGGCAGCAAAGTCTTACCCCTGTGCAATAAATGTTTCCTTACTCCAAGGTAACCTCCAGAACTCCCCCAGCCGGCAGAGTGAAGCATGTGTTCCAGTGGCACACCTGCATGGGTAGTGGGGAATTTAGTTAGGATTGAGCTATTAATCCTGAAAATTGGCAGTTTCTGGATGCAACACATGCTTTAGCAATGAAAGTTGCAGAGTTGTTCCCCAGTATTTCCAGTTGAACAATATCAGGTAGCCGGACTGGATAATGCTTCTGAGTTGTGACTTTCATGTCAGAATAGGTGAGCTAGATGCATGAATGATGTTCGATTGTTCATAGAGCATACATTGACTTCCAAAAACCAGTATCCAGGTAAAGCTCAGGCAAATTCATCCTTAGTTTAAAAACACAACACTAAATGACGGCAAGTGATGATAGATCAGGGAACAAGAAATTAATTGTGTTTCAGCTGTTAGTGAAAAAGTAATAAGTTTAAGTGGAGGGTGGATGGCAAGGATTACTAATATTTTACTGTTAAGGTGAAGCTTTTTCTTGTGCTGCCTCGTGTGTCCTAGGCTCTTGTGTCTTCTAAGACGTTGGCATGGTTGAAAGGTGATAATTAAGGGAGGTTGTGTTGTCTTTTGTGGGTGGTGTGATCGGAGACATTTCAGAGGCAAGGAGGCACAGCTGCAGCCTTGGAATGTGACAGTATAGATTTTAGAAAGGGCAATCCACATTTCTTCAATGATTTGAGAACAGTTTCGGTTTGTTCAGTAGAAATCAGAATGGGGCTTTGGAAAGGTTCTTTTCCTTTGGTTTCTTAAGCGTGTGAGACACTTGAGCATGGGGTTTCGAAGCGTTTCTTGAACTCTGACAAGAGCGTAACAATATGGAGAAAAAACAACAACAGGGCATGATTTAAGATGCTGAAGCTTTCACAGGAAATGGCAGAGACGATAAGGTATGCTTTAAAAAAATCCTATGCTGAATCAATCTTCTTGGTCAGTAGATCAAAGACTGTATAGAAAATGCATGATATTTTTGGTCTCAAATTGTGGTCAAGAATGGTGACAGAAATTTTCTTGTTGACTTGTATTGATGCAGGACTCTGGTATGAATGGAACTTCAAACTGGCTTTTCGGTGGCTGCCAGCAACAGATAAAGCCTTTGATAATCATGGCCAGAAGCACTGGAATACTTCAGGGTCTTCTCCTTTCATGACCCTTCAATTATACCCCAAACCCATCTCAGTAACTTTGAAATCTTGTATCAAAGGAAAATGCAATTTCTTATGAAGTTTCAATTAAAAGCAGACTTGGCGAAGGTTGGAATTATCGTCTCTCTACAATCAGAGATAAAAGGGCTGGAAATCAAACACTGGTGTTCCAAGAGTCTTGTACTCCGTAGGGATGTCTATAAAAATATAGATGTTCCCATTCAGGTAGGAAAAGAACTATATGCTAAAAGAGTTGTTCTGTGTAAAGTTGGGTGTAATGGGGAAGTATGGAAGGGTCTTTGTTACTTCATTTTGAAACATGCCTTTTCAAAACATCTCCATTTAATTCCCATGGCCTCCTAGCCATGCGAGCCACATGCCACAAATAAATGGTAAGTCTATGACAAAGCAGAATAAAAATGAGCAAGGACACATCTCTTACCCAATGGCCATAAATTCCTTACTTCAAACAGACTTACAGTGAGTTTATACTATTTAAATAATTGAGTGCATAATTAAGACTTAGGGACAGGTAATGCAAGGATTTATTGTGTCCATAAATTTGGTTTTACGTCTTATTCATGAATACTGCAGTACCTTTTTACTACACACTGTTTCTCATGGTTTTGTTATTCAAAAGAGGAGTGCCTAGCAAATGACAGATTGGCGTGTGCCGAACCATAAGCTCCTCCAGAGAAACCAACTTACAGTAAGAACCATCTCGTTGCAGAACACCAGGATCCAGCGTTCTGCTTCCAACTATGGAACCAAATGGCACTGTGGACTCACAAGCAGGATATGAGGCCACTGGTAGCCATCCTCTGTTGGTTGTCCCCAGCATTTTGTGACTTGGAGGTGTCCTTCCCATCAACACGGAAGCTCCACTGAGCTATCAGTTAAACTGATGGCCAGAAGTTGATGGCTAATGCTTAATGTTATTTTTGCTCCAGACTGCCTTGAAGCACCTGCCAGACTCTCAAATCTCTTGGGTCTTGTTAGCTTCCTGTGGTGATGCAGAACCCTGTTGGAAAGCTGTAGATGGATGGCTATTACTTTCTGAACATTCTCACATTTCTGCCTCCTCCCAAGTAGTTCCTAATGGAGAACTTTCCACAGTATCGTAGAGTAACACGTCCCAAGATTGGTGGGGGAGGGGAAGAGGAGGGAGGGAGAGCTGACTTTAAAGTGCAGCCCAAGCTTGCGCACATTAATTCAGAAGTAAGTCCCACTGAATTCTGAAGGTATGTATAGGATTGCAGCTAAAAGCTTCAAGTGTGTGAGTGTCCTTGAGCATGATTCAGATGTGGTGGGAACAGTAGATGTGAAAATCCATTTGTTCTTCGGCATAGTTACTAGAAGAGCGCAAATGTAGTTGGCACAGAGGATTTGCCCTAGCGAGCACCATGTGCTCAGACCTCATAGATGCGGCCATGGTTCCGTTCTATGTGTCAGTTTTCTACGTCATCAAATTTCCCCCTTAAAATGTTTATTTTCTATACAAAGCTGCAAGGCAGGGTTGTACAAACAGGCCCCACTGCTCCGCTCCTTGATCAGCCTCATCTGCTAACTGAAATTCTTATGGCACAACCCTAATCTGCACTGGAACAGGCAGGCCAACTGACCTGTGCTGCACCCAGGACAGATTAGGAGCAGGCTGGGGCACAACTCAGAGTTTTTTTTTCCCCCTTTGCACCATGTCGCATGCCAGCCAGCCCTTTGAGGTTACTCAGATTTTGTGATTTTGTGAGCCCAAATCCAAATGGCCCATGTAATACCTTGGGGTTAGGATCCAGCCTAGGTCACCAAGTGTGGTCCTACCCCCTACCCCTGATCCACCTCCTGGACTGCTTTCCCATCACCCTCTCTCGCCCCTGGGCCTGCCTGCCCAGGTTGGACGAACTCACCCTCTCCAGTCACAGGTCCGGCACCAGCCTGTGCTGGCCCAGCCTGCTCCTGAGTAGCCACTAAATGCTTTGCAGCAGATTCACAACATTCCGGAGCTGGCACAAGGGACATCTGCCTGCTCAGGGCAGGGGGAAAGGATTGCACTGCCAACCTCACCCCCCCAAATGATTTGGGCAATTGGCCAAAATGCCTGAATTCTTGCGGTCGGTGAAATTGGTGGCGACCTGTGAATGTGCAGAAAGAAACCCACTTTAGAAACCCCACAGAAGACACAAGATTGTGTAATTTGGAGTAAAATGTGCCACATTCATTGATTTATGATAACTGTAGTGGGCCCTATTCAATTGTAGTGGGCCCTATTTGGCAAGCAATTCCTCCAAAATCCAGTGCAAAATCTACCCTGGAGGAGAGAGCTACCTGGTGAAGTCTCTGCCTTGGGCAACACCAC
Source organism: Lerista edwardsae (assembly GCA_029204185.1). NCBI lineage: Eukaryota > Metazoa > Chordata > Lepidosauria > Squamata > Scincidae > Lerista > Lerista edwardsae. Next base: position 1,621,852 of record JAJKFI010000161.1, on the reverse strand, counting down.
CATATAGTACCTCACCTCCCAGTGCCCGCAGCCAATCACTGGAAAAGGAGTCAAAGAAGCCAAATTATACCCTTCATTGAAAGCCTGATAGCCTTTGAGAGATCTTTCAGCTCAAGCCAGAGGGATCACCAGGGCTGGATCCCCAAGCCAGCCAGCCTCTTGAAACTGGTTCTGATTCTGAGGTGAATCAGTGAGGATTCATGGGAGCCTGCACCAAACCACCAGCTGATTCCAATGCATCCCCCTTATGAATACTCAGCCAATAATGGCTGCATTTCCAGGTACCAATGCTGCTAGAATTTACTATCTTGTGCCCCCCCCCACAAACTGGCACGCTGACAAGGACCAAACTAGAAAGATTTTTTTTCCAGTTTGTCAGGCCCAAAAGCCCACAGGAAAGGTAACCAGGGCAGGACTTGAACAGATCCTTCAGACAGCATATGGCGGTTTGGGGATCTTTCACTAGCCATCTGAGCAAACAACCTCAAAGTGCTTCGAATTAGGCTAGCGGTGACCACAACAGAGAGGTTTCCAAAGAGCATAGATTTTATGAATGGATATAGAAAAACAAGGAAAAGCCAATGCATACTTGTAAGGTCAGTTGCACAGAGGCTTGAAAGGTAGTGGGTGAAAGAACATTTATGAAGAGTTCTGTTGGGACAGGCACGGATAAAGTGAAGGCAAGAAAGAGAGTGAGTGAGAGTTGGGTTGCCAGCTGGGCTAAATTCCCTTGCCAATGATGATCCAACAGAGGAGAAGGAAAGAATGAGCAGGAGGTTTAAAACAAGCAGTGGGGAAGGAGGGCATTTCAGAAGGGATCAAGAGTTGTTATGAGGGTTAGAGGGAGAGAGGTGAAGAGAAAGCTCCCTGTTTTAGCCATTTTTACATGAAAGTTGTATTTTTGTTTTCTGGGTTTTTGGCCATAACTTTTGATAAAGATATCACACTCTAGCTTATTTCATTGCATTCTGCATACCTTTCCAATTTTATATTACATGATGGTATTATTCATACAAACCAAAGTTTTCTCAGATGTGGCCATTCGTGTCACGCTCAGCTTGTTGGGCCCCTAAAGTTTGTTGCCCTGTGCAATTGCACCCCCTGCACTTCTTTAGCTACGCCCCCTCCCTTACCGAACCCTTGAACCCATTTGTTATGGATGGGCTTAAACCAGTGGTTTCCAATCTGTTTCCAGTCCCCCCGATACCCGTGGATGCTGCAATTCACTGGCCATGGCATTGTGGGTCGCCTGCTACCTGGTAGAGAGACCTTGGCATGAGCCTCTAGATAGCAGCGGGAGGTTCACTGTGGTGGGAAGAGCTGCCATGCATGAAAACGGCATGCTGCGAGAAGACCTCCTGTCCATACTGACCCTCTTACTGCAGTTTGGATGCTCGCGTTAGGCCTCTGAACCCAGACATGGATGGTGATGACATCATGTTTCATGTGATGTCATGTCTCACCATGTGATGCGTTTCATGTCATTTCCACTCATGTCCGGATTCTGAAGGTATTCAGTAGCAGTACATTTGGGAACTGCTGGTTTAAACAATCTTTTGTTAAGGCCTTAGGGACTAGCACCGCAACCCCTTTGACACCTTCCTGCTGCAGGAAAACTTCAGGTTGCACCAAACGGTGACTTCTTGACATAGTGATACACAATGTGATGCACAAATACTGCTCTCTAATACAGCCTTCCTGTTAATTTCTCAGTGTCATGTTTACAGCCTTCTGTCTAGTTTTCTGAATATTTTGCCTGTCTGGGGATCTGAATTGCTAATTTTAATAGATACAAAACTAATGGAACCGAGAGAACGATTCAATCACGTCAGTGTTCGGCATTTTTATTAAGGTGCCAAGTGCAATAAGCTGCAGGTTGGCCGTCTTTGATCAGTTTCCTCTGAAAGAGGAAAAAAAAAACATTGGCTGTCATTATTTCAGTTTTATCTGTCCAGATCTCAAGGAAATCAAACCATCTAATAAAAGGTTGCAACTTCATCAAGCAGCATAATATGCTTCTGCCACATTTGATTAGCATGACAAAGTTTAAATCATAGGTTGCATGTTTGTACTTGTATCTCATTTATTTGGAGTTGTTCTGTTGTCCTGACAATTTGTGAGAACAAAATCCCATGGAGGATTTTTGCTTCCCGTTTTTTCTATGTGGAGTACTTTCAGCTGGATCCCTCCAAGAAACCAGTGTTTCCATTTGAATATCAGTTGGGTATTCTGGTCCCTTTCTAATGCTGCACAGTAGTGTGGGAGCCAGTCCCATGCCACTTGAGTCACAGATGGGAGGGAGAAATAATAATAATAATAATAATAATAATAATAATAATAATAATAATAATACATGTATTTATATACCGCCTTTCTTAAGATCACTAGATTTCTCTAATGACTGTAACTCAAGGCGGTTTACATAGGCAGACTTTTAATCACAAACCTGAAGGTTTTTACAATTTACAGAAATGTTCTAGCTTTCAAGAACAACACTCATACAGATCTTTCTTTCTGGATTTAGCCTTCTTTCTTAGCCACCCGACTGTCTTCTGCTGGCTGATAAGAGGCTTCCCTGCTCCCACCAGAGAAGCAGCTGACTTCAGCACACTCCTTCTCCCACGAGGCAGCTGGAACTCAGCTTTTAATCAGCCGCAGTTTGCAAGGTCTGCCGCTCACAGAGACTTCCGGTAGTCTCGAGCTCACGACCTTCAGATCTTCAGCTGTTATCTTCGGGCAAACGGAGGCAGTAACCCTCTCGGCTAAATCTTCTGCCCAAATAGATAATAGAGATGGGCAGAACCACTCAATTTCCACTGAGCTCTGCTGAGGAGTAGAATGAATTCATTCTATACTGTGAACATGTTGAAGTGAATCAGAAAAACAACAACCAGAATGCTTTCCATAATTTCCAGCCCAATCGTAATCCTATTATTATTATTATTATTATTATTATTATTATTATTATTATTATTATTATTATTATTATTAATTGAATTTATACCCTGGCTTTCTACCCCATATTAGGGCTCAAGCATTGGAACAAGTGGAAGGGACATGGTGGCGCTATGGGTTGAACCGCTGCTGCTGGGCTTTCTGACCGGAAGGTTGGCCGTTCAAGACCACAAGGCAGAGTGAACTCCCGTTGCTTGTCCCAGCTCCTGCCAACCTAGCAGTTCAAAAGCATGTGAAAATGCAAGTAGATAAATAGGGACCACTTCGGTGGGAAGGTAATGGCGTTCTGTGCACTATGGTGTAGAGTCATGCTGGCCACATGACCACAGAAGCTTGTCCATGGACAAACACCGGTTCTACAGTCTTAGAAACAGAGATGAGCACCGCCCATGACTAGACCTTTCGGTCATGACTAGACCATTCAGTTGTGGGGAAACCTTTACCTTTTATTGGAACAAGCATTTTGATGGTAGGAAGCCTTCTATAGCCATTGCAAATGGTCTGCCAGCAGTGCCCAGAGTTGTGCGCTGCTGGCCCACAGGCAGCGAGACTGCAGCAGCCCTGCACAGAGCAATGGGCAGGAGAAGCCCCACCAACGAAGGTTAGTCGGCGGGAGAGGGGGGACGGGGCAGGAGAGGATAGATCTGGGGCTGAACAAGGGCAGGCGCGGGAAGATGGTAATGGGGACAGGGGAAGGGTGCGGTGGGTCTGGGAAGAGGGTGGATTTCATGGCTGTAGGGGATGCTGAATGCTAACCCTCTTCCCATAGCCTGTCCTATGGTCCAGATTCGTATGGACCTATGAGGACAATTTTGCTAACACGGGTCCAAGTAGACCCCTCCACACTGTGAAGGCTTACCCCAGGGTAAGAGAACTAGTGTTCCCTTACTGAACAGAGACCTCCTGGACTGCAGTGGATGAGATGAAAGCGACCTCCCCGTAGGAAACCTCAATACAGAGGCAATTGCTGACACCTGCCTTCTCAAAGTTGCAGTGCTATAGCCCTTATCCAACCCACATTGTAGGAACTCTAACAGATGTTTAACCTTGGGTTTGGTACGTTGGATCTGCCTGCCCTCACACCAGGTTGAGAACACCTTCCAGGTAATAGAATACACCCTATTGGTAGAGGGAGAAACATAGGTGTGGGCTGTCACTTTACAGTTGTTCTGCCTGCCTGCCTGCCTGCCTGCCTGCCTGCCTGCCTGTAAATGTCAAGAGATAGGGACAGGCCTCTAATATAGCTCTTGAGTTATCCTGGATTCCCAACAGACATCTGACAGGCTCACAGTTAATGGTTTCCTAACCTTTAACATGCTGAATTGCTCGGGAAGTGATCCAAAGTGGTGAGGTTAAGAAACCACTCCCAACCTGTATCTGAGACTATCTGGTGGGTTATGTATGTGTTACCATAACAATGGGAAAAAAACCACATAAATATGGGTATTTCTAGATTGGTTTGGAACCTTCTGGAAAGCAGCAGATCCAGGCTCCATTCCAAACAGGTTTCTCTTCCTACTGGGCTGGATTCTGATGATATCACCTTTATTTTCAGGCAGATGTTCTTCCAATTGGTAATGTGCTTCTTGCGGACTTAAAGAATCCAAGATCTCCAGAAAAACCATCTAGTTCTTATCACTTTCTCATGTACCTCCCTTGTGGCAGTAGTGTCCTGAGAGGAGGGGTGGGGCACTAAGTTTTTCACGGTTCTGCAACTTGCCATGAAAGTTGGCCCTCATTCTTGGAGCCATTCCAAGAGGTGAAAGCAACGTGGCAGTGTCTCCTCTGCATTGCTGATGTCCCACAGAATGGCCCTGAGAGCGAGAGGGAAGGCAACCTTACCTGGGAAGTTGCCGAGTCATGCAAAACCTAGTGCTCCGCCCCCCTCTTGGGATACCACTGCTTTGTAGTTCATATTGAGGATAGTGGCCCTCGGGATCCAGGTTTGTGTTGATGGCCCTTTGTGTTTTACGTTTATCTACCTACCCTTTATCTAACTACCTTGAGATGCCTCACCTCATTTCCTCCCTGCCCAAACAGAAAGCCCTTTTGTTGCACAGGTCTTTGGACCTAGTACTGGCCCAACAGCACTCACACTATGGTGGACTCTGATTCACATGTCAGAGCAAAGGTGTGCTATGTCCATTGTACTGTGGCTTCACTACAGCAGAGCATACAACTGGATTGTCAGAAATAGATGTTCCTGTGATATCTTGTTTAGGGAGCTGTTCGCTCAGTCTCCTTTTGTTTTTGGTTTCTTAAATGTCACTCAGTAGAGAAAGTTTCACAGTGTATGCACCTCCAACAGTAGCTGGATAACTGTAAATTAGCACTGCCTGTGGGCCTCATGCTCTAGTGGGCGGCAATTGATAAAGCACATAACATTTATTCACATTGGTAAAGTGTTTGGAAGTGCTTGGATGAAAAGAGCAATGTGAATGCTAAATTATGTCAATAATTTTCTTCTGAATGTTTGATAAGTCACAGGTTCCAGGAGTTGGTGGTGATGAGCAAGCTCCTCCTTTCCTCTTGAATCTGCAGTGGACGTCGGCAAAACTGTTTTCCAAAAAAAGTGAAGATGCATTTTTTCCCCAGCCCAATTCTGGAGTATGAACCTTGTTGCACCCTCTGTAATACCATTAGGGTGCAATCCTAAGCACTTTCCAGCACCGGGGTAAGGGTAATGCAGCTCTGCAGTAAGGGAACAAACATTCCCTTACTTTGAGAAGGCTCCCAATTGCAGGATGCAGCACATGCCCCATTGACACAGCAGGCAGCACAATCCTGCACTGCCCATCATGCCAACGCTACATCATAGCATCAGTGCAACTACCCTAGCGTTGACGCGGGAGCGCCGATTGGCACTCCCACATCGGTGCTAGAACAGCAGGACCAGCGCTGGTCCTGCTGCGCCCTCGCTGAGCCTTTCTGGCGCCGACTGAAGCCAGTCAGTATGAAGTAGTCTCCACACGGAAGCAGCGCAGGGATTGGTGAGAGGGAGAGAGGCGGGGCCGGGGGTGGGACTTGGGTGGGACCTGGGAGGGCTTGCATGTTACAAGTAATGCATTAAAAGTAATTTTGGTCCTTCCTCTTCTGATCTTTTCTGATCCTTGGAAATTTCTACCATGGTCCCCTAGGAATATACATCATATTCTATTTCTTTGCTAGAAGATTGCTTGTTAATAGTCCAGAATGTTCTGTGGCCCTGCACAGAATAGGGAAGTAGCTGCTATCTGTTTGCTTGCCTGCATGCCTCTCTTGCCTGATAATTTGGAATGGAGGGTTTGGAATGGAGGGGTCGCACTTCCTCTGAAGGAGCAGGTTCGCAGCTTGGGGGTTCTCCTGGATTCACAGCTACACCTGGACTCCCAGGTGGCGGCTGTGGCCAGGGGAGCCTTTGCTCAGCTTCGGCTGATCCGCCAGCTGCGGCCGTACCTGAGCTGTGCGGACCTGGCCACTGTGACCCATGCCCTAGTGACATCTAGATTAGATTATTGCAATGCGCTCTACGTGGGGCTGCCTTTGAAGACGGTCCGGAAATTACAACTAGTACAGAACGCGGCGGCTCGGGTGGTTGCTGGAGCACGTCGGTTTGACTCTGTCGAGCCGCTGCTTCGGCGACTACACTGGCTGCCGGTTCTGTTCCGGGCCCAATTCAAAGTGCTAGTTTTGACTTTTAAAGCCCTTTACGGCTCGGGTCCGGGGTATTTGAGGGACCGCCTTCTTCCATATAATCCAACCCGTACTCTTAGATCATCTGGGGGGGGCCCTCCTGACTGTGCCGCCACCAGGAGAAGTGAGAGGGGTGGCGGCCAGGAAGAGGGCCTTTTCGGTGGTGGCCCCCCAACTCTGGAACACCCTCCCCTTAGAATTGAGAACTGCTCCCTCTTTGTTTATATTTCGGCGGGGGCTGAAGACCTTTTTATTCCAAAAAGCTTTTAATTGTTGACAGGCTGGCTGGTTATTATAACCCACGGGGCTTGTTGTTTTTATATTGTTTTTAAATTTGTTTTTAAATGTGTTCTTAATTTTTGATTGTATTGTTTAATTCTGTTTTAATTGTTTTTAATTGTGAATTGTTATATTGTTTTTATATCTATATTGTAATGCCGCCTTGGGTGCCTTCGGGCACAATAAGGCGGGGTACAAATCTAATAATAAATAAAATAAAATATAGAGAAAAAAGCAGATGTTCCAGGGGGGTTGCTCCAATCTGAGATCCTAAGCACAATCCTAACCTGGAGTTAGGCCAGCACAGTTAAGCCAGCAAAGTTTGGCCAGTACAAGGGCCACCGTTAAGTACATTTGGACCTCTCTTGGAGTCAGAGAGGTCAGCACACAGATGTGCAACATCCTCTCTGACTCTGAGACTGGTCTGAACTCATCTTATGGTGGCCCTTGTGCCAGCCAAATTTTACTGTCCTAACTCCAGGTTAGGATTATGCCCTATAATGAGATAGGCCATCTAGTTTCACAGCGGAAGCAGAGTTTGCTTCCAGTTCATGAACGTTCCCAACAAAAGCATTTAATTTTACTTCGTAAGGGTGAATGACAGCCATAACGCATATAGGAGAAAGTAAGAATGAAGGACCATTGAAAGGGGGAGGTGAAGTAAGATTTATCATTGGGGTTGGGACCTCAGTCTCCTCCCTATCTATGGTGACTCCAGTTTCTTGGTTGAACAGGCTTTGCCCTTGATTGCAGTTCATTTTTATTTTCAGCAAACTTAGTGGGAATTAGATTAATTATATACTTTATTTGTCATTATACATAAATGGACAACATTTTTGAAGCACTCCAGGATGCGCACCACACAACCTCCTCACTCAACAACAACACACAACACCAAAGCCATCATCTACTCATACACTCAACCCATACACACATCCATCCATATAAATATCAATAAATATCTAAAACATCTAAAACACAATACCATTTCACTCAGGGACGCAACAAGCAGCAAAATGAACAATGTATCTTGAAACCATAGAAAATGCCTTATTATCTTGTTCCTGGCAATTTTCTGAGTTCATTGTTCAACATTGTTCATTGTTCACGATTCATAAATTGTGCGATGCGTGTCCTAATAACTCTGTTCCGTTTTCCCAGAAGGCAACAGTTCAAATCGGTTGTAGACTGGATGGGACAAATCTTTTAGGACACAATGTGACTTCTGCAGACAGCGGGATATAAAGATGTCATCCAGGGCTGGAAGATGGGTCCCAATGATGGTCTGAGCCATCTTTATAATTCTCTTCAATGCTCTTTTGTTCATTGCAGAGCTACTCCCATACCACACCAAGATACCGTATGTCAGGACACTCTCAATGGTACCACGATAATAAGACAGGAGCAGATGTTGTGGCAGGTTTATCTTCCTGAGCATCCTCAGGAAGTATAACCGCCTTTGTGCTTTCCTTACTAACATGGTGGTGTTAACAATCCATGAGAAGTCCTCTGTGATATGAGTGCCCAAGAATTTAAAACTTGCAACCCTCCCCACCTCCTCGCTGTCTATATACAGTGGGATATACGCTTCCTTCTTTTTCCTATAATCAATTATAAGTTCCTTTGGGTTTTTTAAATATTCGAATAGAAGTATTCAAATCAAAGTTGTTCCGATCTGCAAAGATTCATCCTAGTTCATCTTGCGTTCTCACACTAGAGCAACAGTTTTCAACCTTTTTCATCTTATGTCACTTTGGCAAGGCGCTCAGATTGTCAAGGCACATCATCAATTTTTTTTTTTGACAATTGACAAGGCCCACCATGCTGCTGTTGGGGGTACTCACATCCCTCAATGGCCCTATTCATAAATGACTCTTTCCCCCCCAAACTCCTGCAGATCATTCAAGGCACACCAATGTGCCATGTCTGATTGAAAATCCTTGCGCTAGAGCATGTCACTAGAATATGGCAGAACTTTATTAATTTCCATAGTATGGGTTAAGTCAGTTTCGGCTTATAAACTTGATGGTGAGTGTAGATGATTGGAGTAAGTGATTTGCAAGTCCTTTCGAGTCATCCTGTCCTTTTTTTAAAAGGTTATCAGCTTTTCTTAGTCTAAGCTGGTTTCTTTATACATGTATAATTAGATGAGATGCTGCCTTTTTCTGTAGACTTTTAGAAGCCATGATAATGCTCGTCTTCAAAGACTTTCAAAGCCAATCTCTTGGCCTTTCTTCACATTTTGTTTATGACATGTGGAAAGCTCTGCCACTGGCTTTCTTTTATCCCTGCTTCACATTTCACTGTGTGGGATTGCATCAAAACATTGCAGAGAGCCCCGTCCTCCTGTTTATCACCAACCCAGATAAATGCCATACACACCACCTCAATACTAATACGTTCCAGGAGACTGGGAGGGTCCTTTGTCACTGCAAACAAACAAAAAAGACAAAATAATGAAAAGCATCTTTTTTAACAAAAAAAAATGCTATTATCCCGGATATTTGAAAGTCAAACAATTAGAGTGCTGGCAAGAATGAGAAACTAGCAACTGGAATGAACCAAACTAGCAACTGGAATGAACCTTTACTAATAGCTTCTGCTGGAAGCAAAGTCGCGATGGCAAACGTGAAGATTTCAGCGAGGGTTGACAGATGTACCCAAGCTCTGTCTGACTCTGGGCCACCCTGGAGCTTAGCCAAGCCCCTGTGGCTGTAACTGATTGCGGAAAAAAAATTAAATCAAAAAGGAGCAGATTGCAGTCATTGCCTTTCTTATGCGGCGCGGTGGCCAAGGGATATTGCCCACCCTGATATGTGGCGCATCAAAGAAACTTGGAATATAGAAAGCTTTCTGCTGGAATCTGTTCCGTAGGCAGAACACTGGGACTCAAATTAAGCAAAGGCCTAAAGCCACGTTCCAGCAACCCATATTCATAGTAATGCTTCCTGGAGTGTCACTGACTTAATTACAAGGGAGAGGAAAAATGGGCTGCCTTGTTAGGACTTTCAAGACATTATCAGCTCTTTAGAGGATGGCAAGAGAGATTGTTAGAGGGCTTTGCGTGCCAGGGAACCCAGGAAGTCCTTGGGAATGTCTCAGTGGTTTTCTCAATAAGGATATTGGTCATGGAAAACAAACGTGTCTGACGGCAGCTTGCCTACCACTGAGGACATTCCTGTAGAATTGCAGAGAAGTGGAGAATATGTTTATGGTCATGCTTTCAGTTTACCCATTGCAATGTGGAGGCTGAGCAGGCCTGGCTGGTGCCCTCCATGAGGGGTTCTATGGCAATCTGCAGGGGGTCCTTGGCAGACAGGTTGATGTGGAAAAAAAAGATACACCTGAAAGTTGTAAAAAAATTGAAAAAGACTGATGGTCCAATCCTACCTGCTGTGGCCGTCATTGCAATATCTCTTCCACTGGTGAGACTGCTGGAGCCTTCCCACCAGCACAAGCAGATCAGGAGCCCCCCGCTAGTCCATGTAAGATGGTGGGGGAGGTGGGACTGGTGGCAAGAGGGCAGAGAGGGCAAAATGAAGCCATGAGAGAAAGGTGGAATAGGGTGCTGACAGGGTGGGGGATGGGCGGTACAGGTCCAGGAAGGGGGTAGGTTCGGCAGGAGTGGCTGCCACCAAATCCAAACCCCATTCCTGGACCCAATCCTGCAGCACCAAATCCTAACCCTTCCCAAACCCAATCCTCAGCATGGATCCACACAGACCTGCACCTGCTAGTTAGCTAGCGCAAGTTCAAGTAGAGGCTTTTCTCCAAGGGAGGGATTCACCGTTTTTCTCAGTGCTCCTGAAAAACTAAGGGGAGGAAGAGGGATGCTATCTGTTGCTGCCACAAGCCTTCATGGAAAGAACTCCTCTTTGGGGCACAACCCCAAGGATAAATCAACTGATTTATGTATTTATTAACTTATTTTATTCTCTCTTTCAGCTCCACAGTGAAGCTTCTAAGGGGGGTAATAAAAATATAAAAAATAACAAACTAGCATAAAAGCATCACCATAAAAGGACAATATATGAAAGCAACAAGAGCACTAAGTATAATTATAGATGAAAAATGATAAAAGTACAGGTTAATGAATCAATCAATCAATAGTATTTGTATACCACTTTTCAACACAAAGTTCACAAAGTTTATAATAATAGTGGTTTATAATAAAGTGGTTTATAATAATAATAATAATAATAATAATAATAATAATAATAATAATAATAATAATAATAAGAAGAAGAAGAAGAAGAAGAAGAAGAAGAAGAAGAAGAAGAAGAAGAAGAAGAAGAAGAAGACGTTAAATGGCTCCCTGTCCCAAAAGGGCTCACAATCTAAAAAATGTAGAACACCATCAGCAACAGCCACTAGAAAAGACACTTTGCAGGGGTGAATAGGGACAATTACCCTCCCCCTGCTAAGGGTCCGATCCTATCCAACTTTCTTGTGCTGATGAAGTTTTGCCAAGGGGGGCATATATTGCATTCTGCAGTGTGGGGAAAGTAATGGAGGCTTCCTCAAGTTCAGAGAACATTTGTTCCTTTACATTGGGCTGCACTGATGCAGCATCAGTGTTAGAAAGTTGGATAGGATTTGGCCCCAGGGCATTTAAAAGTCATCCATTTTTGCATGGGTAATAATGCCTATGAACTGGAAATAGTCCTCCAGCCGTGTATGCGGCTGAGAGGGAACCTTGCCCGGTCCCCCCCCCAGCGCGTGACGTGGCGGGCAAGCACTGGAGGCTGCCCGCTTGCGTCAGGAGGTGGAGTGTGAGGCTCAAAAGCCCCGCGCGCATGAACAGCGGCCTCTTCTCCTCGCGCTGGCAGAACTCTGTGTCACGCGCATTTGTGGGGGGATACCCGGGCAATATACATGCACAGAAGAAGAAACTAACTTAAATACGTAGTATGCAATTTTGAATACATATGTCAGCAAACTTGCCAAGAATCAAGCCTACATAGAACTTCAGAGTCCAGTTCTGCATTGCCTTACAGCCCAATCCTAAGTTGACCAGTGCCTAGAGGAGCAGCAGTGCCAAAATCGCCAAAATGGCTACCACTGCATCCTATAGATATTGAATCTCCTCAGGGGAAGGAGACATTCATTCCTTTACCCTGAGTAAAGCCCTAATAAAGATGGTGGAATAATGTCCCTACCCCTACAATGGGTCTACTCGGGTCTGTGCTGGCTATTTGGTCACTGTAGACTTGAGAAGCCCTGTGCTGGCCTTCCTGGCCCAAAATGGAGCATAGGATCCAGCTGTGGAGGCCTGTGCTCATCCCAACCCCCCCCCCACCTGGGCCAAACCTTCCCCTCACCCACTTCCACCCCCCACCCTGAATACACTTACCATTAGCTGACACTGTTGGAGTGCCTGCTGCCCTCCCGCCCAGCACTAGTGTTGACTGGTTCTGGCCCAGCGTCAGGGCTCCCTCCTTCCATGATGCCATGAAAATGCTTTACAGCACGTTTAGCCAGCGATACATGTGTAACGCCGGCTTTAAGGACTTCAGGATTGGGCCCTTAGCGGTGCATTAAAAGTTGAGTGTTGCCACTGAGTATCTCAAGGACAACTTAGAGGTTCATCTTAGGGAAGAACGTCTTAGAAATTGGGTGTGCAAAAGACTTTCACTACGACTAGTGAAATTTCTCAGGGTAGATGTGCAAATCCATAAACCGAAAGCAAGTTTCACCTAAGGGAGATAAGTGGAATTTTCTTGTTGGGTTGAAACAAAGGAAACATGTTTAGGGAAGTAAAGTTTTGAGAAGATGAGTGGAATTTCTCCACCTTCTGGAAATAGGCAGATAAAACAGTGTCTGCTAATAGAGGTTAGGCGTGTTCTCTAAGCTCTGTTAAACAAGTTTTCTCCTTGGTGTATTCCCATCACGCTGAGCTGCACATCACAAATTACAACTACTCCCTGTTAGGTATTCACTTGTATCTGGTTAGGAACATCGTAAGGATGAAAGGTTATGCTTCTGGCTGTTCTCTTACTAGCAGCAATGCTCAAAGAGGCAATCATTTAATGCCTGCATTTTCACAATATGAGATTTGGGTGCCTTTTGTCCCCTCCCAATTTATTTGTTTATATTTGTTTTTCCTACCTTTGAAATTGTTGATCCCGTGAAGCTTACATCAGAATCATCCTCTAGTCTGTCTTAAGGCCACCCCACTCCCCCCAAAAGGAGTAACTTGACTAGAAGGCAATGAATGCAACCAGTGATAGCCTCCCCAAGGAAGCTATAACTATCCATAAATATATTTAATGGTAAAAATCTGACAACTAAATCAGTCAGTTATATATTAGATTTTTTCCCCTCAGCCAAAATAAATAATACAGTCTGCAACATTTGGGGACTACAATAATAAAAATGCACAGGGAAGAAAATCTGTATCTGTCTACAGACATTAGTGATAAGCCTTCTCTCTACCAGATGCTTGGGAAATAAATTGTTCACTCTTTTCTAGTTATTGCTTCTGCAGTCTTATTATATGAAGGCCTTACTGGGCATTAATTTTTACAAAGTGTGAATTGCTGTAGCGCAAAGACTCAGCAGAAACCTATTTCAATATTGAAGGAAGGATACACAATATTATAAATTGATCTCGGCAAAATCACTTTTTCCCCCTGTAGATAGGAGGATTGATGAGCAAAGTCTTAGAGACTCTGGGTCTAATTGACTGCAGTGTGTTGGAGTTGTGCGTACTTAAAAAACAACATCTTAGATGCACGCTTAAAAAATTTCAAGTGTGAACATGACAAACAGATGTTTGGAGCACTGGACAGAGGCTCAGAATTGGCTGCATGCCCTGATGCGGTATTTAATGAAAAAAAATGTATCAATTAAAACAATTAAAATCATCCAAATGAAGGAAAATAACAACACAAAAATCAATGCAAAGCATAATAAGCACAGCAACAACCAACCAATAACCAAACCTTGAGGTCATCAAGACCCCTGCTAACTGGGCAAGAGGCACTTTTCCCAGTGGTGCTCCTCTTATGTTTAGCAGGGGGAGAGCAATTGTCCCTCTTCACCCCTGTGCAGTGTCTGGTCTAGTGGCTGCTGCTGGTGGTGTTCTGCATTTTTTAGATTGTGAGCCCTTTTGGGACAGGGAGCCATTTAACTTTATTATTTGCCTGTAAAACGCTTTGTGAACTTTATGTTGAAAAGCGGTATATAAATACTTTTTGATTGATTGATTGATTGACATCAGGGGACAAATATTAACTTATAAAGCACTAACCCTTAAATGCTAAAGGAAATACTTGGGAGTGGGGAGAGAGAGAGAGAGAGAGAGAGAGAGAGAGAGAGAGAGAGAGAGATCAACCTGATTGGGGTTCCCATTGCAGACTGTCACCACTGAGAAGGTCTTCTCCCAGGTCACTGCCAACTGCACATACACTGGTGGTACAACATGCAGAACCCTCAGGAGTGGGCTGTTTCATTAGGGGGAGGGGAGTTGATCCTTCCGATATCCTGGTCCTAAGCCTCTTACAGCCCAATCCTATCCAGGTGGGCAGCTGCATAGAGGAATTTATGACAGGAGAATAGAATTTCACTGTTGCAAAGTGGTTTGGGCAGCATACTGCGTGCAGTGCTGACAGCCATGTTGTGCACACAGTCACAGCCAGCAGCAAAGCAGGAGCCTGCCACTGGACAAGGAAAGGTATGTCCGATGGCAGTGGAGGTGGAGCAGGGTGGGGAGGGACTAGAAGGAGTTGTTGCCAGGCCTTAAGTTGTCCTCAGAAATGGACTGGCGGTCAATGAAACTGACTGGGAAGAAGGGTAGTACAGTCAAACCCATCGGACCTGATCAGAACCCATGCAGCTGCATTCTGCAGAAACTGAAGTTTCCATGCATTCAAGGGCAGCCCCAGATAAAACATGTTGAAATAATTCCATCTCAGTATAAAAATAAAATGCACGACCATAGCCAGGTCTGGTTGCTCTAGGAAAAGATGCAGTCAGTGCATCAGGGTTAGCTGGGCAAAGGTGCTCCTGGCTACAAATATCTGAAATGGTCTTCAGCTGAGTCAAGGTGAGTTTTATTATCTTTCAATGGGTGTCCTCTTGTGGCTTGGGTTGCTTGTTTGTGGCAAACGTTTAGCATCTAACCCACAAACAAGTCAGTGACCTGAACATAGGAGAGCTTTGTATGTTATCATGAAAAAAAAAAAAACCCACACAGTGGTTGGTGTGATTCGCACATCTACATTCTGTGCTTCTTGCAAATAATTGTATGGGTGGGGGAGAGGTTGTGTTTCTTCCACAAGGTAAAATTAGTAAATGAACCACAGTGATCAGGGCATGCTCTACCTCCTCCTATCTCCTTCCAGGCAAACTGGCCATCCTAGGTCACCAACTGTTTGGGGCCAACAGAGTATGGGTGCAATCCTAACCTGGAGTTAGACCGGCACAGTTAGGCCAGCCAAGTTTGGCCCACACAAGGGACACCGTAACATATGTTTGGATCACTCATGGAGTCAGGGAGGATGGGGCACATCTGTGTGCTGGCCTCTCTGACTCCGAGAGTGGTCCAAACATACTTTACAGTATCCCTTGTGCTTTCCAAACTTTACTGGCCTAATTGTGCTGGCCAAACTCCAGGGTAGGGTTGTGCTCTATGTGGTACAAGGCAATCCAGCCAAATTGTGACTTGAGTCCATAATGTTGCCTTTGTTTGGTATCACTGGTGGTGAAAATATCCTCCGCATTTGGCTTTGAACAGGAATGGCTTGTTGGCTTTCTCCGAGTGGTCAACAGCCATTCCAGAGCAAATTTTTCATGGAATGTCTTTTAGAAAAATTACAGGCGTTTTGTTTCATCTGTCTACACTGGGAGTTAATAACTTTCAAATAAGAAAAAATGAGCAGAGCTGTGTTTGGTTTTTTTTGGGGGGGGGGGTAATTTTTCTTTTGGTTAAGAATTTTGTTCCGTGTGGGTGAAATGTATCTCTTAATACTCACTGTCCAAAAAGTAACACACACACACACACACACACACACACACACACACACACAGGCACTGGATGGATTTCTTGAAAATGAGAGATGACAATGAACAAATGCAGGCTTGATGATGAGTGAGTGTGCATGTATAAAATAATCTTTTGTGAATAATTTATCATTGGCTAATATTTTTAGAGCCATTAGTGTAGGAAGGAGAATTTCTTTCTCAAATGAACATCTGTGCTAACAGAAAAGCTTGGAGCTCTTTCCTGGCTGACAAAAGGCTTTTCTGTGTGATGTCTCTCACTCTCGCTCATATCAGTAGAAGTCCTAAAATATTTCTGCAGACAAGCCGCCTTAACCAGGATCTTATTTGGAAAGATCAGTGAGGCTTATAAATGCCACAAATACTTGTATCATCCTCATATACTGTATATTGCCGTACATACACATGCTACATAAATTACACACCCTGCCTACCTTTCAACTTGCCAGCTCTTGGACCTTTAACAATTGTGCAGAGTAGGAAATGTTAGTAGGTGCAGTGTGTTACCTGTGAGATGAAAAGCTTCACCTGCTGAAATTCCCCCTTCTACACAATTCTTACAGTTCCAAGAGCCTGAAAGTTGAAAGGTTGGCCACCCTGCCCTACAACACCGTGCTTATAACATTTCAATGGTAATTATACCCCTGCAACCTTGCAAATCTTTTTAGGGAAGGGGACAGGACTAAAGAGGATACTAGTAGAGAAGGATGGAAAACAAAACTACAAAATTTGGTCCTCCTAGGAAAACCCACTGGTTCTGAACGTTAATAAATAAGGATGTGTTCCAGCCAAAAGTAAGCATTTTGAGACCTTGATGATTTCAGTGGGAGAAATCTGCAGTGCAATCTGACGCCTGTCTACTCAGAAGTAAGTATCACTAGTTCAAGGACACTAACTTCCATGTAAGTGTGTAAGCTTGTACAGTAATTCCAATAACTCCAAGGATCTGTTCCTGGAAAGCTGAGCACTATGTGATATCATGCCCTAGGAGAGACCATTGAAGGCAACCGGTGCTGATTGACCAGAATGTACTGCTCTTGCTGGTTGCAATAACTATCTGTCAACACAGGATGAAGAGTGCTTTAATGAACCGGCCCTTAAGGAACTAGCGTCATCTCCCAATTATCTGGCAAAAATGGCTGGATCATCCCTATGACAAGGGCTGCACAAGCCAATGGTTGTGCAGTGCTGATGCAACATCATTGCATCGGCCCTGCATCGTTAGCGCCAACACAGAGGTGCCAAGTGGCACCCCCACAGTAGTGCTAATGCTCCCAGACCGGTGATAGTTCTAGCGCTGTTTTGGGAGTGCAGGCCAAATTCGGCTGGCGCAGGGGCGACTCTGGGTGGGAGGGGGGGCAGAACTGGGTGAGGGGTGGGCGGGCCCACAGGCATGCTGGCCCATGGAGGGCGTGGGCCTGGGACGCAGCCATTAGGCTACACCCTAGGCCCCATCCCCAGGCCATGTGGCCCCAATTTGGGCCATGTGGTCTCATGAAAAGCACAAATGTGCCCTTGCGCCAGGGAGGCTCCACTCTCCCTGCATGCTGTGCTGGATATAGCACAGGTCCGCCAGCCGGCCTGCTCCAGCACAGCTTTAGATTGTGCTCCAAATGTAGAATTATGCAGATATAGCAGAGTAATGTAAACCCCTGATAAAAAGTGTCCTGCCACTTTTTTCTTTAATATTATTTTAAAGCTCAAACTACTCTTAAACACGTGCCATATTACTTTAAACATATGGTATGCCAGTGGTTCCCAAACATTTAACACCGGAACCCACTTTTTTAAAATGACCATGCTATCAAGGATGCTTTACAAGACCAAAAAAAGAGAGTTCCTTTTAGTAATAGCTGAAGCCTCTGTTTTTGTCCTTTTTTTATGGTGGAGGGTACCTTATGGTGCATTTGTTAAGCTTGTTGGATTGAGACTGTTCTTGCATACTATACCCTTTTACCTGGTCTTCAATAAGAGCTGAGGCACTTTTGCCTATACTATTCATGATACAAAAATGGACTTGTGGCTCAGTTTCACTTTCCATAGATTCAAAACATTGTACTTGTCAGTTTGGAGAGGAGGGATCTCCTCCTCAAGTGTGTTTTGGGGCCTGCGTTCAGCGGGTCAGGACCATTTTGAGGGTGTTATGTTCTTCTTGGCCTGCCCTTCGAATAGAACAGCAGCATGTTTATCTACTCATGAGTAAATGTACATGTGTGGCTCAGTTTCACTTTCCACAGGGTCCAATACATTTTCTTCCTCAGCTGTCAGCTTGTCAGTTTCAGTTTCACAACCCATCAACCAGCTGTGTCATCCGGCAACGAGCTGCCGGAACGCTAGGCGGGACTTACCGCCTGATTGGCTGCCCGTCCGTGACGTCTCGCCGCCTGCCCACCCGCCATGCGGGCACCCTGGCTTCGGAGGGAGTGCCCGCTTGCCTGGGGGGCATGCCGGGTGCCTAGGCAAGCAGCGGAGGGGTGCGCCAACCAGAGGGAGCCCGCGCTGTGGGCGGGCGGGCAGGCGGCGACGCGTCACGGAAAGCTTGTCAATCAAGCGGTAAGTCCCGCCTAGCATTCCAGCAGCTCGTTGCCGGATGACACTACTGCCATCAACCATCAGGTCCCGACCCACTGGTGCGTCCACACCCACAGTTTGGGACCCACACTGTGTTATGCAGCTGTACATTTGTTTTTCCTTTATTAGGTAGCATGTGGCCATTCCAGAGAGCTTTGTCTCTTCCTCCACCCCTTGCCAAACTGCTTATCTAAATGGGGGGGGGGGTAGAGTTAGTGAGTCAGCACTGCTGTGATTGATTAAGGGTGGAATATAAGCAGTAACCAGAAGCCACTCAGCTGTGACTGTAACCTGTGTAACTTAGATAGTTGAGGTGGTTGAGTGGTGGTTGTGATGGACTTAGAGTGTGAGTTAAGTCCATGGAGTGTGTATAGAAGAGGAGGTACTGTTGAAACAGTTTGTTGCTGCTTGTTATTCTACTTACCTTAATGTGCTTTGAACCTGGACTGTATTGCTGACTATTCTGACTGCCTAATCCCAGGAACAACTATAATACAAGTCTCAATCAAGGCAACACACTGGTCTGTGGTTGCTGTGATACCTGGGCGCTTCTACACTCTGCTGGCTGTCCTGACTTTCACTGACGTTTGGCTGGCCATAATAGAGATCAAGACTATAGTGGGGTGGGTGGAAGGATTAAAGCTGAGGGCATTACCTTGGGCACATGGAAACAGCTCCCACAAGCCTTATTCATTGGGCTGAGAAATGCATATATGACATACCTTAACACAGTGTCAGATCTGAAAGGAAACAGGCCTGCTACAGGAGCTCTTTGGCAGATGGATTTGCTTACCATGAAGCGGTGGGTTGTAGCTCAGGGACACAGCTATGAGACGATAGCTGCTGCAGGAGTACATTTTGACGCACACAGGACACTTTCCCTAGTGTTACCCTAAATACAATGATGGTGATTTTTTTTTAATATACTAAAAAGATTTTAGAGAGACCTAGGACTGTGTTTGGTTTCCTGTAGTACTGTACTCAGCTGCTGACACTACTGGGGGCACAATCCTAAACTGAGTTAGGCCGGCATAAGCTAAGCCAGCAAAGTTTGGCCAGCACAAGGGCCACTGTAAAGTATGTTTGGACCACTCTCGGAGTCAGAGAGGCCAGCACACAGAAGTGAGCCATCCTCTCTGACTTCGAGAGTGGTCCAAATACGCTGTATGGTGGTCCTTGTGCTGGCCAACTTTGCTGGCTTAGCTTATGCTGGTCTAACTACAGTTTAGGATTGCACTCTCAGGCAGGTAGACCTGGGCTTCTCATTGAGAAGCTTGGTAGACCAGGGCACCAAAGATTAGTTTTTGCCATCCTCCCCCTACTCCTACCTACTGTTTTGCCATTCCCATCCCACTTTGGGAAGGGGCCCAAAAGAAACTTTGTACTACCTGATAAAATTCCTCTTGGAGGCCCTGCCTAGAGGGTGCTCATCTGTTAAAGCTCCAAGGACTGGAGCCCTGATTTCTTAATCTCTCTCTCCCCCCCCCATGGTGTTACTATGGTGTGTGTTTGAATGCTAAGTTTTGCAGGAGCCTAAACTCCTGTGTAATGCGGCTCCGCCCCCTCACCCCCAGGGCCATTCACAACTTTCTTCTCCAGAGTCATTCACAGGCTTTCTTGTCCAAACAGCAATTGGCTCTGGCAGTGAGAGGGAGGGACCGCATTACACAGGAGCTCAGGCTCCTGCAGCAATTAACTTTCTGCCCCCAAACTGTAGGGACACCACTGCCATGTAATCTTAACCAGGTGGCACTTGAAGCTCTTCACCCACCTATTGAGAAAGTGGACAGTCAATGACCATTTGTTGATAGGATTCACTTCTTATTTAGTGTCAGCTGAGTTTTGCCCTTTAAGTAAACATCTCAGGCTAATAGGTCAGGAAGCATCTTGTTCTAAACAAATGGGACAAATAATGAGGAGAGAAATTTCAACCCAGCAGCACCAGCTTCTATCTCATTTCCTCCGCTGGCGCTTAACTTGATTCTCTGCTTAATTTGATCAAATCAAAGGAACTAAATTATTTGTACTGAAGGTAACACAACTCACTCCCCATCTCTTAATCTTAATCAATTTTAATGGCTTTAAGTAGCTACAGGAGAAGTCATGCTGATAAGAAACCTACATTGCTTAATTGCATTATTTGGATATTATGGGGTCGATATTTCATAAAGGACAGACTTTGAGAAGGTGCATGTTCTAAATCACACACAGCTGTTTGTATGTGCCTGTGTTGCCTTGTACAATAGAAATGAGGCATGCAAATGGCCAGCTCCTCCCATTTTTAGCCCACTGTACTAAGTCATGGGGGCTTCTCGGGGGAACCACTCAGTAGCTGCTACTATCCTGATAAGCAGGAAAATGGGGATTTCCAAGCAGACTATGCTAAGTGACACAATGCCCTGTTGCTACAGTGGGATGACTTTAGGCAGCATTATATCTGTGTCCCTTTGAACAAGACCTCACCCTAATAGTGACGACAAGCCTGTTTAGATGGCTACTAAGGGCCAGTCTTATCCAGTACAACAGCAGTAGCCCTAACCCCCACCTCTATATCCTGTGCTTTATACAAGAAAGCTGGAGGTGTCCTGCACAACGGGGCTTCTCAAGTCCGCACATGCTAAATCATGGGCACAAATGCAAGAAGCCCAATGTCGGGCATTCATGCCCGACATGGGCAACAGAATCTGGCGGAAGCCATTCCACCTCTTCCCATGCCAATCTCACCCTTCTCTGCCCAGACTACAGAAAATAGCTAGTTGACTTAATTGCTTTCCTGTATGGGCAAGGCTTATTCCAAGAACTGTGGGCCATATCATTTGCAGAGGATGTTGCATTAATGAATTGTGCCCAGTGCCACAAGCCTCTATCTCCCAGCACTTCCCTGATTCTTCTGGTTCTCTCTCTCTCTCTCTCTCTCTCTCTCTCTCTCTCTCTCTCTCTCTGTGTGTGTGTGTGTGTGTGTGTGTGTTGGGGGGGTAATTCTTGTGTGCCTGTTTAAGGGAGTGGTGGCAAGCTACTAGTTGATTGAACTGATGGAAACGAACATTCCCTGGGGGTGTATTTTGACCTTTTCCTCACCATGCCTGCAGCTTTCCTGCATGGGCTAGGAGTGGTGTGGATTAGAGGGACACTTGGCTGTGTTGTGCACAGAAAACATGCTGGTGTGTATTCCTATCCTGCGTGAGCAGTAGTGGAGGCCATGATCACCTTTTTGAGCACATCTTTTAGGAGCAGAAATGCAGGATTTGAAGAGGGCCATTTCTCTTTTAGTCCTATCAAGGGTGACTAGGTAGTATCATGTGCTCTCACCTCTTGAGTTGGTGGGGAGAAATTGCACCTGTTATTACTCATGCAGGGAGAATGCAGAGGATGCTGAGAGAATATTAGTTCCATATATATTCATGGAGTAATGATAATAGAACCATCAGAACATCTTGAAGTCTCTTGTACCTATGGGCCCATGACACAGCCCTACATACAGTGATGTCATGCAGGGGGAACGCACCGGAACGGCCGTTCCTGAACCTGATCTAGCCTAGCTCCGCCCACTCGCCGCCATTCGTCGCCGGCTCTGTGATGAACGCAGCACTGCGAGGGGCTCTTGGCCTCGGAGGGGGCGCCTGCTCACCGGGGGGACGGGTGGGGGGCACACCGGGTGCCTGAGCGAGTGGCGGTGGGGCACGTCCACCGAGGGCAGCCCGCACGGCGGGCGGGAAGGCGGCAGAACCGAAGGGACGGGCTGCCAATCAAAGGTTAGTCTCGGTCAGCGTTCCGGTTCTTCAATCATTTAGATACCACCACTGCCTACATACATAAACAAAAATCAGGGACAAATAAGGTGGATCACATCAAGTACTGTTATGCTATCCGGACATTTCTGCATATTGTTAGCCAATCCAACATAAGCATAACTACATGAGTAAGCATATTATATAATGACTTTCTGGATGGGGGGAGAGATTGGGGCAGCGCAGATGACATTTTGTTCCATGGGATTTGTGAAATGTAAGCATTCGTTAGCTAACATTACAAATAAGTAATTTAACTTTTATTAGTCTTTATTTGCTTTGCCTGTCAAGGACTTTCACTGGGGATATCATGTAACAATGAGTAAGAGATACACTTATTAATTTATAAGAAAGCAGCTCTTTTTGAGAAACCTGCACCATGGGCTGAAGTAAGAGATGGCAAAGAAATAGCCAAGTGCTGCATTATGATAAAGTCCAGTCTAAGGCGAGATGGGTGGATTTTATAGACATGCAATATGTATGCCAAAGATAATTGAATTATCTGCCTTACTTAGCAGTGTTATGCTTTTCTCATTGATCTTGCTTCAGGAACCTTAAGGGGCTGAAAACTAAGTGAGATGTAATTTTTACTCCTATTGATGTAGAAGCATTTTAAAAGGCTGTAAAAGTCATATGGGCATTGTTTTAAGAGAACAAATGTCTTTGATGGAAGCATATCCTACTAATAGATATGGTGGCAAGATAGCGGCACAGCCAAAGTGTGTCCAGAGACATCTCTTGTCTCTGTGGCAATTGGAAACTGGGTATTGCATATCCAAACCCTCTTTACTGTCCCCGTTCTAGCATAGACAATGGTCATTTGGTGGGTCTGGATAAAACATCTGCAAATTTTGAAGGAAGATGGGGGGGCGGAATTGCACATATCTTTGTGGCTGCAATGCTTTACTCACTTTCCTGGAAGTAAGTATGTGGGTGGAATTTTAGTGCTGCTGTTTTACTTAAAGCTCCATCCTGACATCGTCCTCGGCTGGCACAGCAACAGTGCCGTAAGGCAGGTTTGCAACTACTCTAGTCCCCTCAGCAGATTTTGAATCTGGTGCACATGTCCAATCCTCCTTGCCTCTAGTGTAGCTGAGGGGAGGGTCACTGGAGTCACGTGACTCCGGGCAGCACTCTTCTGGGAGTGTCCCTGCTGGTCCCACTGCAGCCCTGCCCTCCTCACTCACCCCTACCCCCTCCGAAAGTACTCCTGCCCCTGCCCGTCCCACCTCTGGAAGGTGTTCTGGGCTGCAATCCTAACAGTGATTCTTCAACCGTTTCCATCTCACAGCGCACTGGCAAGGCAGTAAAATGGTCAGGGCACACCATCAGGGTTTTTTTTTTAAAAAAAATAATTGACAAGGCACACTCTGCTGCCATTGGGAGATCCCCCAATGGCCCTACTAATAAAGGACCCTCTCCCAAATTCCCACAGCACGCCTGAGGACCATTCATTTCCATGGGTCACACCAATGTGCCATGGCTGAGAATGGCTGCCTTTGAAGGTGTTCTGAGGCCTGGGGAGACCGGAGCTGCACTCTGGTCGCAGCTGGAGGGAGCGAGGGGACCCTACAAGTGTGCCCTGGGTGGCACATCTTCCAGCTACGCCACTGCCTCTCACCTTATGGATATCTCTGCCCATTCGTGTCCCATCATGGCTACCAAGAATATGATCTCAGCATAAAAACTGAGCAACTAGATGCCAAAATCTTTCAGTAGAAGCTAGAAGGTATTTTTTTGATGCAATCACCTTTTTAAACAAGAGAGACATTATCAGCTGCCCAAACAGCAAGCTGCCCAAACAGACGTCCATGGACAGGGAGTTCCACAAGTTCCATTGTGCCTCACCACCATTTACCTTGACACATGTGCAATGGATCCAAAGTTGAAGCTCCTCCAATGATCTGACCCCCGTCCTTCATTGGAGAGACGTATTTACTTCTTAGTAAATGGTTGTCATTATTTGTCCTATATATTTGTCCTATATATTATGCTTTCAGAAAAGACTTTAAGGCCAGTGTAGAGCCAATTCATGTATCACTTTATTTGCAGGAATAGCAGACTTGAGAATCATTCACACTTCTGTATCATGCCTAGTAAACTCATGAGTCACCAACAAAGTGGTCACAGTTTCATTTCAGGACATGGGACATAGTTTCCTTTTGGGACATTTCAGGCCGAATCTGTGAATCACACGTGAAAGTGAATCACACATGAAAGTGAATCTCAATGTAGGTCAGATTAATTGGATTGGATGTTGCTGTCGTGGGGCTGGGCAGAGAGAAATGAGTACTTCTTGCAATTGCTATTCCTTATATTCAAACAGACTGTGTTTAGTCCGTAGCTGCACAAACACAAAATTTGTTGTTTGAAATAGTATAGCTTGGAAAATTGTCTTTGCTAGAAATTGGCTGTCCACACAAATTTTGGAGATAAATTACTCTAGAAGTCTTTTCCCCACAAGAACCACTTTTTTTTAATTTTTATTTATTTTTGTCATCCTTGGAATGCAATCCTAACCTAGAGTTAGGCCAGCAAGGTTTGGACGGCACACCAACCTTCCATGGGCCAGGGGGGGATGAGGAAGGTGGAATGGAGGTGGGGAGAGCTTTAATGGGGCAGGGGAAGGGTGAGTGCTATGGTTCAGTCCAGTGGTGTCATTCAAATGATTTAGGAACAGGAACTCACTTTTGATTGGCACTTGTCGGGAACCCGGAACCAGCCACGGAGCCCGTTAGGATCCAGAACACCCGTTCTGGTCCGTTCCCCCTGAATGACATCACTGGTTCAGTCCCAGGAGAGGGGCAGGAAAGCAGCAGAGGCCTCAACATATCCTACCCCCCTTCCTGGACCTGATTTCCAGACACTGAACTAGTCAGATTTGCACCAGTTATTTTTCTGGTGCAAGTCCAAGTGGCCCCATTTTGGGAACAATTTACCGAATATTTTGGTAAATGTGTTTTTTTGCATCTGTTAGGCAGAGAGCACCCTTTGGATACCTTATATATTATAGCTGTTTTACAGGGTGGTTCTTTAAAAAAAAAAAGATCGGTTTCTTTAAAATGTCAATGAACAAATAAAGGCGCTCACTGACTTTTCATGGACTTCTATTTAAATTTGGAACAGATATCCTCTTCTGCAGAGCTGCTGAATAAAATGAAAATTTATTGCCTCAACGGAAAGCAGACCAGCAATGGAGCCTTGGGATGAAAACACAACTTAAGTAATATTGATAGATCAGCAAACCATTTTTACAGATGGAACATGATATTGTACACCAAGCATTTACGGGAATTCCAGTAAAGGAACGAGTTCTAAAGGATGCATAGATCATAAGACGTCATGTTTGCTACGTAGGCAAAGTATGGATTTTATTAGGAACAGGATGCAACTTGTCAAAGCTAATGAGATGTTTGATTTCTTGCCAGAACTGAGTCTTTTTGCTTGTCTCAACAAGGCAGACCGTAATGGAGGTGGGATCTGGGCCAGGTTATAAGGAATCAATACCATTGTCTGAGAACAACACAATGGCGACAGAGCAAAATTTCACTTGACATACGTACAGTAAATATAGCAATGGACAGGACTGATTTCACTAAAACTCATGGAGAACATTTTATTGCTACAAGGCTGGATTTATACTGGTTGTACTGCTGGGAGGTATGCACTGAGCATTTATGGCCCAATCCTATCTTTGTGGTCTGCTGCTAGAACCACCCTTCTGGTGAGGAGCATGCTCTACAGCAGGGGTTCTCAAACTTTTTAGCACGGGGGCCCACTTCTCAGAATGATAATCTGTCTGGGACACACCAGATGTCATGCTCAGCCAGTGCAACAGCTGAAGCTGGGCAAAAGCCCTTCTGACCACAGAGGCCACCTGAGCATCCAGGGATAGCTTTAGGTCCAGGAGAACTCCCAGGCTGGGAACCTGCTCTTTCAGAGGGAGTGCTCCCCCTTCCAGAGCAAGTTGTGGGTCTAGTATGTATATAGCTGCAAAATTATTAACCTATGTATATATCTATAGTTTGATGTATGCTCATACTGTGTATTTGAGGAATCTCCTGTGTATGTAGCAACCACATATTTTTTGGTGAGTCTGTTTTACTCCCACATTTATAGGCATGTAGCCATCTGAGTTCACTCACAGAGAAAATAATGTGCTTTTTTTTTTCTTTTTAAAGGTTCTTTTCAAATAGAGGGCTGGTTTGCGTGATATATTATCGCCTGAACAACTCCATGTGATAAATGACATGTGTGCTCATGGCATATGTACAGTATGTCCTGGCCCCAACTTTTGCTTTTCCTGCTTTCTTTAATTGTAAAGAAATTGTATTTCTTTGATTGTCTTCTTCTTTGCCTCTACACATATGAGAGGGATGTTCAGATAAAATATCCTCCATGTCAATAGGGAGATTTGGAAAGCACAGAACAAAGGGAAAGACCAAGATGTGCACACATCATGTGTGTACACATCATTTAGCACATGGGACCAACCCAGAGGATAGAATTTCATCCCATTCGGTCAATTGGGAAACTATGATCAATGGGAAGCTTTTTTCACAATCCGTTTTTGCTGCACCAAAACGACCATCTTGAAAACTCTCTGGCATAGTTACAAAAAATCATAAAAACAGATGCCTTCTATGATGTGACATTTTATGGATTTATTTTGATACAGGGAGGCATAAACAACTTAAGATAGACTTGTTTACTTTCTTGCTAATAGCAAAATAAAAAGGAGGATGGCAAGCATGCATTAACTCATATATGAATGTTGTTACTTAAAAAAACAAAAATCTGAATCCAATATAGATTTAAGACAGTAGTTTTCACATTTAAGTCTCATGGCAGTACAGAAACTTCTATTTTGAAGTTAATTTTGATCCACCATAGTGGTACTAATCTCTTTTGGTATTATACCGTCTGATTGCTGTACTTCTGCTACAGATTGTTTGAACAATACTACTTCACACCATCTTCCACACTGTTTCATTGACATGCTCTTGGCTGGATGGCCTATGTAAGAATGTATAAAACAGAGTCCTCTTAAGAAATCTCACTAGCCTTATCAAAACATGTTGTGAACCCCTTGAAATTCCTTAGATGTCTCATCTCCAAATTTGTTACAACATCTTGCCTTCGGCAAAATTCAACGACAACTGTCTAGTTCCATCATCATCTCTCAAATCAACTTGGAACAGCCTACCATCTGCACCCAAGACAGGACATCAGGTGCATGTAGTGTGTTGTTCCCTTCGAGATTTCCTGAAACCTGAAACCTGAGAACCTTTCAGAAATGTTGTAAGAGGCATTTATGGGAGCTGGAAGAATTGAAACTGTTGGGGGTGACACAAGTATTGTTACCATTCGCTGCCCCCGCAACACACACACTGAGCTGTTCAAGTGAGTCAGCTTGCTCCTGAATTAGGGCCCAGTCCTGAAGCTGGCAATAAGCTCTTAACGCTGGCTCCGATGCTGTGAAGGCGTGTTCATGGCACTGCCAAAGACCTCAGCGCTGGTGTTGCTGCTCCACTGAGGGGCAATCCTAACCAACTTTCCAGCACTGCGGTAACTGTGACAATGGAGCATGTGCTGCATCCTGTAGTTGGGAGGGGGCAGTCACGGAGGCCTCCTCAAGGTAAGGGGATGTTTGTTCCCTTCCCTCAGAACTGTATTGCCCTTACCCTGGTGCTGCAAAGTTGGTTAGGATTGCCCCCTGACTGTGGTAAGTGTGACTGCAGGCCAACAGAGCTGCTTCTCAGGGTGGAGGATGGCGTAGGGGAGGACAGAACTCAGTGGGGGAGGGGAGAAGTGGCTCTGGGAGGAAGATGAGACTGGCGGTGTCCCTTGCTACGACAACCTAAGCCCCCACGGCAGGCCTTGACTCCTGACAGAAGGGTTCTTGAGTCTGTGTCATCAAAATATCTGGCAGAAACTTGAGTAGACCCATTGCAGGGGCCAGAGCTTTCCTTGGGGGAAGAGGATGAATGCCGCAGCACTTGTAGGATACAGCGGTAGCCATTTTGGTACTGCTGCCCCTCCAGGAGCTAGGAAGCTCAGGATTCGGCTGTCCAAGAATAACATTGATTTCTCATTAGAAGCATTATTTCTCAGCTCTGCCAAACTAAGTCCAGATAACTCTAGTGGTCCAACCTTATCGAAATGAACTGCTGGCAGAATGTGGTTCTGCCAGCACAATACACTGCTGGACCAGTGTGTGAACTGGTCCTAAGAGGTATGGGTAACCCACATGCGCACACACACACACACACACACACACACACACACACACACACACACACACACACACAAAGGCAATGCCCTTGCATCTTTTAAATAGATGGGTAGAAAAGGTGGCTCAGTGGTGAAAGTTTTTCTCTTGCTTTCATGGCAAGAAACTGCTCCTTCCATAATTAAATTTTTGCATAAATATACTGGAATAAATATATTCCATTCAAAGCAACATTTTTTCACCAATAAGTGATCTAATACTGTTTCCATGAGGCAAGCCAGAGCTCCTTATTGTCATAAAGATTCTGGTTCTATCACTTCTCTGCAAAGTAATGGCTTTCATATTGTAAAATGTGTCAGGGTAAGATCAGGTTCTCTGATATATCTGACACTAGTTTGAAGGGTGAAGATTAATACGAAAATGTATCTTTTTAAAAAAAAATTGGATTGAATATAAGAAAAAAGGTATAAGAGCCTTTAACCACTGATAAATGATCTAGAAATTAATTTTCCATTGGCAGAAAAATCCCTTTCTGTTTGATTTTCTAGGCTTCGTTTTGTGACCAGATATTTTATACTAGCAAAAAATAATATCAGCCAGTCACTGTATTCAATTTTTTAAAAGATTAATATGCAATATCAATTTGATTTGCATGCTCAAAGAAAAATAATATATCGGTCGTTCCCTCATTTCTCACAATTGCTGGAGGCTGGTCGGTGCCACAATAAAACATGTCTTAATGCTGAGAATGTCAGTGTTTCATTTATTTAACTGGCCATTAGTGACTGTTGATGTAATTTCTATTTTGTTTCTCTCTCTTGACAAGGTGATCTTGTAAATATCTGTATTGGAAAAGGCAGGAGACACCCTGAGGAGATAGGGAATGGTATCAGCCATGGCCCCTTGTCCCAGATTAGCCAGGAAGTACGGGGTGCTGGAGGAGGGTGCTGGAGGTGCTGGAGGAGGGCACCAGGTAAGTGCTGGATGGATTATTAAAGGAAGGGTGATTAGCACCAGGTAGGTGTAGGAAGGAAGGAAAGTGGCTGAGGATTGATTGACTGATGGATTGCTGGACGGACTAACTGGCTGACTGAAGGACTGCTGGATGGACGGATCCTTAAAGGACTGGATAAAGGAAAGGTGATTAGCACCAGGTAGGTGTAGGCTGGACAGACTGGGACTGGCCAATGGATGGAGTGTTAAAAGACTGGATAAGGTAAGGTTATTGTGGGGAACTGTTGTATGGCTGCCACACCCCTGGAGCCACCAAGTGGAGAAAGCAAGCTGACTGCCTATTTTTTGGTGGTGGGGATTTGTTGATGCTAAATTAGGATATTTTGAGCTAAGCCAGTGATGAGGGCAGTCTGGAGGAGGCTGGCCAGTCAGTGATTCCAATCAAAGGTGCTGGAAAAGAGGAGCCCCAGTGGGTGAAGGAACCCCCTCCCTCTTGCTTATCTCTGAGGCTGCTCTGGAGGGGAAACTAGTTAGCCTAGTGTGGGCATTGGGGCCCTTGGGGAGGCCCAGCAGGGAATTTGACAGAACAATGTCTACATATCCTGAAATTAATTATAATGCAAATGATCACATTAACAGAACCTATAATATATCTATGAGGGAAAAAAAAGATAAATGCATCAGTTATTTTTCCTCTTGTATGTCTTAATTTTTATCGCTTTGTGTCATGCAATGTGCTGAGATAGATAGATACCAGCTTGGATTTGGCTAAACACATCAAGATGACAGAACTCCAATAGGCAAATACGTTCAGCAAGTCATTCACAATCCAGAGGAATTTGGATGTACAAACTGCTATATTCAAATCTACGTTAATATTATGTGCAATGTAGGGATTTCGTTACAAGAGCGTATTTCAATTTATGCTAAGTCTAATGGCTTGATTCTAGGACCTGCTGCGCTCAGGCTGCAGCTCATATGGTAAGCAATCAATCTAGCATGTATGATCTGCTATAGTACTATGAGGAATCATTAGAACTGGAAAAAAAAACAATTATTTTTTTTAATAAGAGTGACATTATTTCCAGGTTATGACACAGAAGCCTTACTATAAGCCAGAACTTTAATTAAGTCCCCAAGGGGGTCTCTCATTCTCTCTCTCTCTCTCTCTCTCTCTCTCTCTCTCTCTCTCTCTCTCT
>JAJKFI010000161.1:1577931-1589272 GCA_029204185.1 Lerista edwardsae | reverse complement strand
GAGAGAGAGAGAGAGAGAGAGAGAGAGAGAGAGAGAGAGAGAGAGAGCAAAGAGAAGCTTTTTTAATCCTCTGTGCTACTACTTACTAGAAAGATACATACCTGTGCCACCAGTGGAGAATGGACATAGAAGGAAAAAAAGGCTGATAAAGGATACGTGTTGACCATTTATCTCATCCCAAACAACTGATGCAATCATAGATCGGCCCTTGGGATGACGCAACATGCTTGCATCAGCTTAACATCTCTAGCGCTGTTGTAGGGGTGCTAGCAGTAGCCTTGGCCTACGGGCACCTGGTCGAGGTGCAGTAGTGCCACTCCAGAGCCAGCCTAACTCGGCTGGTGCAAGAGCAATTCTTGGCATGGGGAGTGTGGGTGGGAGAGAGAAAGAGGGTGGGGTGGGTGTGTCAGTAGGCTTGTCGGCCCAGGGAGGGGATGGGTAGGGGATGCGGCCCAATGGGAAAGCTGGCGCTTCCCCTGGGGCAAGGGGCTGCAACCCATCCCATCCCAGCATCCCATCCCAGCGCCAGCCAGCACAGGTAAGCTAGTGCTGGGTGGTAAATGGCTAGTGCTGTTTCCTCCAAACTAGTAGCCCACATGTGGAAGGTGTTTCAGAATAGCCCTGTTGCAGGATTTATTGTTACTTAGGGTGCAATCCTAAACTGAGTTAGGCCGGCATAAACTAAACCAGTAAAGTTTAGCTGGTACAAGGCCACTGTAAAGCGCTTTTGGACCACTCTCGGAGTCAGAGGCCAGCACACAGACGTGAGCCATCCTCCTAACTCCGAGGGTGGTCTAAACACGCTTTACGGTGGCCCTTGTAACAGTCAAACTTTGCTGGCTTAGTTTATGCCAGCCTAATGCCAGTTTAGGATTTCGGTCTTAATAAAAGTGACTCTTTATCCCAAGCCTTTGTCTGGTGTGTTTATTTTGGAGATGCAAGGGTAAAATACTTCTTTCGTAAGTGGTTGGATATAGGGTTAAGCCTTTCCCATGTGTCCTTTTTATTGCAGCAGTACACAGTTTTCATGGCTGCGCAGTTAATCTGCTCAGCTGAATTTAGTGCTGTTATTTTTTTTTTAACTATCTATGATGGCGATTCCATATTATGGCCACATCTGACTGAAATATCATAGGAGGCTTCCAACCACTGCCTCCAAAATATCCCAGTCAAGTCAGCAAAGGCAGTCAGAGTTTAAGAGTGCAGTTCTAACCTGGAGTTAGGCCAGCAAAGTTTGGCCAGCACAAGGGCCACCATACAGTGCAATTGGACCACTCTCGGAGTCAGGGAGGATGGGGCATGTCTGTGTGCTGGCCCCTCTGACTCCGAGCGTGGTCCAATCATACTTTACCCACACACACCACAAATAATACACCAGACTGCCTTGGATTTAAATGGGGCCACTTTTATTTAATAAATAACAACAAATATTTGCAACAGGGTTAGGGTGAGGCCATGCTGTAATTAAGCCCCACCCTCCAGAATGCTGGGGTCTCAGTAGGGGAAATGGACCTAGCCGTCTACGTCCCCTTTTTCTCTTTTGGGTGAAAACATCTGACTCCAGGCGGCCATCAGTGCCATGCACTGATTAAGCCTTTCGTTGTCACCCCCCTGCAGGGTCAAGACAGCGGGATGGCTTGGCCCGCAGGACGAATCCTGCTGGGCCCTGCCCATCCAATCGAGGTGTTTGCCAGCTCAGCCTCTTCAAGACAGTTAGGCATCATCCCAGCAGTCCTGACTCATACCCCGACTTTGCCGTCTTGGATGTATACCAATATGCCCTACGTACCCGTACCCTGCACGCTTCATGCCAAGTGACCAATGAAAACCAACAGCTTAAGTAATAACTGACAAGACAATTCTTATGATCCGTCCCAAGAAAAACCCAGTCTGGGGTAGGCAAAAAAACTGCCTTCCAAACGCCAATCAGGAAGACAGTAAAAAAATTCCTACCCAACCCTCAATAGAGTGATCTCAGACTAGACTAGGTCTCAGACTAGATCTCAGACTAGAAGGAGGGAGGGGTCGCTGCTGCCCGCCAGACTGAAGGAACACGGGAGCCTCATGCCCGTTCACGCTCAGCCCCACCCCTTCCTGGCACGAATGGGCTAATTAGGAGTGCAGCGGCTGCAGCCCGGCTCCTCTGGAGGGGCGGGGTAATCTCCGTTAGCGCTGAAGGCGCTCACGGCCTTTACGGTGTCCCTTGTGCCAGCCACACTTTGTTGGCCTAACTGTGCTGGCCTAACTCCATGTTAGGATTATGCCCTAAGGCTCTGCAGCCTTACTAAATGTTGCTCACTGTTAAATTGTTCTATATTTATAGAACAGATCAGTGGCTACGCAAATGAGTCATATTCCTCATATAAGCTTAGCCACACTTCACATGTTTGAAAGCTTAGCCACACATACATGTTCTAAATACAGAAACAGCCTGCAGTGCTAAGTCTTTTTTAAAGTTTGTGCATTTGCCTGACTCTTCCTTGTTTTCCTTAAACCGACTCATGACAGAATTTTAAATAAATAAAGGAAATCTTCTGCAATTGCTGAAGGGGCGGTGAGGTGAAAGCGAGGGCAGCCCTTCTCTAGTAAGCTAGCAGGTATTTCCAGTGTGCCTTCCACGATGCAATAATAGTAATTTATACCAGATGGAACGGTTTTTAATTGAAAATCTTTCAAGCTATTGTACTTGCCGTGGTTTGGATTAGCGTTAGTAAATTCAGAGAGCTTACTGCTCAGATTTCAGAGCGTGCAATAACTTCCTGTTGGATCAACATGCCAGAGGAAAGCTTAAAGCTTATTTGGCATATTTACATATTCATTTTCCAATTGTCTCTATGCGGACGCTGCAATGTGACATTGGGGAAGGGGAAGAATGGGAGGACGTTTTTTGAAACCCACAATGGTCATCAGTTGATGCTCCCCACATCTTTTTTTTTAAACTATTCTGAATTCTGATAGCAATGGGGATCAAATGTGAATATCAGACACTAAAATGTCAGAAACAACCTTCCTTAATTCTCAGGACTGCCCAGATGAAATTTTAACAATTTCGTATGGACTTTTAATTACCCATGCAACCCCTCCCCAATAAACACATGAGGCAGGTGCTTGTGTGTAATAGGACCACTTTATTTAGCTTTTACAACATCAATCTGCAGTGGGGGAAGATGAGTATCAGGCCATCCGAGGTGTGCAGTGAATTTAACCTCCCCCTAGCAATAATGGGTATAACCACCTAATGCCTGGCTAGGCTTGATCTTCCTCTGGTGTAAGGGCATGAATGTGCCCTTGCGCCAGGAGGCTCCTGGTGCCTCCTAACCTGCACTGGATACAGCGCAGGCCCCCCAGCCTGCCTGTTCCGGCACAAGTTAAGATTGTGCCCTGAGAGTGGTTCAAATGTGTTTTATGGCGGCCCCTGTGCCAGTGCCCTTGTGCCCTTGCTGGCCTAACTGTGCTAGCCTAACTCCAGGTTAGGATTACATGCTAAACCAAGCACCAGCTGGTTTTGTAGCATGTCTCTCATGCCTAGCTGAAACTGGCAATCTCCCCCAAGTGAAGCTGGCTACTGATAGTACTTTTGCTTTTTTCTCACCCTAGTCTGAAAAATAATGGGATGCCTGCAAAGAAGCACTTGTACTGGTGTCACCCAGCTGACACCTGAGAGATGAAACATGAATAAAGACAGTAACCCCATAAAACCATTGCAAACACTCATCAATGCACATAATACTTGAATATGTCAGGCTTCCACCACCAAGTTCATTTGACACCATTCTCTTCCAAGCCTGCCTGTAGTCCCCACAGGAATTATTTTATTAGGTAAGGGCCCAATCTGATCCAAATTTCCAGCACTGATGTCGCTGTGCCAACAGAGCATGCACTGCATCCTGCAGTGGGGTGAAGTCAGTGATGTCATGCAGGGGGAACGCGGGGGAACTCAGTTCCACTAGTTAAAATTAGGGCTGACTCCGCCCACTTCACTCTCCCCCCTCCCCCCTCCCAATTCCTCTGCAAAGAGCTTTTCTTCTTGGTTGGCCAGCACTCAGAGGCTTAAAGGGAGCGACTCCAGATTCCTAGGGGGGCGAAGGCAGTGATGTCATTCAGGGGGAACGGACCAGAACGGGCATTCCAGATCCTAACAAGGTGCCCTGGGTTCTGGGTTCCCAACAAGTGCCAATCAAAAGTGAGTTCCTGTTCCTAAATCATTTGAATGACACCACTGGGTGTAGTCAAGGAGGCCTCCTCAAGGTGAAGGGAATGTTTGTTCCCTTACTTCAGGGCTGCATCGTGGCTGCATACAATGCTAGAAAGTTGGATGGAATTGGGCCTAAGGTGGGAAAAAATATGGCCACGACATTATGTTGGCAAAGTATGGCAAGTAGAGATTTACAGCACCATGCTACATAGATTTACTCAGAAGTAATTCTCGTTTCATTCAATGGGGCTTATACTCATGAAAGTGTCATATGATTGCACCCTAATGGCCCAGTCCTGGATTGCGGGGTGCAGTGGCGCCAACGCAGCCTCTGCTGCATCCCATTGGTCGGTTGGGCCCCAGGCAGCAACAAAGAGATAAGTAAAGGAATGTTTTATTTACCTCCTCCACCATTCTCCTCTCGCCATCCCCAATAGGCCTATTTGGTTCTACACCAGCTATTTCGATGGCATAAATCTGGTAGGTCCAAGGGGTATGTCAGAATTGGGTCGGGGCGCCAGGCTCCAGTGGGCAAATATATCTGCTTTCTTAGTTGCAAGGCCGATGAAGTTATGTAGCATTCATACAAAAGGGACCACACAGACAGGCTATTGTTTTATTAAGCAATTGCACAACATACTGCTGGTGCTCTCTTGTATTCTTGTGCTTTTACTTACAGCTCCCAAGCACAGAATTTCAAAGTGGTGCATGTGGCGGGGGTGGGGGGGAGCAGGGCTCTCATTCTTTTGACTCTAACAAGAGTTTCAAAGCTAAATCCCTGTGCATTCCTCTGAAAATTTAGGAGCAGATGTCATATTGCAGGGAGTGAGAAATAGCTGTCACATTGCTTAAGGAAATTTCATCAGCGCTGGAGGTGGTGACAACACTCAATGACTGTGGAGACTCACATTCTCTGTGCCTTTATCTCCTTTTTTTTTAGGTTGGTTCCCGCTGCAAGAAAACTGGCAAATTCATCCTGGATGCTGTCTTTTGTCAGGTGCTCACATTTGGGACCAAAAATTATGGATTACTTGTGCATCTTTCTTGTGGGTGGTCTCTGGACTGGTCCAGTCCCGCTGCCTTGTCCAGTGAGTTTCACACTGTGTTTTGAAGCACCCTCCGTTATTTGAAAGCTTATCAGGGATTCCTGAATGAGAAGACAGGTGGTGGTGCACAAGTTTCCCTGAAAGTCCCATCTCTCCCTTGCGCGGCTTCAAGGAAGAGTTATGTGTGTTTCAGGATGTAGTTTCCCACCACCACCACCACCACCACCACCACCACCACCACCACCACATCATCATCAATTATGAAGTTTAATACACTTGCTCGGTGGTTGCAATTAACTTGTGAAATGGTCCCATTCAGTGGATTGTGATGCAATTTTTGATGGATCACACAGCACTGAGCAGAGCCTCCAAAAAAAAAAAAAATGGGTGATGGAAAGATCAGATAACTAATTGCCACAAGCCCTGAGACTATTCAAAAATCAGATAACTGCTCATCGCCCTTCAAAGAGCTCAGCTTCTTTTATTTATAGGGAGATAAATAAATACAGGCATGCCCAGGTAACCATTGATTTGGTTTCAGTTATCCATGAATACTGGGACTCCTATTAAAAAGATATGGGGACAAATGTCTTTTTTTCACCTTGTTGCAGCAAAATCACTAATGTTCCCTATCTTTAAAAAGGCATCCCCGATATCCACCATTTCAGATATACATAGTGGGGTGTGGAACGGAACCCCAGAGGATACCGGGGAATGCCTGTTGATAAAATATTAATACCTGTACATAAATAAAAAATATTGTTTCTATCTATTCTTTCCCATTTTTTAAAGTCTTGTAAACCTAAGTAGGTCTTGAAAGAGTCTTGTTTTTAAAAAAAGTGGGTACCAGTGCTAAAAAGTTTGGGAACCACTGAACCAGTGTCATACTGTACCTTAAAATACCCAGAATGTTCTACAATGCATGTTACTTCTTGTACTGGCTCAAAGGCTCACAGGCATTCTCAGAAACCCAGTCAATGTATAAAGGGCTTGTTGAAAGTTAGACATTTGGAAAAAAAGCTGGAGTAGAGTTTTTTTTCTTAACCTTATTTGCTTGTAGGAGTTGTCTTGGAGAGGTGTCTTGGAGAGCTACACAAAAGACAGAAATTCAAGTGAGGTAGCTTTTCATGGAAATATTTTGACAAGGGAAACTTCAGCTGTTGACTAATTTCTGCCTATTGTGTCACTGTTAGAGGCATATACAGGCAAACCGTTTGGAGATTCTCTTCCAGAGGCAAATAACTGAGTTGCAAATAGATGGGAAAACAGTGTTTTATTGGCATAATTGGGATTGGAGGCAGTAACATCCCTGGAGGGGACCAGAGCGTAAGGTGCTTTGCCTTTCCACGTACACCATTCCTTTCCCTCTTCATCGTAGCCATTCTGGGCAGCCGATGCAAAGAGGAGGAGATGCTTCTGTGTTTTGTTCACAGCTTGAAATGGTTGTGACAGTGAGGGAGAGGAGTGGTTTACCCAGCAAGGTAAGGAGCCTTGCAAAGCATAGCACCTCACCCTCCTCTAAGGACATTACTGATTGGAGAGAAAAGATAAACAAGGAAGCCCAAACCATCATTTATTCAAGGCAATGGTGATTCAACACCCAAGGGCAGGCCTACACAACTTATGACTTACCATAAGTAGGAGCAGGAGCAGATTACATTGAGTCCTGAGGCAAGGAGGAGCTCTCATTCCTCTTACCCTCCATAATTTCCAGATGGGTGGGTGCTGTCAGCACTTCTTCTCTTCTCACCCATGGAGAACGGGAATGAAGAGCTGCTGCTGAGGCCTTCAGGAACAACTCCTCTCTGCTCCCGCCTGACAAGAGAGCCTGGGAGAAATATCATTGGCCAGTGAGAAGTGTGGAAGAAGGAGAAGCTGCCATACAAACCAGGACATGTGCAGCTGCTCCTTCTTCTCAGGCCATCTCCGTTGGCCAATGGGGGTATCCCTCAGCACAGTGATTTTCAATAACTATGCCTACAGCACTTTGGTGTGCCACAAATGGTCTGCAGGTGTGTCGCGGGAGTTTGAGAGCGGGTCATATATTAGAAGGGCCATTGGGCTGTGTAAGCCTCTGGCCAGCAGTGCAGTGCGACTGTCAATTGTCAAAAGAACTGATGGTGTGCCTTGACAATTTTAATGCCTTCTCTGTGTGCTGTGAGATGGAGGTTGGAATGCCCTGTCTTAGGGGAATGGCGGGACACAATTTGCAGGTAGACGTGCCAGTGAGCAAAGCCATTGCAGGCACAGGTTTGTTGATCAATTTGCCCTATTGCAAATGGGTGGGCATAAAGTTTAAGCCATCATGCCTGTACCCAATTTGACCCACTCTGGGCCGGATCCTGGACCAGATGGCAGCCTCGCTCATGTTCCCATTTTCTCTCCATTCATATGTTCACCAAGTGTCCTCACATTGCTAGCTGTCTATTATAAAGATAGGCATTGTTCCTGGTCAGTCTGGAATTGCTGCAATGGGGATCCCTAACCTTACTCATAAATATTTATTACTGTTGATAATTCTCTCCTATTCTTAGAGGAATTACGCACTCTAAGGATAATTGAGATATTCAGAGCACAATCCTAACCTGGAGTTAGGCCAGCAAAGTTTGGCCGGCACAAGGGCCACTGTAAAACGCATTGGGACCACTCTCGGAGTTAGGGAGGATGGCGCACATCTGTGTGCTGGCCTCTCTAATTGTGAGAGTGGTCCAAACTTACTTTATGGTGTCCCTTGTGCCGGCCAAACTTTGCAGGCCTAACTATGCCAGCCTAATTCCAGGTTAGGGTTGCGCCCTGAATCCTACCCAGCGTCGGAATGGCAAGTATGGCCAGCCAGCGCCATATCCGATGCTGGGTCGGGGAGGCTGGAGCCTCCCTGCAGCAAGGACACATTTGCGCCCTTACCGTAGTGGAGGCTCCAGCCTCCCCTATGTGCTCCTTGGCTCTGCACCTGCTAAACAGCAGGTGTAGAGTTGAGGAGACTGCGCGGCCCGAATTGGGGCCACGCAGCCTCAGGATGAGGCCTTGGATTGGCCTTATGGCCAAATCCAAGGCCCGCTTCCGTCCCGGGTCAGCACACCTGCCGACCCGCCCACATCCCACCCATACCCCTCCCACATCCTACCCATGTGCCTCTCAGAATCTCCCTTCCCCCACCCACTCCCTCCCATGTCCAACAATGGCGCCACCCTCACACTGGCTGGCTTCGGCCAACGCATGGGAGACATGGTGCGGGCGCAATGGGACCAGCGCTGCCTGCAGTGCCAGTTCTGTTGCTTTAGCACCAATGTGGGGGTGCTGCTTGGCGCCCCCGCCTCAGCGCTAACGCAGTCACACCAATGTTATGATGTAGCCCTGCTCAGTTTCATTAAAATCCTTTTTAAGAGTCAGCCCTGCTCAGTTTCATTAAAATCCTTTTTAAGCAATAAAAACTTTTTTAAGCAAAAAAACCAAAAATGTTTTAAGCAATAATGAACACGGTGCATCCATTTCCCTGAGGATTAATGAGTGACTGGGGAAAAAAAAACAACAACCTTGAAGACACAAGACCAAGAACATGGTCTTACTTATATGCAGTAAGTCATTTTTCATCAGGGAGTATAGGAGTAGTAGGAAATGGTATGTATTTGTAAAGATCTTGTCAGAACCGTTTATCTAGATTGGTAAAGAATTAAATATTTGCATTTAAGTTTCATTGCTGGAAGAAGAAGAGTATTCTGTGTGTCTTAAATGTTATGCTTTGCCTATTTGCTAATTGGTTTTAGGAATGTGTTCGTTTCCTTCAAAGATCCCCTGAAAAGGCTAGGTTGAATGCTTCATGGTCTCAGCATAGAGGTTGTTGCAAAAGAAGAAAACCCCTCGAAGTGAAATGTGAACTATTTATCTGAAATCTGACATCGTTTTCTATTTCTTCTTCCCAGACAATTCAGGCAAGCATCACTAGATTGAAGAGCTGCTATGATAACTTTTTAATCAAAACTCTGAGACAGCTGAGAGCCAGCTTCTTTTTCTTTCCACTCTGTTATGCAAAATTCCAATCAACCTATTTTTTGTAAGGCATTTTTGGTACGCCACTGCTCAAAATTCTATCTCGTGAAAGGTAAAATAATGAGATGGTGCTTGTACTGTAGAGGCAACTGCAAATACAATATATGGAATACAGGTTGACTGAAAAGAATGTATATGAATAATTCCAATTAATCCAGTGTGTGTGTGTGTGTGTGTGTGTGTGTGTGTTCATGTGCTTATGCATGTGTGCATAAGGGTGAGTGTATATGTATTTGTGATCACTTCCAGAGGGATAGCCTTTTTGCTCCATTGTTGAAAAAAAGTGGACAGAATCTTGTCCAGTAGAGATCCTACCTATTTGTTTGGGGGGGGTGTTACTTGCCCCCAGGCACCACACTGGTGATGGGGAGGGGTGGAGGTATGTGGCGCTGCTATGGCGAGCAAATTTTGGCCCTCCTGCCCACCCTTGTGTTTGTATCGCTCCAAAATGGAGCTATTCTGGATACTGAGGGCATGGCGGGGGTGGGGAGCCGGTCCAAGGAGACCTGCACTGGAGACCTGCACTGGAGTGGAGACTCGGGCAGGTCCGCCACTGGTCACTTCATTCTGTCATGAAGTTGCATGGCTAATGTGGTTCCCAAGGGCGCCTATTGGAAGCACTGAGGACAGTCTCCCCCTTTCCCAAAGATTTATGGTGCAATCCTAACCTGCTTTCCAGCACTGACCTAGCTGTGCCAATGGGGCCTGTGCTGCATCCTGCAGTTGGGGGGGGGCAGTCATGGAGGCCTCCTCAAGGTAAGGGAATGTTTGTTCCCTTACTTTGGAGCTGCATTGCCCTTAACCTGGTGCTAGTAGGTTTATTAGGATTGTGCCTTTAAGGACCTGCCACAACAGGAGAGTGGAGGAGGTCCATGCCCCTGTGCTCCCTTTCTTTTTTGTTCTGCCTGTGCTATTGAAATGTATTTTGTGTACGTACCCACTGTGGCAGTATAATATTTTATTCCGATTGAAAACAGGGATGATTCATGCTGCTAAAAACACGTGGCTTCTTTCACACCGCATAGTGTGGTTCACTGAGCACATTCACACTTCTCATATGGTTCCTTGGAAGAGTTACCGGATACAGGGTGCCAGCGAATTCTTTCACATGCTTTGCTTTAAAAGACTTCACTGATTGATAGTAACTGACAGCCAGAGACTAAAAGGAAGTTTAAATTGATTTCGCCATAAAAGCCGTGGCTCGTGGTCCATGTCCTTCGAAAGCCAGCCAGTCGCTGTCCTGGCTCCTGGTGATAAATCATCAATAAGGTAAGTTGATTAATCTTACATAGCATTAGCATTGTCGCCTGTCACTTGGAAAAGAGCAAAACGATGTCAGCCAAGAAGGAACCGTGCACATTACCTGCTACTAATAAGCAAGCATCAGCATTGGTTGAGCAGTTTCCAAACAGAATTCTGCAGCTTGAAAGCTTGTCTGGGTTCAATGAGAAGACATTGGCAGACTAGCTGAACCTGATTACAAGCTTGTCTCGCACAATCCACTATACTATACTTTGGAATGAAAAACTAATGCAAATGAAGCGATGGGGTGCAATGAGAAGGCCCTGCAAAGCCAATCAAAGTCCAGCATGGAGTAGGCAGCGCATAAGTGCTCTACCTGTCTGTCATGACATTTGATTTTCCATAGTCTCCCTGATCTGCTGCTGCTTCAATACCTTTCTCATTTTTCCTTGAAAGGACATAGCTTGCCCACTTTTCCCCCCAAGTCCCCACTATGAAGATTCTCGTGCTTATCCCAAGGCATGATCTTAAGAGCGCACGATGGGAGCCACTTGTTGAAACTACACAGATTTTTGTCTGGTCAGTGTCTGGAGGGATGGCCACCACATATGGTTCCCAAATTCCGTGATGGAATAAATGGGACATAAATAAACAAATGCAAGGTAAAACTTTTTTTTTTAAACTTGCTATGGATTTCTGTGTATGCCTGACATTAAAAGCAAAGGTGGAATTAAAAGCTTTTCTTCTTCTTCTTCTTCTTCTTCTTCTTCTTCTTCTTCTTCTTCTTCTTCTTCTTCTTCTTCTTCTTCTT
>JAJKFI010000161.1:1518219-1568102 GCA_029204185.1 Lerista edwardsae | reverse complement strand
AAAAAAACTATTCTTTAATACTATGCTTTCGGTAGCAAAGCAGGAAAATTACAGTGATTGAAAGGAAACCTAAGCTTCAACTCTTATTCCAAAATAGAATTTCTAATTGAAATGGCTTAATCTGTGCGAGATAACCTCAAATAAAAGCAAGAAGCCAGGGAAATATAATAATGGCTTTGACTTATGATAAAACAGCATAACTTGGATGAAAACTAGTTTGAACTTATCAGTCATATTTCATTTTTTTCGAATGATGATCATTTTTTTCTGCTGACAAGAAAAAAATATGCTTGCTTCAAACATTAAAGAATATATTTTATTTATAGCCATACAGAC
Source organism: Lerista edwardsae (assembly GCA_029204185.1). NCBI lineage: Eukaryota > Metazoa > Chordata > Lepidosauria > Squamata > Scincidae > Lerista > Lerista edwardsae. The sequence goes on along the minus strand of JAJKFI010000161.1, from coordinate 1,567,766 downwards.
TTGAAATTCTTCATCTCAAATCCAAACTGAACTTTAGGGAAACCTTTAAAAACTCAATTACATTTAGGAGAACTCTTGCTACAGCCTTTGGGGTTTCCAAAATTCTAATGTTGTAGAGTAAAAACACTCAGAACAAGTGTGCAAGACTCTCAGGTCTTAATATCCATCACAAACAGGTGTTTTTGCATACTTACCCAAAGTGTATATGCATTACATTCCTAACTTCTGTAACAAGATTTGGACCAATTCACATAGCAGATTTCTGCTTGTGGTTCAATCAACTTCAGGTCCGTGTGCATTCATAATGTAATGTGTAGCATATGTGGTGTTACCTTGCACTTGGGCTTATTGCACAGTACCACCACCTGTTCAAAGGCTGTCCAACTTCTATGTGTCTGCTCTGGATTAGGGAAGCAGCCAGTTGGAACTACTGGCTGCCACAAAAGATCTCATATCCCATGAGATGCACATCAGGTGAGCCACTTACAGGATAGGAGGGAGTGGCTCAGTCTAAGCACCAATCCTCAGTCTAAGCACCAATGAATTCTAAGCACCAATCTAAGCATTCTAAACTGTGCAGTCTAAGCACCAATGAAGAGACAACAGAGATGCAATTGATGGTTGACAACTCTTTGACAGCGCAATCCTAATCTGGAGTTAGGCCAGCATAAACTAAGCCAGCAAAGTTTGGCCAGCACGAGGGCCACCCTGTAGAATGTTTGGACCACTCTTGGAGTCAGACAGGATGGCTCACGTCTGTGTGCTGGCCTCTCTGACTCCGAGAGTGGTCCAAACACTCTACATGGTGGCCCTTGTGCTGGCCAAACTTTGCTGGTTTAGTTTATGCCGGCCTAACTCAGTTTAGGATTGCGCCCTGAGTGTCTGACTCAGGGCACTCCCATGCCTGCACATCGCACAATGCAACGTCATTGCATTGGCGCGACATCATTAGCGCCGATGTGGGAGTGCCAAGTGCCACCAAGCCAAGTGCTAGCTGTAGCACCAGCCTGGGAGTGCTGGCAGAGAGCTGCCTCAGTTCTGGGAGGGCAGGAGGGCGGAACTGGGTGCAGGGGGGGGGGTCGGCAGGCTGGTGGGCATGCTGGTGGGAGGGGAAGGGGTTTGGATGCGGCCGTTAGGCTTCATCCAAGGCTTCATCTCCAGGCTGCATGGCCCCCATTCGGGCCATGTGGCCTCCCAGTTCTGCACCCACGAAATCGTGGGAGCATATCTGAGAACCGCCTTGGTGCAAGGGCATAAACATGCTCTTGCACCAGGGAGGCTCCAGTGGCCTTGGAAGATGCATTGGATGCAGTGCAGGCCTGCCGGCTGGCCTGCTCCAGAACAGCTTAGGATTGTGCTGTTAAGTGCATCTCTGAACAGCTACCCAAGCAAGAGGAGAATTTTCAGGGTAAGGACAGTTAATCCCTCCCCTCTTACCTACCAGTATGATGCACTGGGGGAAGGGGGGAAGAGGACCCTTACTCAATTCTTTTGTGTGTGTGTGCATTTTGCAGAGCAACCTGGGAGGATGCTCCCACAGTGGTGATGAATACAAATGGGTGCGCCATGTGATGCGCTTGGGTTGCAATTACCAGTACAGTGAACATGTTACATTTTGGATGATGGTTGATTGAGATTCAGCTTAACAAAGAATTGATGCACCAACAGCAGGAGTCTCCCAGATGGTAATGGTGAAATAGTTATGTGAAGGGATTACCATGAGATAACCACTCCCAGTACTGGTACTACTGATGTTGTGGTTTTCTAACCACCTTTCACAAAATCAAGTACAGAAAATTGATGTGGGTTGGTTTTTTTTGCTACACTTGAGGAAACCCCAAATGACCCAGTGGTCACAACCTCAATGGACCCACATCTCCCTCTTTGGGATTATAGTGAATTGAAGGAGGTGGTGTTGGGATTGTTTTATGAGATGATGGAGAATTTCTACCACCATTATTGTAGCTTCCAGCAATCCAGTCCAAGCGATGGGATCAAACCTGCATCTAGCTGGACAAAATGAGGAAGGAAGTCCTGAAATAGCTTAGGCCTACAACTAATGGGGAAAGCAGCATTGTGGACAAGGTGGTCCTAGACATGTTGCCCATGGATGTGCAAGTGATGTGTGGCAAGTCGTTGACCCCTAAAATCACTACTAGAAAATTATTTGATGGTAGAAACCAGCAAAAGGAAGCTGGGAATATTGGAGGAGCAAGCATGAAATCACAATAACAGAAGGGAAAAGGACTCCTCACGGCAACCATTTTGGAAGAGCAAAACCTAGTCCCTGAGGCTGTGCAGGAAGTCGCCCCACCTCCATGGGTGGTGTTCCTCAGTTGTGGGTGTGCACTCCAGTTACAAAGGATTTCAAGGTGATAACTACATCTTGAGTTGAAGCTAGAAGCAAATGCCCATTTGCCCACACCCAAGGCCTCATCCCCAGACTGCGTCGCCCCGATTCGGGCCGCGCAGTCTCCTCAGTCCTGTGCCTGCAATTTTGTGGGCACAGATCTCAGAAGCACATTGGGGAGGCTGGCGCCTTCTCTGGTGCAAGGGCACGAACATGCCCTTGCACCGGGGAGGCTCCAGTCGCCCTGGAAGCTGCAGTGGATACAGCTCAGGCCCGCCGGCCTGCCTGCTTCAGTGCATCTAAAGACTGAGCTGTCAGTGACATTTTAACCCATATGAAACTGCCCTGCAATGTGTGGGTGCAACAACTGGAGGTAGGGGAGGCAGTAACGTTTAAGGGCAGGGCCAGCTTTAAGCCAGTTGGACCAATGGTTCCCAACTGGGCCTCATGCCTAAGAGGGCCCCATGCTAGGGTGATTGACTTGTATGCAATTTTACATTAAAATGTACTTAGATCAATTTGGTCCATTAACTTGCTTGCACATTTTAAAGAGATGTAGCTTTCCATACTACCATAGAGAGATATAATAAACTTATAGTGTCATTTCATTACATTTCATTACATTTCATGGCAGTAGTGTCATTCAGTAATGATCAGACGGAACGTGAGGCGGGACTTACCACCTGATTGGCTGCTCGCTGATGACGCGTCGCGACCTTGCCGAGCGCCGTGCGGGCACCCCTGGCTTCGGAGGGGGTGCCCGCTTGCCTGGGGGGCGCGCTGGGTGCTGAGGAGGGCCGCGGAGGGGCGCGCCACCCGGAAGAAGCCCCCGCGGCGGAAAGGCAGGCGGCGACGCGTCACGGGCTCCCTGTCAATCAAGGGGTAAGTCCCGCCTCGCGTTCCGTCTGATCGTTACTGAATGACACTACTGGCATGCGGGTATGTATGTTCTGCATAGGCTTCTCAACGCTGGCACCAATCCGCACGAAACGTGGCACACACGTACCTTGCGGCCTGGCAAAAAACACTGCGGGGGTCAGACCCCCCCTACAGCCCCCCATTTTTCAGGGAGGGGGGCCAGATCGTCAGGAACCAAGGGGATTGCATTGGACTAGAGGTCTGCTGCCACCCTGTGGTCACAAACGATTCTGCAGGTTATGTGATACACAGGGACTAATCCAAAATGAAAGTGAAACTGCTTTGCACTGCCTGAGTTGCAAAGAGTTGCAAATGATCCAGAGAGTTCCAGCACCCAGTCGGATCTGAGAGGGACCTATTTCCAGAGGGCTAACTGCCCTACCACAGGACCTGCAGACATTGTTCAGTGAGTGTGACAATTTCATTACGCTCCTTTGCTTGATTCTGTCCCTGTATTCATTCCTTCTCCTAATAGAAGCTGGGGATACTCTGTCCCCCGGGCAACGCCGGGTAACAAAAGGCTAGTATATATATATAGTTTATTATCTATCTACAGTATATCTACAGTATGTATATAAGGTTCTATATAAGGTTCTATAGATTTTGGCTGTCAGCCTAAGGCTCCACAAAAAAAAGAGAAAAGTTTTCAATTAGGCCCCAAAGTTCCCTGGCTGGCCCTATTTGAAAGAGCAAGAACAGTGACACAAGAGTGATGGGCTGTTCACTCATCAACTGATTGACGGCTAAGTTCACCCAACCGTTCCCATGTGGTGGTGGTGTAGGTCCTGTGAACATGCCGTAAGCCCTTCAGCCTAGTCTTCATAATACAGCCTTCTTTTTCTGCTAAGTCCCTTTTAGTCATTTTTACAATACACATAAAAGAGCACCCGCCATTGTGTGGCTGCAGAGAACTCCTGCTGGCATTCTGAAATCCTGTGAGTGTCCTGCTAAGTAATAGCAGCCGCAAGCGCCAGGAAACTTAAAACTTCTATTTTATGGTCTGCATAAAAAGTATTTTGGATGACTTAGATAAGGACGTGAGAAATTGGATAATAAAAGGGACACAGCCAGATCATTTCATAGAAACTTTGAATCTCCCGAGAAAATGATTACTCTTGCCATCTTGCATTTGGGGTTGGGAAATCATATTGGTATCTGAGTATCCAGAATTCAGCTCCATGTAGCTATCCATTTAGTGGTCTAGTTATTGGTGTGGTTCAGACTTGTCTGGTGTCTGCTGCTGTTGTTTTTTTCAGGCCTAAATACACTTTACCAGAGAGATGCAAGGGCACTGCAGAACCATGTTCCATCCCTGGTAATGCGCAGTTGACAAATACACGTCATGCACCATCGCATTAGAGATCAGTTGTGTTGCCAGGCGCTGGTAGCACCTGGGGTTGGGTGACGTCATATAGGAGAGTGGCACCCCCTGCACCTGCACTGTCACCCCTCCTCTGCACACCTGTGGTCCCCGCCTCCGGAAAATGGCTCATTTCAGAACTTATGAAACTGATGGTAGGTGGGAGGGTTGATTTCACATCATATGCCACATACCTGAGGTGAGCGCTGCCCCCCTAGCAGAAAAAAAAAGAAAACTGCAACTCCACCATGGAGGGCAATATATCTTCCAGCCCTGCCTCAGATACGGCACTGTCAGTGATTCCCCTCCCCTTGGAGTAGCATCCGATAGAATGTTAGGAGGCCGGGTGGGAAACACCAACACAGGGCATAATCCTAGGCTGCACTGGAATGGCAAGGCCAACTGGCCAATGCCATATCCTAGTGCAGTACTGATGAGGCTGGAGCCTCCCCATGGCAAGGGAGTGTCTGCTCCCTTACTGTAGGGGAGGCTCCAGCCTCCTCTATGTGCTCCTCAGATCCGAGGAGACCTCGCGGCCCGAATCGGGGCCTCACGGACGGGCTTAGGAAGTGGCCGTATGGCCACCTCCCAAGCCCGCCCATGTCCCACCCAAGTCCCGCCCCCTCCCTCCCTCCCTCCAATCCCCATGCTGCCTCAGCACGGAGCCTCCCTTGTGCTGACCGGCTTTGGTCGGTGCGGGAGAGGCTCAGTGCAAGCGCAGAAGGGCTGGCGCTGCCTGCAGCACTGGTCCTGTTGCTCAAGCGCTGGCGTGGGGGTGCAGATTGGCGCCCGTGCATCAGCACTAAGCATGCAGTGTCAGCACAACCCCCCTGCACTGGCACTGCTCAGTCTATAGGATTGCGCTGACAATCACATTACACTTTTTTACATAATGTGTAAACTTTTTTCCAGCTGCAGGTTTCCAGACAGATGCCGATCACAAGTGCTCAGGAGGCCTTATTATTTGTGCGTTAAGAATTAAGACTTATAGATAGGGGAGTGTTTTGGGGGGATGATTTTTTCCCCCAAAATTTCTTGATTAAAATAGCAAATTGTGGTGTTAGGTGTTTTTATTCTACATTCTCATTCCATGTTCTCTTATTAATTGTAATGCTTTAAAGGTGTACTAGGTAGAAGATATAGGTGGTATGGTGTCAGCAGATGCAGCCACAGAATTATTTCTAATTAGAAAAGTAATCTATTTTAATTTCTGGAAAACATCTTAAACACCAAAATGCGGAGTTTTGTGTTTTTATTCAGATACTTTAACTGCCAAAAATATGGTTTTCAACAACAGAAAAACCCAACCCTTAGATTACAAGGCGAACAAGTGTAGTCTTGATTGTGACTGCCCTCCCTTCCCATCAGCCCCTCCTTCTTTCAGCATATTGTGCTTCTCTCTTGCTGTAGAAGAGCCTCCCAGCTATTCCTGCTCCCTTTGCCCTCTTTTGACCATGATCTTGTCACCTGAGCTTCCCCTTGGTTTCTCCCTTCTGGATTTAGAAACAAAACTTGCACAATTAGGGGGAAACAGTAGATTGTGTGAAAAGACTATGTTGTCTCCAATTGTTGGTGCCCTATGTTGTGCCCAATTAATCCAGCCCTTCATTCAATGATGTGACGCAGCGATGTGATGATTTATGTGCTATTCATCATGGGGCCATGCTACTGAAATATAATTCTGGGGTCACAATGTGATTCACAAAATAATTTTTTTTAATCGACTGTTATAGAGAAAATATTCCTAATATGCATCACCTGCAAAGCTACTGGAAATCAAAAGAGTTTGCTGAATGTACATCATATGGTGTTCCTGTTCCTTTAGACCATCCATTTTCAATTATTGTGCTGCAGCAAATTGCGGGCCATGCAGGTATGCCACGGGAATTTGGGTGAGGCTCATTTATTAATAGGGATTAATATTTATTATTAGGCCCCTGGATGCTATTGCTTTAGGGCTTCTTCACAATTGTTCCTCCACAACTTCCCTTGTACAGTCTCTTTCTTCTATGGGCTAAAACTTGAGTTCTCTTAGCTACAAAAGACAAGAGAAATAAAGCTGGAAGAGCAATGACTGCATAGTCTTCTCCTGACATAAATCATTAAAATAAACTTCAGGAACTAGTGTACTGTGATCCAGCAAACTTAGTAAAAAGGGAAAGGTTTCCCCACGACCGAATGGTCTAGTCATGACCAACTGTAGGGGGTGGTGCTGTTCTATGTTTCTAAGCCTGTAGAGCCGGCGTTTGTCCAAGGACAAGCCTCCGTGGTCATGTGGCCAGCATGACTACGTGCCTTAGAGTACAGAATGCCGTTACCTTCCCACCGAAGTGGTCCCTATTTATCTACTTGCATTTTTAGGTGCTTTCGAACTGTTAGGTTGGCAGGAGTAATACATGGTTAGCAATACGTGCCAAATAAATGGGTAAAAGCTTACGCTGCAACAAGTCTATTGTTCTTGTAGTTTTCTTGGCAGAGCACGTGTGCGTTCAACAGTTGCATGACTGCAGAAACTCAACAGGCAATGTATTGTCCATCAATGCAGTCCTAAGAACATAAGAAGAGCCTTGCTGGATCAGGCCAAGGGCCCATCTAGTCCAGCCTGCTGTAACTCATTGGATGGCCCATTGGATGCCTCAGGGAGCACGCAAGGCAACCAGATACTTGTGTCTCGCTGCCACTCCCCTGCATCTGGCATTCCGAGGTAGCCTATTACCCTTGCACCACCCCCAAGGAAGACACCAGACTGACGTTAGGGTTTAACTTTATTAACACAAGTGTAAATCCTGAAACCTTTTGAACACCCGCCTCTCCCTCCCCAGTCTGGGGTAGCAAAAAAAACTGCCATCCATGGCCAATTCGGATAACAGAAAAAAATTCCTACCCAGCTCTCATGATGAGCGACCAGCTAAGCTGAGACTGGACATACCTGTCTTGGCTTGTAACCTGCAATGGAATTTCCCTCCAGAAATCTGTCCAATACCATTTTAAAGGCATCCAGGCCAGATGCCATCACCACATCTTGTAGCAAGGAGTTCCACAGACTAATTACATGCTGGGTAAAGAAATCTTTTCCTAACTCTCCTAACGCTCATGTCCCCTGGTTCTGGTATTGTGTGAGAGGGAGAAGAGATTCCCTGTATCTACTGTATCCACCCCCTGCATAATTTTGTGTGTCTCCTACAGTATATTGAATTGGATTCCAGTTGAATTGGAATTGAATTTATTAGATTTCTGCCTCTATATATGTTTGTTAAAAGCACAAGAGTCTTGCCCCCCAAAAAGGACAGCAAGTTTGTTTCAGGGTGAAATCCTAATTGCGCCCTTGGGCCATCACTAACAGCTTGCATCGGTCCAACGCCACTAGCGCCGATGCAGAGGTGCACCCAGCACCCCCGCGATGGCAATAGTCTATTGGGCCTACACTAGCAGCAGCATCAGTCCAAGTGGCCCAGCTCATGGCTGCACCGTGCTGCTCGTGCACCAGCCAAACTTATTTATTTGAAGAATTTATACCCCACCTTTCCTATGTCGAAGCAAATGCCCAAAACGGCTTACAGAGAACAAAACAAAATACAATGTAACCATAATAAGTAAAACATAATAAGTAAAACACATTAAAACAACATATTAAAACAACAACAAATTAAACATTAATGAGAATACCAAGAGTGAACAGGAATGAAAACTAGACCCAATTCGCCATATCAGGACATATTGGAGGGTGGAAAAAACAATTGACCAGAGGAGTGAAACAGACTATGACAATATATCAGAGGGACAGAGGGCAGACAGCCACATAGTCATCCAAAGGCCAGACTAAATAAATATGATGTGAGCCCTCTCTAAAAGGTCATCAGGGAGTGTTTAGTTCTTAGTTCTTCTGGTTGTTCAGTCGCTAAGTCGTGTCCGACTCTTCGCGACCCCATGGACCACAGCACGCCAGGCCTCCCTGTCCTCCACTAGCTTCCTGAGTTCACCCAATTTCATGTTCATTGCTTCGGTGACACTCTCTAACCATCTCATCCTCTGCCGCCCCCTTCTCCCTTTGCCTTCAATCTTTCCCAGCATGAGGGTCTTTTCTCAAGAGTCCTCTCTTCTCATGAGGTGGCCAAAGTACTTGAGCTTCAGCTTCAGGATTTGTCCTTCCAGGGAGCAATCAGGCTTGACTTCCTGGAGGATTGTCCGATTGGATCTCCTTGCAGTCCAGGGGACTCGCAAGAGTCTTCTCCAACACCATAATTCAAAAGCATCTATTCTTCGGTGCTCTGCCTTTCTTATGGTCCAGCTCTCACAGCCATACATTGCTACTGGGCAAACCATAGCTTTGACTATACGAACCTTTGTTGGCAGGGTGATGTCTCGGCCTTTTATTAAGTTGTCTAGGTTCGCCATAGCTTTTCTCCCAAGAAGTAAATGTCTTTTAATTTCATGGCTGCAGTCACCATCTGCGGTGATCTTGGAGCCCAGGAAAATAAAGTCTTCTTTATTTATAGTTCTTCTGGTAGGGAATTCCATATTTGTGGAACTGCTACAGAGAAGGCTCGTTCCCAAGTTGCCATCCCTTTAACTTGGGACATAGGGGGCACTTGAAGGCGAGCCCCTTTAGATGATCTAAGAGGGTGAACAGGTATGTATGGGAGAAGGCAGTCCATTAGGTAGGCTGGGTCTAAGTCATGAAGAACCTTAAGGTCAGTACCATCATCTTACGTTGGGATCGGAAGTGAATGGGCAGCCACTGCAGCTGCTGAAGGAGTGGTCCTACTGAGTCAAACCGTCTAACCCCTGTTACCACCTGGGCTGCTGCATTTTGTACTAACTGTAGCTTCCAAACTGTTCTCAAGGGAAGCCTTACATATAGCGCACTACAGTAGTCCAGCCTTGAAATCACTAACACATGGACCACCGTGACCAGGTCAGGGCGGCACAAATATGGTCGAAATTGGTGCACCAATCGAAGTTGGGCAAATGCACTCCTAGCCACAGGTGCTACCTGGTTCTCCAGAGACAGCTGAGAGTCCAGGAGCACTCCCAGACTGTGTACCTGTTTCTTGTAGGGGACGTGTCACTCCATTCAGAGTGGGTGAAAGACTTAGTGCTTGCATTGAGGGTTTCCTGACCAGAAGGACTTCTGTCTTTTCTGGATTCAGTCTTAATCTATTGGCTTTCATCCATACCCCAACTGCCTCCAGGCAGCATCCCAGGACCTTCACAGCCTCTTCACTTTGGGATGGTAGAGAGAGAGAGAGAGAGAGTTGAGTGTCATCAGCATATTGGTGACACTCCACTCCAAACCCCCAAATGATCTCCCCCCGTGGTTTCATGTATATATTGAAGAGCATGGGGGATAGACTAGAGCCCTGAGGCACTCCATATTGTAAAGGCCAAAATTCCGAGCAGGTGTCCCCCAGCATCTCCATTTGGGACCTGTTAGCCATTTTAGAGCAGTGCCCTTTACCCTCAGATTGGCTAGCCAGTCTAGAAGAATAATATGATCAATTGTATCAAAGGTTGCTGAGGGGTCAAGCAGGACCAGTAGTGATGCCTTTCCCTTATCTAGTCCATGGTGAAGTTCATCCATGAGGGCGACCAAAGCTGTCTCTGTCCCAAAGCCTGGTCTGAAACTCGGCTGGTGCCAAACTTGGCTGATGCCAGAGCAGTTCTGGACAGAGGATGGGAGGGCGGGACGGAGGAAATGCACAGTTTAGGATTGCTCTCTCACTCATATGTCTATGGCAATTTGCTAATCATTCACTGGATAATTAAAAACAATATCAATCCCTTAATGGTGTTAGGAAAGAAGAGAAACCATGAATTCCATCTTGGAAATACATGCTCCTATTAAAACACCATTTGAAACAACAAGACAGTGTTTTACAAAGAGATACCCCCTTTTCATTTTCTATCTATTATAACTTCCAAGAATTGTCACCATGAGTATAACTATTATGCACATGCACCCTGATCCTAAACATATGTAGAAAGTTTTCTTATGTTCTTAAACAAGTCCCCTTGATTTCAAAACACTTCCTAACAAATGGTGTTAGTCTGAAACCACAGATCATCCATTATGGTGGCCTAAAAATATGAATTTAACTTTAGCTTTGGGAAATGGGAAAGAAAAATGGGAAAGAAAAACAGCAGTCCTAGAACAAGCTGTCCTCTGAGGCCCTACATCTCTCTGGCCCATGATCCACACTATTCTCTTCTTTCAAACGTCCAAATTTACCTGCAAAAGTATATAAAGGCAGACGGCTTCCACTGGCTTGCTAAGTCAATATTTGAACTTCATCAAAGTCTAGAATGTAGGTCATGTAGCTTCTGCTTCTGGGCAGACATCTATTACCTCAAATGTCCTAAAAACTAGCCATTCCTCCTCTTTCATTTGGTGGGGAACCAAGTTACATATCTCATATGTTCTTGTCATAAAAGTTAAACCTCTTTTTTGGTATATTTGTGGTGCTGAATCCAAAAAATGACATCAGTTTTGTCCAACTGGCTCTGGTTTTGTGGGGTACAGCATAGCCACCCTATAAGATGATTCCTTAAGAGGAAACCATGGCATCTGCTTCCTCAGATGGTAGGTCTCAGAATCTCTGATAGATATGCTTCAAAAGCATCTCACTTGTAGGCATACGTCATATTTTGGTTGACTAAGAAGTAAACAGTTAATTAAATATACCTCTGAAAATATATTTTGGCATTGACAACGTCTTGGTAAGATGCATCAGTCATATTGAATGACAACATAAATACTAAGCCAAGAGTCTTATAATTAAGGTGATCTTTCATAAAAGTCTTAGAATTAAAGTGAAAACTGACAGGTTCTCTCTAGAGGAAATGGTAATGGAGATGCATCTGACCAAGCTATAATTGTGAAGAGATGCACCATTCTGTTTGCTTAATGATTGATAGCTGCCTTCTTGACCAAAATAACTGAAGCGGCACGAACAAGCTGACAATGAATGGGGAACAAGAAGTAATTACATGCAGTGTACCCTAATAATGATTGCTGGTCAATATAGCAATAATTGATATACCCAGCAAAGGTAATTTCAACTATAAATTGATTATGCTCAAAGTAAGTCTCACACTGCAATAAAAGCAGCCCTGATGGTCCACCATTTAAAGGTCATGGTATGTGCTGGATTAGTGTTCAGGACTGATACATGATGTGCTCATTCTGTGCACATTCAATTTATAGCAGATCACTTATTGGGCCAGGGACCTCCAGAAGGTTTAACCTATGGTAACTAAGAATGGGGAAATAATTTATTTTTGTTACAAAATATTGATTGGACAAAAAGGAAGTACATGTTAAATGAAGTTAATTTAAATTCATTGTTAATTCTCCTGGTCTCTGAAGTGGCATAATGTAATGCAAGCTAATGATCCTAGTGATTAAGGCTTGCTTTGTTATACTAATTTTTTTCCAGTAATTAGCAGTAGCTGCACAAATCTAATGAGAGAAATGGGCTCTAAAAAGGATCCAGAGAGAGATCTCCTACCATCTTTTTCCTCTGGAGAACTTCCTAATAGGTGCCCTCAGACACACTTAAATCTGCTTTTTAATTCCCTTTCATTGGCTGCTCTTCCATGCTCTTTAGCTCAACTAGATGTCATTTCTGATGAAGTGAGTTTTCCCCAATATGTTTAGTCAGAGCGCAATCCTAACCTGGAATTAGACTGGCACAGTTAGGTACACGGCCACCATAAAACACATTTGGACCACTCTTGGAGGCACGGAGGATGGCACATGTTTGTGTGCTTGCCTCTCTGACTCTGAGAGTGGTCCAAACAGACTTTACTAAATGGCTCTTGTGCCTGCCAAACTTTGCTGGCCTCACTGTGCCGGCCTAACTCTAGATTAGGATTGCACTCTGAGGGCACAATCCTAACCAACTTTCCAGCACTGACATAGCTGTGCCAGTGGGGCATGGGCTGCATCCTGCAGTGGAGTAGTAGTCATGGAGGCCTCCTCAAGGTAAGGGAATGTTTGTTCCTTTACCTTGGAGCTGCATTGATCTTACCCTAGTGCAGGAAAGTTGGTTAGGATTGCACCCCTGAGTGTATGGCATGATGTTACAGGCACACCAAGTAACAAAGTTGAGAATATGTACATCAAAACTGATCCACAATTCATTTGTCTGTGTATGATAACAGCCTGATAAAATGAAGACTACATTCCTGTAATATGAACTAAAGAATGGGCCAGGACATAGGCACCTAGCAAAACGACCAGTGACGGGTTCTGGGAATGAGGAAGCGGAACGCTGGGCGGGACTTACGCGTGATTGGCTGCCCATCCGTTCCATTCCGCGGCTGCCCTGGCCTCGTTGGGGCGCCTGCTCGCCAGGGGGGACGGGTGGGGGGCGCGCCGGGTGCCTGGGCGAGCAGCGGTGGGGCGCGCCAACTGGGGGCAGCCCCCCGAGGCCAGGGCAGACGGAGGAACGGAACAGACGGGCTGCCAATCACGCGTAAGCCCCGCCCAGCATTCCGCTTCCTCATTCCCAGATCCTGTCACTAAAAACGACACATACATTGACTGCCCAATTCTAAGCTTAACTGCCACTGATGTGAAAAGGCAGTCCTGAAAGTCACTTCTGGCTAAATCTCTGAGGTGTGAGTGGGTCTACTCGGACCTGGGGCAACAAAATTGCTGGAGCAGGTCCATATGGATGACACCACACACGTCAGCTGCGCCTGTTGTGCGCTGGCTTAGCTCTTTGGTGCAGGCTGCACCAAGGGCATGTCAGTGGCGGGCAGGAGGTATAACGGGGCAGTGCCGTGGGCAGAGAAGGGGGCGGAGACAGGACACGGCTGTTGAGCCGTATCCAACCCCCCATCCCCAGGCTGGGTGGGCCTGATTTGGGCTGCTCCTGGCCACGTGGACTTGCGCCTGGTATTTTACTGGCGCAGATCCGAGCAGCCCCATTTTCCAAGGGGAAAATATCCCCTTGCCCTGCACTGAGCCTCTGCTGCCTCCTAACGTTGTTAGGAAGCAGCACAGGTGAGGCGGCCTGCCAATTCCAGGACAGATCAGAATTGCGCTCTCAGGGTTTGGTGGATCCACAGCCCACAGGTTGGGAACCACTGCTTCAAAGCAAAATAGAACCTACGTCCTCATGCACAGATGTTAGAGGATGCCATGCAAAGATAAGATTCCATTCTGGCTTCATGTGGATGCTGAAGCAGCCCACTCTCAACATATCAACTGAACGATTCAGTTTGTTGGTTACCTGTTGGGCAGCCCCATCCAAACCCCCACTGACCCACACCCTCACGCCAGTGCTGCTGCCACTGGGCCAAAGCTAGCAGCAGCGTTGGCCCAGCAGCGCAGGCTGAAGCCAGTGGTGCGATGCTCCTGCGCCAGCAGCCTGACACAGGGGCATTTCTGGGCAGGGAGGACAAGAGGGAGGGCTTTTCTGGGTTAGGGTGGGCATGCCGGGAGGCATGCTGGCCCAGGGAGGAGGGATGGAGTTAGGCCACATCCAACCCCCCGTCTCCAGGCTGCATGGCCCGATTCAGGCCACACGGCCTGCTCAGAGGTGCACTAAACAGCAGGTGCACATCCAAGCAAGCCCATTGGGGAAGTTGGCACCTACCCCAGGGTAAGGCTCCAGCATGCCCTTGCCCCATGGAGGCTCAAGCGGCCTCCTAATTTGCACTGGATATGGCGCAGGTACACCGGCCTGCATGGGCGCCAACTTGATGTCAACATTGGGGGTGCCGAAAGCACTTTGCCTGCATAAAACTGGCAGGAGTGCCCAGGTCTCCCATAGAGGGGGCGAGGGGCAGCGGCAGCCGGCAGGAGTGAAATAAAAAAGGGTCGTCAGCTCTGACCCGCAAGGATGTCCAAAAGCGGCAGCTGCAGCAGGAATGCCCAGGTCTCCCATGGAGGGGCACTGCAAGAGTGCACCGAAGAAGGCTTATCTCTGTCCAGCCCACTACGGATTTTTCAGCAGGGGCTGCACAGGGGCTGGCCGGAAGCTGTGGGCTGGCGTATCCGCCATCTGTTTGCCCCCTTCAAGGAGCACTTGGCACCACTGACAAACCACTTTGCACGCATAAAACTGGCAGGACAGGGAGGAGATGTAGGAATGAGGGGTGTCCAGGACACAAAGGTGGGTGACTGAGTGCCTGACCATGACTAGGTGCCCAGCTCAAGGAGGCTGGGACTTGGAGTGATTGAGGAACAGACAGGGAGGGGATGCATCATGCAACTATGGCAGACATAGTTACTAGTAGCTGCTGTGCACTACCTCCACAAACCATGCATGGGACACTGCCTGTCTGACCCGGCCAGCCATGAGATAATGAGCCACCACGTCACGTGTTCTTTAGGCCATTGGGCCAGGCCAAACACTACGCCGTCATGGTTGATGAGACTTCTGAGGTCTCCATCCAGGCAGGAGGAGCTGTAAAAATAAATGTGGTGGAATTAAGGAGGGACTTTAGTCGGAGAGCCACGTTGAACAAGGTCCAGAGTCAGACCATCATCACAAAGTCCAATTCCATATTCTAAAGGTGACCATTTGTGCTGCACAGGTCCAGAAAGGATCTTTGGTTTTCCAATCCACTACAAAGATGTGTCAAAGCTACATGGGCCCGGGTCTCCAGTCTTACCCTCTGAGGTGCTGCAAACTAAAACAAGGCTCTTGGCCGTCTTCTGACTCCACTCCTTGGGTTCCAAATGGGCCATCCACGGGGCCGGTCCTGGAGTGTTCCTTCCAGTCAGTGCCACCACTGCCACATCTTTGCACCACTGAAGGAGTACGTTGCATGCATTGAAATGGCAGAAGTAGGCATGAGCCAAGGTGTGCTGCTGGCCGTGAAGTGCCTGCATGAGCACACACATGGCAAAGTGCTTGACCCGGCAGCCTGGCTGGAGTCAATACCAGCAGGCGTCGTCATCATCACCCAGGTACAGGTGACGTGGTGTCTCAGGCCCCAGCTCAGCATCTCGTTGCTAATCATCATTCATCACCCCAGGGTGGCTGGCTGGGGAGGAGACCTTGGTTCCCACATCTGGCTAGATTAGAAGTGCAATATTCTGCAGAGGTGCACTGTGCACACACCAGGAGCCAGCCACACACATTCAGTCACTGGAAAGTTGACAGGGGAGGGGATTGGAAACTGGAAGAAAGGTCTGGAAAGGTTCTGCAGGCATGGTAGACTGGCCGCCACCCGACTGCCGCAGAGAGCCCGTCTTCAAAATACAAGTTTCGAGTCAGGCCCACTACACCTGGCCTTTCCATTGAATGAAGCTCAACTGCTGCAGCAGTTAACTCACCAAGGTCACACAGTCTTGCTGCAGCAATGCCAACTAGCCACTTTGACAGAAAAATGCATCCTCCCCTCACTGTCAATAGCAGCAGCTCTCTAGGTCTCCTCACACGTGGTGCCCCTCCCCTGCCCCAAAATAAAAGTGTATGGATTGGAATAAGGAGGCAGTGCACACCCAGACAGAGCAGGGGCTCCTTGGTGGTGTGGCACAGCACAGCACCAGTGGCGTCTCTACGGGGAGGGCAGAGCTCTAAGTTTTGCAAGAAGCCTTACCTTGCAGTGGAAATCACTCCTCTCCTGCACCATTTTAGCCAATCCTCACAGGGAAAAGCAACATCTTGGCGTTGCTTACTGGCTTCAGCAGCAAGGGAGAGGAGGGATTTACGTGACAGGGCAAGGCTCCTTGCAACTCTTAGAGCTTTGCCCTCCCTGTAGAGACGCCTCTGCACAGCACAGCACAACTGTATGGGAAAGGTGGACTTCTTCACCCAGTGCCCACAGGCAGGCCACACAGCAGGGCCAGATTCTCATTTGTTGTGAGACATGGTGCCGCCGCCACCCACCCAGAAATAACTGCTTCTGGAAGCCCAGCACTCCCATAGAAACACAAAGGGAACGCAAACACAAAGTTCTTTGAAAGGAAAAGTTAAAGTGGCGTGAGGAATCAACCCCTCCTCTTTCTCTCTGTACTGTGACAATGAGCAGAGTCAAGCAGCGGAGAGCGTCCTGTGTGAGTCCCCAAATGTCAGGCCTGCTGCTGCTGCTAAGCAGCCAGCAGCAGCAGCTCCCCCCTCCCACTGTGGGGCAGGGCAGTTGCTGGTTGCTGGTGGACATTGCTGCTGCCGAGGCCACAGGGATGATGATGACGATCATGGCAGGGGAAGGATGGGACTCAGGACTCAGAAGCTCCACTTCCTGCTGGGTAGTGCCTTTAAAGGGGGCTGCGCAGGCGGCAGCATTGAATGGACAAATGTGAGGCACCCCCAAAAAGGACAGTGATGGTGGTGGTTGCGGCGGCATGATAACGGGCAGAGATTGAGGCCTGGGGTCTCCTGGTCGCAAAGGTAGCCTTCCGTAGGTCTTTCCGTGAGATGAACTCATCAGCGACCACCTCGAGGTCCAGTTCATCGGCCTGCTGCTCATGCACCTCCAGTATAGCCAGATGGTTCAGCCGCTGCTGGGTGACAGTCAATCTGAGGAAGGTTTTGAGTCTATGCAGCATGGAGAAAGACCCTTCCATGGTCGAGGTGGACACGGGAACTATGAGGCTTTAGGAACTTTAATTCCTACAGTTTAATGAGGCCCTTGGCTTTCTGAGCAGGGTCATTGTGGGACTTGGAGTCCATGAGCTCCACCAAAGCCTGTGAGATCTCCCTGTAATTGGACAGGAGTGAGGTCAAGGAATGACACTGGACTGTCCACTGAGTAGGGCAGAAAGGGCGCATATCCTGCACAGGCCTGTCTCCTAACCGGCCTTGCAAAACCTTGAAAATAGCGTAGCGTTTGGGAGAGTCCTGGATGAAATTGATGAGCTCTTGAGCCTTGGATAGGGCTTTGTAGCATCCCTCAACCTGCTTGACAAAGTGCTGGACAGTGAGGCGCAAGCTGTGAGCCATGCAGTGCACAAACACAGCTCAGGGTTCCGTGTGCCACATTCTGGCCTGCACGCCGCTGATTGCTCCTGCCATGTTCTGAGCCCCATCAAAAGCATTGGCCTCTGCAGTTGGACAGTGGCAAGTTGAATCATCATCATCCTGGATGATGCAGAAGAAGGTCTCCACCTGGGTATTGGCAGTTGAGTGGAACCCAAGGAACAGTTCCTCTACTTCCAGACTCTCTGTGACTATCCGGAAGCAGATGGACAACTGCTCCTGGATGGAGATGTCTGAGGTCTCATCAACCATCAGAGCGTAATGCTGGGCCTGGGCTATCCGAGACATCAAAGAGCAGGTGATGTGGTGGCACATGATCTCCAACATCTCGTTGCAGATCTCAAGGGAGCACCACTTGTAGGAATTGCGCTGCATCCATCTCTTTAAAATGGGGGAGTCATCACATCTCAACCTCAGAAGTCTAGTCAAGTTGCTGGACGCATCCACATGGCTGCAAATGGCCATTCCCTGGATGGCTAGATGTCTCAGAGATGACAGTATCTTGACCAGTCTGGCTTGTTTCTGGGCATTGGACAGCTGAGCGGACACAATCAGGCCAGAGCTTAAAGCTTGCGTTTTGAACACGGACTCTCCGTGGCATTCTGATCTCTCATGCTTCCTGAACCTTTCCAGACCCTTCTGCCAGCAACTGAAGCCCATCTCAATGAAGCTCAACTGCATTTTACTGGCAAAGGTGACGCACCTCTGCTGGAATACCAACTTGCAAACTGAACAAAATACTGCGTCTTTGGAGTCATCGTACTCCAGCCAGGGATAGGTCTTTACCCAGTGGGGTTGGAATTTTCTCACCCAAACGCTATCATGTGTGCCTGACTGCATGCCCTGCTGTGCTGTGCAAGGTAGCGGAGGCTGAACCACTTTCTGTGGGGTGTCTGGGGTTTGGATGTCTGTGGATGCTGCAGCTGCTGCTGCTATTGAATCTGATCTTCCTTGCGGAGACAGCACTGAGCAGGGGGTGGATGATGGCAAGGAGGAGGAGGAGGATGGCATTGGCAAGGAGGAAGAGGAGCAGGAGGGCATTTCTCCACTGTCAGACTCAGTAGTGGAAGTTCTAGGCTTCCTCACTATAAATCTATCCATAATCACAGTTTCAGAGGGAGGGAGCGAGGGTTGATGGAGGGCAGAGACCACAGAGACACAAACACCCCGAAGCAAACTGAGTGGCTGGCTGAATTCAAATGATTAATTAATAAAACTATGATATAAAACAGGTGGAAAACAAGTGAAATGCTGCTGCAACTGCTGGTTCAGCAGTGGGCTTGACTGAGCCCACCCACCACTGTTGGGGCAGAGAGCCCCTGGCCTGCACCAAACTGAGGGGCTGGCTGAGTTCAACTGAGGATGAAATAATTGATAATACTTGTAAAACTAACTGATATAAAACAGGTGGAAAACAAATGAAACGCTGCTGCTACTGCTGGTACTGCTGGCTTGACTGTGCCCACTTGCTGAGGCAGACCGCTGCCTGAAGCTAACTGAGTGGCTAAAGTTCAAATGATAATAAATTAAAAAAAGCCCTAAAACTGAGGCAGACAGGCAGGCACTGAAAGGCAGGTGCTTTGCTGCCTGTTTTTTAGCAGCAGCTGCTGCAGCAGGCAATGTGTGCCACTACTAGTCTCTAAAAAAATGGGTAAGAACAGAAGCAAGCAAAAAATACACGCTAAGAAAGAGAATGAAACCACCTCTTTAGAGGCAGCAACAGACAATCGCGGCCTTTGCTTCCAAAAACTTCGGAAACGCTAAGCAAAGCAACAGCAACCCCTTTCCACTGTCTACTTTGCCAGCGTTTTTCCGAATGAGGGGTGGAGCACACAACAGGAAAATAAAGCAGCCAAGTCCGGACTCCAGATGGCCAATCGGAACACCGGAAGTGGAACCTGTGGGATGCTGCTGCATCCCATTGGCTCTCCCTGCTGCTGGAGCGGGCATGCACGTTTGTCTCACCACAAGGCTTTCACTGCGCTTGCCTGAGAACCCGAGCATGCGCGGTGTGGGTGTGGTAGCACGTGTGTCAACCACTGCGCATGCGCTGGCTTGCCTTGGCCTGTTTGCTGCTTGTGGAGCAGCCTGCGCAGACATGGGAATGCACGCTGCGCAAACAGGCCGAGGGGGACAGCATGTGGACATGAGGGTGTCGCGAACAAGCTGAAGGACAGGTAGCGGCGCGCACGGACAGGGGATGCTGCACAATTTGGGGGTGCCCAACATTGTGGGTGCTGAGCACCCTTGGCAAAATTATTGTGGGTGTTGTCAGCATACCAGCACCCACGGAGTTGGTGCCCCTGCTGGCCTGCCTGTTCCAGCGCACGTTAGGATTGCACCCACAGTTCTTTCAGGTAGCAGTTCAAAACTCACAACTTTTTGTACATGAAACTTTTTTGTGCATGAAACAGAACTTTTTGTTTATGAAAAAAGACTCAACGAACAAGTTCGAAGGGCCAAATGAAAGTATTGAGCAACATGAATGCATGAAAGATGGTGAAATGCAAAATGATAATTAATTGGTGTCAAGCAATTCAGTATTTTGCCACCATTTCCAATTAAGGCAAGTACAACAAAAATGAACAGAGTGTTTCTCAGGAGGGGTCTGGCATTTGATCCCAAAGTTTTTGTAAAAGGATTCAAATTCTGGTATAAATGATACACAAATTGGAAGTGCTGTCATAATTAATGTGCGCATTCAAATTGGAACGTCTGTCATCTCACCTGTTAGCTCACCGAGTGTCCATATTTTAAAATAATTATGCTTCAAAAAACAAAACAAAACTTGCGGCTATATACTGTATATTTGATTTCAATTTTCTGATAAATCCAAAATAAGTATGTTCCAAGTTCAAAAAAAACAGAACAAAATAAAAATCAGTATTTAGAGTGCTCTAACACGATTGTCGACAATTAACAAGTGAGCAAAATTTAATAATGGTCTGTTCTTAAGGCATCAGAGAACAACTGCCTTGATAACACATAATAATCAGTAACGAAGAAGTTTCAACTGCAATCCAGGCTACTTGTATGAAGATGAAACTTTTGTTAGTTGCAACATTCAACTTAATTGAAGAATCACTGAAGACTCCTATTTTGCAGGAACTGTTATCTGGGGGAATGAAAACATTTATGAGGAACAGCTTGATGGCTGTATAGTTGCTCTTCCTTTCTCATGCTAATTACGCTTATGAAGAAGCTACAAATAGAAATGGAGATGAGACTGCACCCACTCTCTCACACACCACCACGTTTGGAAATTAGCCTTTCCATGAACAACCATTTCCTGTGAAAAGCAGGTTAGAGCCACTTAGAGTAATTATATCTTTTTAGTAACGAGTTTCCTATTCACAAACCCGAATTATGCTCTGTGGTTGCCCTGACAATCTTTTAAGTTCCTCTGAACTCCCTCATGAGCTCGGCTTGCTCTGTAGGATGGCTGGGTTTTCTGGAGAACCTTTAAGCAGCTTCTTGCCACAAATCTCAGTTCCTCCTGATGTCAGGAAGCATCAGGGTCAGCAGACTGCCTGACTCTTAGGATAGCTTGTAGCAAACTGGAGAGGGCAGAAGAGAATTTCAACTCACCAGGTTCAACTTATCATGTGGGGTGTGCATGAGAAAATCTGCCCTTGTGGAAAATTCCCTCTTTTTCCATAGGGCTACATCTGATGTGCAGTTTAATGTGCAACAAGGCCTGGTGGGTTGGTACATATTTTTTTAATTAATTGTAGGCCCCTACAAAGTATACTGAAATTGAGTCTGGGTAACAAGGGGGTGTTTGTACTTTGCCTGCTATGGTTTGGATCTCCTTCACAGCCCTCCCCACGTGCTATTTTTAGTTAGCGGGGGGAAACACTCCATTTGCTCATTGCACATATAGGAACACATCGACTTTGGCCCTTTGAGTTATATGAAATGTATAGGCCTCTTCCGCCCGACTTCCTACAGAAAAGCTCCTCCTTACTGAGGAAAAAATACTCTCCTGAGATTTCCTCCTTTGAGAAAAAATGCAACATTATTTCTCCTTATTGACACAATACATATGTAGTCAACACATATGTTCTAGTGGCTGTTGCTGGTTGTGTTCTGCATTTTTTTTTAAGATTGTGAGCCCTTTTGGAACAGGGAGTCATTTAACTTTATAATTACTTTTGCCTGTAAACCGCTTTGTGAACTTTTGCTGAAATATTTGTTGTAATATTTTGTTGGGCAGAAGATTTAGTCGAGAGGGTTAATGCCTCCGTTTGCCTGAAGATAAGAGCTGAAGATCTGAAGGTCGCCAGTTCGGGACAGCCGGAAGTCTCTGTGAGCGGCAGATCTCGTTAATTGCGACTGATTAACAGCTGAGCTTCGGCTGCCTTGTGTGAGGGGGAGTTGTGCCGAAGTTCAGCCGCTTCTCTGGTGGGAGCAGGGAAGCCTTTTATCAGCCAGCAAGAAGCCGTTTATCAGCCAGCAAGAAGGACTAAATCCAGAAAGATCCATCTGTATGTGTGTAGTTCTTGAAAGATAGAACATTTCTGTAAAAATTGTAAAAACCTTCGGGTTTCTGAATAAAGTCTGCCCATGTAAACCGCCTTGAGTTATAGTCATTAGAGAAATCTGGTGACCTAAGAAAGCGGTATATAAATCCAAGTATTATTATTATTATTATTATTATTATTATTATTATTATTATTATTATATGATTGATTGATATGTGCTATCTAAAGCCCCTTTCTTATGTGTGCGTATGTGTGTGTTCAGATGCATCCCCTCCCACGCACACAGAAAGGCATGGGATCTGCTACACTGTTGTTCAATAGACTGCATTTGACATGGGATTGGGCCAAGTGAAGTAGTTCACCGTGCGTGTTTTGGCACATGAGCAACCTAACGAACAGTTTTTCTTCTCCTTGTTTCTGTACAAGGCTAAATGTGATGTGGGATAAAAACAATGGCAGCTCAAGTTGAGAGTCTTGGATCCAGAGCTCTGAAGCTGTCAATAGGACTGCTTCCACTGAAAGTCTAAGGGTGATGCAGTTGAGAGTGATGTGTTTCGGTACTTAGTGAAGTGATAAACAAGAATTGTGTATTGATATCAGAGCAACTGCCCATCTGGAATTCATTTGGCTCATTGAAACATTTTTTTTGTATGTAAAAGCAACTGAGCATCTGTTGATAGATAGATAGATAGATCGATCGATCGATCGATCCAGTCATACTGGTCCTTCATGAAAATAAATGAATCTGATCCATAATAGATACTGTGCAGTGGACTCCTGAAAATTGGCATTATTCTGGTCAAGATATTCAAATTTTATAGCTTTGTGAAGCAAATTCATGAGATAAGTGCAGTAGAAGCTTGGACAGCTGCCTGTGGAAGCTGGAAAGCTCAAGAGCTGTGCAGCCAGGACAACAATTGCCTCACGAAGGGAAACATCTGGAGAAATGGAGGATTCTATGACATTTCTCTCATAAAATAACACTTGGAAAAACCCAATTTCGGAAAATAAATGAGTTTATCATCAGCCTGGCGATGTAAACCACCTTGAGTCTATGAGAAACATGGTACATAAATACTGCAATAAATAAGATAATCCAGCCCTTGCCACCTAGTGTTGTAACATGGGTGGAGCCGTGGGGCAGCCGCTCCAGGTGCAGTTCAAAGGGGGGGGGAGCAATTTTTGCAACATCAAAAAGCAAATAACTTATGGTATTTCGAAAATTGCCCCTTCTCCCCTCTGTATGACTTCTTTCGACCTGATTTTCCTGTTGTTTCCACCCTCTTTTCCACTCAAATGCCTCCTTACTACACCTGGAGGAACCGGAAGTGAAGGTGAATTGAAATTACTTGTTCATTAAACTCTTGGAAAGCTTCCAAATCTGGGAGTGGGTGGTGACGTGACGTCATTGCACCTCCCAGTTTGTGAAGAGCAGCCTGGAGAGAATGCAGCCACATGCTGGTAGTGAGTTTGGGAAAAAGAGGGGGGAATGCTTTCTTGCCCCAGGCTCATTTTTCATTTGTTACGGTTCTGCTGCCACCTAGTAACCCTTTCTGGGAGAGAAATGCTATTCCGCTTAAACAGAGCTGCTGAGGTGTTTCAACCAGCTGGACCCAGAAAATGTTGCTCAGGCCTTCTCAGGATGATTTGTTTGTATCTAGGGCTTGTAGTCTTCCTCTCTGGCTTCTCCTCTTCCTTGTAGTCTTCCTGTCTCCCGAGAAGCTAGCTCTTCCTCATCCTTATTGCTCCTGCCTTCCTAGCCCTTTCTTTCCTCTTGCCCTCTTCCCTCCAAGTCCTTTCAATGCTTGTTCCCTCCTCTTGAACCTTCCACCATCATATACAGTATCTTTGGGGAGTCTAGGAATTTCCAAAATTCCATCATGGCCAGGAACAAAAAAAAATCTTCAAAAATAGCTTCAGTCAACCCTACTGGAGTCTGCAGTGGTTCAGTCCAGGCACTGTCTAATGGGCACCCAAATTCTTCCTAACTCCCCCTGTACTGATGCAGCTGCACCAAAGGGGCACAGACTGTATCCCATGGAATACATTTCAGGCCCAGGACTTCTCCTCTGGATAAAGGAACATTTGTTCCCTTGTCTAGGGTTAAGTCTCCACCACCTGCATAGTCAACTTGGATCTGTGCCAGCTAAGAACAAAAGCCTTGCTGGATCAGGCCAAAGGCCCATCTAGTCCAGCTTCCTGCATCTCACATTGGCCCACCAGATGCCTCAGGGAGCACACAAGACAATCAGATACTCGTATCCTGCTGCCACTCCCCTGTATCTGGCATTTTAAAGTAGACTATTACCCTTGCATCACCCCTAAGGAAGACACCAAACTGACGTTGGGGTTCAATTTTATTAAAAACAAATGTTAATCATGTAACCTACTGAACACCCATCCCTCCCTCATTAGTCTGGGGTAGGCAAAAAAAACCCTGCCATCCATGGCCAATTTGGATGACAGAAAAAAATTCCTACCCGGCCCTCATGATGAGCGACCAGCTAATCTCAAACTGGACATACCCATCATGGCTTGTATCCTGTAATGGAGTTTTCCTCCATAAATCTATCCAATCCCCTTTTAAAGACATCCAGGCCCAATGCCATCACCACATCTTGCAGCAAGAAGTTCCACATTCTAATTACACGCTGGCTAAAGCTACTTTGCTGGCGCAAGTCCGAGTGGACCCAGGAGGTGGGCTGAAGCCAGGAAGGAGGATAAGAAAGGGGCAGTGGTGCTGCTACTGCCAATGCCACCCCTCTTCTCAGCCTCAATCCACTGCATCCCCACTCCATTGTGCCCTATCCCCTCTCTGTTCTACCCACTGTTATCAGGCTTACCTTGTTGGGTCCAGTGATGGTCGACAGAGACACACACATCATGCTGCCGGAAGCCATTTTATGACTATGGTATTGTGTTCTGCTGTCATAAACTCCTGCATGTAAACCTGTATCCAGCATCGTCATCCGCAAATGAACTCCCGGAATGCTGGGAGGGACGTGGGCGGGACTTTCGCGTGATTGGCAGCCCGCCCGTTTCGTTCCACGGCTGCCCTGGCCTCGAGGGGGGCTGCCCCCGGTTGGCACGGCCCTCCGCTGCTTGCCCAGGCACCCGGCGCGCCCCCCACCACGCAGGCACCCCTCAAGGCCAGGGCAGCCGCGGAACAAAATGGGCGGGCAGCCAATCACGGCGAAGCCCCACGTAGGTCCCTCCCAGCATTCCGGGAGTTCATTTGCGGATGACGACGCTGCCTGTATCTTGTTGAATATCTCAGTCTGGAGAAAATACATCTCATAGGATTTTGAGATGTGATAGATTCCCATCTCTTTAAAAAAAAAAAAGAGTTTTTTTTTCCTCCTGAGAATATACTCCCTTTCCCTTTCTTAGGAAAACCGAAATTCATTCTGGGCTACCCTCTGAAGTTATTCATTTTGATGCAGCGCAGTGTATGAAATGATACAATATAGAGAATGTTATTAATCAAAGCTATTCACCAAGGCTTTAACTGTGACCATTGTTGGAAACTGGGAAAGTATAGTCTAAATCTGATTGGTTCTTTCTGTCACCCTAGATTCTGAATATGGAACAGGTCCTTGCATTCTGCTATGACAGATAAAATACATATGGGAAAATGTATTCATGTTATTTCTTTAAAAAAAAAATCTAAACCATTTGTATACGTATTATTTCATAGAGATTGCATTTGTGACAGGCCATGTTCAAGACTTGAGAGGATTTTCAGTTCTCTGATAGGAAAGTCGCAAGCTTGAATTCTGAGAAATAGGAGGGGATTAATAAATGAGTGAGCGTTTCCCACCTATTCAATATCCCCAATACTTGTTTGTATATAGAAAGATTTTAATTCAGGAGCGTATATTCTCTGACAGCTGGGTCAGACGGAGAGAAGTGCTGTTTACAAGAAATGAGGACATTTGAAAATAAGCTTCTTTAATCTCTCTCTCTCTCTCTCTCTCTCTCTCTCTCTCTCTCTCTCTCTCTCTCTCTCATATACTGAGGTTTGTTTTTTGTTTGTTTTTTCCTTTCCAAATTGCTGTCTGGGGTCTCCATTATGTTCTTTCCAGTTTCTAGGGTCTTTGTTCATAAGCTTCAGTATTTGTCATGATTTGATCTTGTATTTTTAAGATCCTTAAACAGCTTCATAATCCACTCAAACAGTAATAACAGAGTGTGAAATGTTCATAAGTTTACAAACTGATCAATATAGGAGAGAATTTAAAATTAAAAAAATCTTCTAAGTTTGTAATAAACACACATCGTTATGCTCGGGGGGGGGGGGCGGGAGTGTGGAGGGAGGGTTTGGATATTTTATAGACCTATGGATGCAATGCAGCACTGTATGCTCTCTGTACAGAGGCTCAAACTAGGCATTAAGAGCACAATCCTAAACTGGAGTTAGTCCGGCATAAACTAAGCCAGCAGAGTTTGGCCAGCATAAAGCATGTTTGGACTACTCTCAGAGCCAGGGTGAATGGTGCACGTCTGTGTGCTGGCCTCTCTGATTCTGAGAGTGGCCCAAACATACTTTAGAGTGGCTCTTGTGACCAAACTTTGCTGGTTTAGCTTATGCCGGCCTAACTCAGTTTAGGATTGTGCCCTAAGTGTGTACATGTTTGAGGACATGTTTGCTTGGGGTTTTTTTTGCTGGGGAAATAGCAATCAATTGGCTGCCTTTCTGCCAGCCTGCCATATAAAAATCTGAGTTTAAGGGACTGTATTTGCTCGTATCTTGAAAATATGGGTAGTTGGGATGGTGTGCATCATACTACACATTAGTAATGAATACATCCTCTGCCTATCACGTCTGCAGTACAGTTGGACCTTGGTATTCACAGGTGTTCCATTCCAGAACTCTCTGCAGATGCGGAATCCATGGGTACTGTGAAGCATTTGGGGGTAAGGCTGGGAGGAGCAAGGGGCCACAGTGCAACCCAGGAATCAATCCTTAAGACTCAAAAACAGCTTTAGAGACTTGGAGGTGGCCAGGCTTTGTCACAAAAGAGTAGGAACCCCGACTTTGACACTTTTGACAATTTGACACTACTTTTTAAAGGCATGAGATCCTGGTATCTGCTGGCATCCGCAATGAGTCAAATACATGGATGCTGGATCTGCAGACACCAGAGTCTAACTGTATTATGGGAGTTGTCTTTATGATGACATGTCAAGGAGTTATGTTCTCGTTAATCCTTGCTGTGCCCCATGAGAACTTCTATTAGGTTAAACACAAAAAAAATAGGGAAGATGGGGCATAATCGCAATTACCCTCATTTACAGTCCCTTGAACTCAGCAGGATTTGTATTTATCTTCTTGCTGACTGCATGTCTACTTTGGCATTCAGGGTGGTTTACAATTAAAAACGTTAGATCAATAAAATTTAGATGCAAGAAAGCAAAAGTTAGAGCTGGTCAGTTCAGGAGGTGATGGTGCACCCCCCACCCCAGACTGGTTTCCTGTCTTCTCAGTAAACATGCATTGGATTGGGTTCCAGATAGATGATAAAAATTGATTTGATGTGACTGAGTTTCTGGACAGAGTTTTTTTTTCTGGCAATTATGGAACCTCTATATAGGAAATGTATAATGAATTTTTAAACGAATGGAACACACATTCTGGAGTGAGTAGGAGCCTTCACATTGATACCTAAGGTCTCCACATGAAATGATCAAGGGGCTGATTCTATTCTCTTTGAGCTCTGACATGCTCTCAGATCTGCTAAGAACCAAGCCGCTCTACATTCTGTTCCCCCGACCCAGAGTTTCTACGTGTTGTCAATTCAGATTGTACCTTCTTTGAAGAGAGGATTTCCTCTCCCTGTGTATTTGCCGAATGTCTCGGCAAAACAAATAGTCTTCATCTACCCTGTGGATGTTGTGGGATATTGTACAGAACATTGTTAAATATATCCAGAGGCAATATCACACCCATAGACAAAATCTTTTCCTAAGGGTTGTTTTCTAAAACTTAAAAGTGAAACATCTAATTTCCCCCCCCCCAATGTAATTATATCTATACCTGATCACAAACTGAACTACTGTTATTAAGAAACTCATACAATGTGCGGCAATGAAATTTATTCTGAAAAAGGAGGAGGCTAATATAAGGGAAATATTTATTTTATTTACTAATATATATATATATATCCCACCCAACTTTAAATGAATTCAGGGCATTTACAGTGGATTTTTGTTATATCCAAACTTACCACTGTGCTCACAGAAGTTCCTTCCTTGAATGGAACAAGATTCCATGAGCATATCAATAAGTTTGGATATTTTTCTCTTTTTTTCCCATTTTCTTTCCATTTTTCTGCCACATCAGGTAGACCTGAGTTTAAATTCTCTCCACCATGAAACTCACTTGAATCACACAGGTACTCTCTCCCCAACTAACCTATTTAGTTAGCTTATTTAGTGGGCAGGACGTCCTAGTCTAGAGGGTTAAAGCCTCTGTCATGCCTGAAGATAAGATCCGAAGGTCGCCAGTTCGAGAGCGCCGGACGTTTCTGTGAGCGGCAGACTTTGAAGAATGCAGCTGATAAGATTGGAGCTGAGCCAAGGCTGCCTGTGAGAGAGGAGTTGTGTTGGGGCCAGCTGTCTCTTGGTGAGAGCAAGAGGCCGTATATCAGTCGTCGGGAAGGCATCGTGAGGCCAGAAAGACAGA
This sequence comes from Lerista edwardsae, assembly GCA_029204185.1. Taxonomy (NCBI): domain Eukaryota; kingdom Metazoa; phylum Chordata; class Lepidosauria; order Squamata; family Scincidae; genus Lerista; species Lerista edwardsae. The sequence goes on along the minus strand of JAJKFI010000161.1, from coordinate 1,539,031 downwards.
CTGGACTTGAAAGTGTCATCTGAATGTAGATAGTTCTTGTAAGATTAGAACTCTTTGTGATTTTAAGCTTAGTGAGACACATTGCAACAATACCTTATGAGTGTACCGATGTTTACCCCTTCCCTTTTTTGGTTTCTGTATCCCTTACCCATACCTTTTTGATAAACAATAAAACTATTTCTAAAAAAAAAAAGAACTCTTTGTGATTGTAAAAACCCTCGAGTTTAGAAATGCCTGCCATGTAAACCGCCTTGAATTAAAGTCAAAAGGGCAATCTGATGACCAAGAAAGGCAGTATATAAATACTAAATATTATTATTATTATTATTATTATTATTATTATTATTATTATATTATTATTATTATTATTATTATTATTATTTCAAAGAGTTGTTCTGAGGAAAAAAATGGGATAAAATCAGACGCACACAGAGGCCCAAGCGCGCCCCATGGCTGGCGCTGAAACCGCCCCCCCCCCACGTCGCCCCGCCCCCGCACATCGCTCAGACATGCCTCCCTTACCCCAGAAACGCTCTATTTCCAAGCGTACGTAAAGCGTGGGCGGGCGGGCGGGCCGAAAACCGCGCGATCTCTCCCGGACCGCGCGCAATGGCACCCCGCCACTGCCCGGCGCCCCATGGCTCGTGCCATCCAGGGCCACAGGTAAGATACGTGCCTGGATAAAATGAGAAGAACTATGTTTGCTGTCCGGAGCTCTTTGTAGGATGGGCAGCAAATAAATGATGTCCAGACACTTCATTTTTCAGAGCCTTCCCTTTGGGAAATTATGCTTCTGCTGCAATTAAACCTGTGTGCCTTTCCTATCATGTCGGTGAAGAGAATGTAGCCCTTTAAGGCAGTGTTTCTCAAACTGTGGGTCAAGACTCACTGGGGGGGGGGTTGCAAACTGATGTCAGGCAGGTCGCAGAAAGCTGGGAGCAGCCATCTTGCTATATTTATTTTGTGAGTGTTAATAGTTTGAATTTTCCAGTGAGAGTTGTTGTGAACAAAGGAAGCTAGGCCTGGGTCTGACTCCATTTTTGTAAGTGCAGGCTCAGTTCCCCATCCTTTCCACGGCTGGTGGGAACCAAGCTCAGAGAGCTCCTGAATGTGTTGTCTGGCATTCGATGGCCAGGAGAGTCAGATAACCAAGAGCAGAGAGCCTCACAGGCCCAAGGACAGCTCGTTATCTGTAAAACAACAGAAGCTTTGAACCTCTGGTTGGGAGAGGGAGGGAGCTGTGGCATAGCAGCCCAAAAAAGGATAGAGAAAAACCCCAGGAGAAGGGAAGGGTGTGTGGATCATTTGTGAGTTGGACACCCTGTTGGATTGAGCAGTCAGTTTGAGAGACCACCATGGACACCTGACCTCACAGGTAGCCTGTGAGCTGAGTACCCTGATCTACTGGTTGAGGAACCCGGTGAGAGATAGAGCTAAGTAGAAGTTAGGCAGATAGCTTTATTATTTTGCACTGGGTTTTCAAGTACTTGCAAGCTGTGCATTTCTTGTGCCTTCGTAGTGTAACCAATAGTCTTAATAAACATCATTATATTTTACAGTCTGGTGTGCCTTTTCTTCTGGGAACTGAGGTCAGCTATTCCAGTCTAGCCACTGGGCTTAGCTACCAAGGGGAGGTACCTAGGGGGGTACCTAGAATTTAATTTTTTTTAAAAAAATTTTTTAATTTTTTGGTTTTAGTTCAGTGCTTTTACAAGACTTGTCCTAATCTTGCTTTCTGTCAAGGATGTTTCAAGGTTGCACAATTGCTGCAGTCCAAGAATGCCAGTTTGCTTTCCTGGAGTGTCATTTGATTATGTCACTATGATAGCACTTACTGCTTGATTATGGCACTTCTGGCTATGACATCACGTCCAGGTTAATGAGATCACTTCTAGTGAGTCCCATCACAAGTGCCTTTCTAAAAAGTGGGGCCTAAAAACTGCAGCAATTGCACAACCATTGTACGTTGGACCACGGGACCTTGGTGCTGGGTGCAGCTGGGGTCTCCCTGGCTGTCCTGCCAGAAGGCGTACCCCCATGAACTGTGGGACTCTTTTTCACTCTGGAGGGGCTCTGGCAAGGTGGGGTCCTGGGGGACACCTCGACACAAACTCTCACAAAAGGAATATAGCAAGACGGCTGCTCCTACCTTTCCGCTACCCACCTAACATCAGGTCACATTCCACCAAGTGGGTCCTGATTCACAGTTTGAGAATTATTGGGGTTCCATTTAAGGGACATAAATATTTTCCATCCATTCTTCTGCAGCCAATTGGATCACAGAGCTGCTCTCTGTTTAGAGTGAGATATGCATCTTCATGTGGCAAACACCATTCTTGGATAGTCCTAATTCTCAGCGTTGAAACAAAGTGGCTGTACTTCTCCAGATGTGGTTGCTTCAACCTAAGCTGCTGAGGTGCAACCTAAGTTGGCTGAGTAGATGCATCCACATTCAAGGTGAAAAGTCTTTTTTCTAAGATGGTACTATAATCTTGAATGGTTCCACTGGGTTTTGTGACAATATTTTTAATTTAACAACTCAAGTAAATCTGATGGTTTTAAAATATTGTTAACTGAAAAAGGTCCTTTGCAATTTTGACCAATAAACATCTGTTTATCAAGCTAATTAGTGGGGCAGCTGTTTGGTTTCCCTATCAAATATTCTGAAGGAAAAAATGTATCTATAATGACATAGAAAGAGCTACAGGTTGTCATAGAGATCGAATCTAGCTAAGCAAAAGAGTGGCAAGAATTTGGAGCGACTGAAATAAATCCTGTGCCAATGACTCAGGAAGACCAAAATTATAGTAAATATATTTTATATATGGTTTCCTAAGCAAAGAAAATCTGTCTGGTAAATTCACCAGCTGTCCCATCATTCCAGAAATTATAGAGCCACTGCGGGGAAGCAAATTAGTTATAAATTAGCATTTACATAACAATTTTACTGTGAGAGGTGGTTGTTTTCATCACAACAAACCCTGTGATTGAGTCCGCTAACATCCCAATTTAGAGGTGGTGAACTGAGTCAGAAACAGCTTGCCCAAGATGAGCTGGAGGCATCCAAAGCACTGAGCTGATCACCAGCAGCTTTATTGTTATGGCCAGAGACAGAGCAGGAGCTCTAGGAGCAGTGGGGCCCAATGCAGGGTATTCCTGTGCCCCCCACCCTCCCCAAGTCCCTCACATCCTCTCTGAGGCCCCCCCCCCACTCACCAAGAAGAGTGCTTATGGTGCCAGGTGCCAGCACACGGACTTGCGCCATCCCCCTTGACTCCGAGAGTGGTCCAAATGCACTTTACGGTGGTCCTGGTGGCAGCCAAACTTTGCGGGCCTAACTGTGTCGGCCTAACTCCAGGTGAGGATTGCACTCTGAGATGAAACTATATCCATTTTGTAGACCAAAAATCTTCTAAAAGTAAAGGTTTCCCCATGACCAAATGGTCTAGTCGTGACCGACTGTAGGGGGCGGTGCTCATCTCCGTTTCAAAGCCTGTAGAGCCGGCGTTTTGTCCGAGGACAAGCTTCCATGGTCATGTGGCCGGCATGACTCTACGCTGTAGCACATGGAATGCCGTTACCTTCCCACCGAAGTGATCCCTATTTATCTACTTGCATTTTAGGTGCTTTCGAACTGCTAGTTTGGCAGGAGCTGGGACAAGCAACGGGAGCTCACTCCGTCATGCAGTCTTGAACTCCCAACCTTGCAGTCGGAAAGCCCAGCAGCAGCGGATTAATTCACTGTGCCACCACGTCCCTATACTACAAAAACTGACAACAAAATTGGACTTCTTTTTGAATGAGATGCATGCACATCCATCATTTCCCCCCGTAATTGTCCTCTACAAAACATTGTTTTTCTAACTGTATTTCAATTAAGACTGCGCTGTCTAAGAAGTGATCTATTATGTCAGATTTCTTGCCTCATGTAGCCCAGCAGTCACATCATTTTTTTCCAATAATTAGTTGGAATTGCTAATGATGCACTTGCCCTGCTTCTTTCCTTGTCCTCTGTCTCCCTTTTCCTGCCTACAGCTCAGCCTTCCTCTTTGCATTCCATTCCAGTTTACAGCCTAATTCACTCAGCATTACCAAGATGTCTGAGCCATGCTGTTCTGTTAATTAAAACGGCTACATTCTTCTTTTCTATGTTTATCTTGCGCTTCTTCAGCCCTGTGCTTCTCATTGTCATGCTCTTTGCTTGAGGATGACTGCATTGTTCTCTTATACAGTGTAATGAGTTTTCTGGTGGTGTTTGAGCTCTGGCAGTCTCCCTGTGCTTTTGCAGTGCTGTAAGTAACAGGCACACTCCGCATCAGCTAATTTACAGAGGAGAAATGCCTGTGAGCCATCTCCGGATTGGCATGCGAGCACACAGAAAGCTTTCCTCCACTGGGGGCACCTCGCATATCAGGAGACAATAGATGGAACAAGGAACGCGAAAGACAGAGAAGGAGCCTAGATATAGGAAGGCTTAAGTCTAAAAAGAGAGGAGGGAAAGAGAGAGGGATTAAACAAGGGACATCTGTGTCACACACAATGACCATCACTTCAAAAGAAGGCAGGCTCTAAGCAAGTTTGCTGGACTGCTTATGTGCTGCAATGCAGGATCTAGTCAGTCCTGGGAACTGCAGAGATAACACTGTGGGATTCTTGCTGTATTATTTTTTATGGTTCTTATGCATAGTCCACCAGATGTTGGTGGCTGGATTTGGCCTGATGAAAAGTGGATCCCTCCCAAGGACCTGGGTGGATGATGATGACAAGATTTTCCTGTTCTCTTTGAATTTTCGTAGATTAGCATGATCACCAAGAATAATGGAAATGATGGTTCCTGGGGGAGGAGGTCTTTGAACAAAGCCCTTCAGTGGACTTCCTCTGGCATCTCCCCTCTCCAACCACTCCCCCCCCCATGATTTACTAGGAGTTATTGCTGTCAGTGGTACTGAGGATTCAGAGGTTGGCCAGATGAGCCCTCCAATGTTGGGTGCCTACCCTGGCTGACCCCTGATGTTATCTTTCAGGATTCATCCTGGGGATTAATATGTATATGCAATTTTTTTTTTCCTGAACATGTCACATCTTGGAACGGGAAGGTTGGTACTTACCATGAACCCCCCTTCTCAGCAGCTCCAGTCAGGGTCAGCAAGGCACATCTGGGTAGCTCCTCCCTCTCCAATAGGCAGGTCAGATGAAGACTTGTCGAGATGGGAGGTGCTTCCTGGATCCGCCCAGTCAATCCAAAGCCTTGTATAATGGAAACTCCCAACTCTCGAACTTGAAGGATCGTCTGAGGGTGATAATGCAGATCTCACTGGCATCCCGACCTCACACGACGTCCTTTGGTGCGGTAACAAATGGCAGGCCACAGGCCCTACCTAACCCCCTCTAGGGCCACACCTACAGTTAACTGTGCATCACCACCCAATCTGACCTCCACAGAGGCAGAATAGGAAGGATACCAACTAAAGTACAAGAAAAACTTGGATAGCCTCAATTTCCCCTCAATGGGCGGGATGCTGACCCTGACTGGAGCTGCTGAGAAGGGGGGTTCACGGTAAGTACCAACCTTCCCGTTCTCCAGCAGCTCCAGTCAGGGTCAGCAAGGCACATCTGGGATGTACCAAAGCTGTTCCCACTGAAACCAACAAGGGAGGGATTAAATTGAGGCATCCTGCACCACGCTCTGAAGGACACGTCGAGCAAACACGACGTCTCTGGAGGCGTAGGTGTCAATTTTATAAAACTTGATAAACGTGTTAGGGGTGCTCCAAGTGGCCGCCCTACAAACTGTTTCCAACGAGGAGCAGGCCTTGAAGGCCACTGAAGTTGCAGCCCCCCTAAGGGAATGGGCTACAATCCCTGCTGGAGGGGGGGGGCCCTCTGGCTCTATATGCTGACATAATAGCCTCTCTCAACCACCTAGAAATGGTGGACGGTGATGCTTTTGTGCCCTGTTTTGGGAGTCTAAAATGGACAAACAGAGCCTCTGTCTTACGAAAAGAAGCAGTTCTAGAAATATAGAACTTAAGAGCCCTGCATGCATCCAAGGAGTGCCACTGTTTCTCCTTAGGATGCTGAGGATTAGGGCAAAAGGAGGGTAAAATTAACTCCTCGGATCTATGAAAAACTGAATTAACTTTAGGCAAAAAGGAAGGGTCCAACCTGAGTGTGGCCCTGTCCTCCAAAAATAAGCATAGCTCGTTGGCCACAGAAAGGGAAGCCAGTTCAGACACCCGCCTGGCTGATACAATGCCAATCAAAAGGACTGTCTTAATTGTAAGATCTTTAAGGGAGCAAGTGGCCAGAGGTTCGAAAGGACCCCTGGTGAGGACTTTAAGCACTAAAGGTAAGTCCCATGAAGGAACCCAATGAACCGTGGGGGGGGGGGGTTAAGGAGTGCCGCCCCTTTTAGGAATTTTTTAACATGGGGGTGAGAAGATAGGCTTCTCCCCCTTGGAAACCCCAGAATCGAGGCAATGGCCGAATCTTGGCGTTGCAGCGTGGCTGTGCTTAAACCCTTTTCCAAGCCCTCCTGCAGGAATTCAAGGAGATTCTTAACCCTGGGCTTCTGTGGGTCTATCCCCTTACCTGTACACCATCTGAAGAAGGTCTTCCAAGTCGAGTTATATACTCGATTTGTTGACCCTTTCCGGTCCGACATCATCGTTGTTAGGACTGCGTCGGAGTAGCCTAAGCTGGCCAGGGCCTGCCGCTCAACCGCCAAGCCATCAACTGCAGAAATGAGGGATCTGGATGCAGAATTGGGCCCTGCGAGAGCAGGTCTGGTCTGTCCGGTAGACGAAACGGAGGCTGTCTCGACCTCTCTCTGAAATCCGAAAACCACGGCCGGCGTGGCCAATGTGGCGCTATCAGCACGATCTCTGCTTCTTCCTGTCTGATCTTGATCAGAACTCTCTGCAATAACTGGAGTGGAGGGAATGTGTAAAGGAGGGTCTTGGGCCATCTCTGTTGCAGGGCGTCAATACCTCTGGCACCCGGTGATCTTCCTCTTGCAAAGAAGACTGGCACCTGATGATTCAGGTGAGACGCAAACAAGTCCATTCCCATCACTCCGAATCTTGCCTCCAGGAGGTGAAAGACCTCCGGATGAATCTTCCACTCTGCGTGGTTTACCTGTTGCCGACTCAACCAATCGGCCTCGACATTGTCGATTCCTGGCACGTGTTCCGCCCGGATGGAGGTGACGTTTGACTCCGCCCACAGGAACAGAGCTCGGGCTTCCTTGTGTAGGGCTAGCGATTTGGTCCCGCTCTGCCTGTTCACATAAGAACGCGCTGTCATATTGTCCGTGTATATCAGAACATGGTTGTTCCTGAAGTTGGATATGAATCTCTGTAGCGCAAGGAATATTGCCCTCAGTTCTAGGAAGTTGACACTCTGACGCACTTCCCTCGGTGACCAGAGTCTCTGGGCTATCTGTCCTCTGGAGTGCGCCCCCCATCCTAGAAGACTCACATCCGTGAAGACCAGGATCCGGTCCTGAATCTGGATCGGGCTGCCCTGGGACAGTCTGTTCTGGTGAAGCCACCAGTGAAGGTCTGCCCATGCTGTGTGGCTCAAGTTGATCATCCTGCTTACCCCGTTGGAGATACAGTCTTGATGCGGCAGCAGGAGATGTTGTAGACCCCAAGTTCGAAACTGTGCCCAAGGGATCACATCCTGGCAGGACGTCAGCATGCCTAACAACCTGGCCAGCTGGAGTACGTCGATGGACTGTAGTCTGAGCGTCTCTGTGATTAGAGACCTTATCTTGTCCTGTCTCTCCTGTGACAACGTGACCACAAAGTTCACTGTGTTGATCGTGACTCCCAAGTGGGAGATGATCTGAGAAGGAGTCAGATGGCTCTTCTCCACATTTATCACGAATCCATGATCCCGCAGACACTTGGTGGTCAGCTGAAGATGCAGCTCCCCCTGTTGGGGGCTCCTGGAACTTAGAAGTACATCGTCCAGATATGGGAATAGGGCCACGCCCTGTAGACGCAGGTGAGCCACTAATACTACCAACACCTTGGTAAACACTCGCGGCGCCGAAGACAGGCCGAACGGAAGGGCCTGATACTGCCAGTGACTTCCGTCGTAGCAGAAGCAAAGTAGGCGGGGATATGCAAATAAGTGTCCTGTAAATCCAGGGATGCTAATAGGTCCTCCCTCCTTAGGGCCAATAGGATAGACCGAAGCGTCTCCATTTTGAATTTGTGCTGCAACATGAAACGGTTGAGCCATTTTAGATTTAGTATGATGCGAGTGTCGCCAGATTTCTTGGGTATCGTGAAAATGTGGGAGTAGACCCCCTGACCCCGTTCTGCAGCTGGAACTGCCTCTATAGCGCCAATGTCGCAAAGATGCTGTAAGGCTTGTAAAATTTCTTGGTGCTTGGACGGGCAGGAGGGTCTGTGAACACGAACAAATCAATTGCGTGGTAGGATCCGCAGTTCCAGGGCGTACCCCAGTCGTACGGTCTCTCTTACCCAACGGTCCGATGTCGTTTGGTCCCACTGATCGGCGAAGCATTGCAGTCTGCCGCCGATTAGAGGACGCCTGGAGGCGTCATGCCGAATGGGGCTTGGACCCCTTGGAGGAAGGCTGCGAGGCAGGCTGCCCCCAGGATCTGAAGGAGGACTTGCGTTGCCAAGGTTTTCTAGAACCCTTGAAGTAGCTGGCGGAAGAATTGGGTGCCCCAGATGGGGGGGGCATTGCCAAACTGCGACCGGTGGCCATGAAAGGACTGAGGCGACGACTTGGGCGGAGGCTTAATCTTTTCCCGAGAAGGAAGAACCTTCTTCTTGCCTTTGGTTTCCACCAAAAGCGGCACTAATGCCTCCCCAAACAACTTCTCACCCTTAAAGGGCAGGCCCACCACCTTGGAGTGTGAGGCTGTGTCGACGTCCCAGTGTCTAAGCCAAGAGTTGTGTCGCACCGCCACTGAAGCTGCCATCGAACGGGCAGAAAGCTGGACTGCATCGGCTGTGGCACCAGAGGCGAAAGCGGAGGCCAGCTCAATCTTCCTGAGGTCCTTACGCACCTCCTCTGGAACAACGAAGTCTTGCAGCAGGTCCCTGGTCCACAGGAAAGCCGCTCTGGCAAACATGGAACCAGCAACTGAAGCTTTCAGTGTGCCTGCCGCAGAGTCGAATGCCCGGCGCACGGCCAACTCGATGCGCCGATCCACAGGATCCTTGGGAAAGCCCTCGGAATCCACTGGCAGGATGGAGGAGGATCCCAGCGCCGCCACAGGTGCGTCCACGACTGGAGTCCTGAAGCGCTGCATCTCAGACGGGAACAGAGAATAAAGCTTTAGAGAAGGTTTATTAGTGTCCCTAGCTCTAGCTAGATTCTCCCACTCCTTATCAATAAGGGCTTTGAAGTGCTCCTGGAGAGGGAACCCTCTGGGAGCCTCTTGCTGAGCCGGAAAGGCCACAGGATCCCCCCACGTTCCAGATGCCGAAGAGGTGGAGGGTTCCTGACCATCCTGCAGACGTAACACCCTCAAAACTTTGGGAAGCATACGAGGAAACATCTCAGCTTTAAACAGTCTAGAAGTGTGACTCTCCGTCACCGTTTCCTCCTCAGAAAGTTCCCCATCAACCATTGAATCAACTGCAGCCTCCTCACTGGAGTCCTGCGTTCGTGGTCTTTGAGCCGAAGGAATAAAGTCCAGGCTATCCTGACTAAGAGATCTGGGTCTCTTTAGCCTTGAGGGGGTGTCAGTCTGCGAGCCTCTGTCCTCGGCTGAGTTCCTTGTGTTGTAGATTTGAAGTGTTTATAGCAGAGTTGGGGGCTTGTGGACCCATTCAGCGCTTGCCTAGCGCGATCGGAGCGGAGGGACGAAGAGATCGCTACATTTCAATAACAAAGTCTTTTATTGGTTACAGTAGCGATAGTCAGAAAGCAAGAAGTTCTATTTGCCGGTCAGCGAAAGCCGGCGAAGGCTTGCCGCGTACAAGCGGCTTTTCAACGCATGTTGTTACATTCTCAGTCTCAGTGCGCACACATGGTACAGACAGAAGAACAAAGGGTGCAGCTAGAGTATATCTGGTAGGTGGGTACCTGCAGACCCTTGTGCCCCATGTTAACCAATGGGGTGCCCCTTTGAACATCATGATCTCATGAGAAAGTGGATGTTTGCTAGCCAGCGCTTCCCGTGAGAAACTTTGCCTGCTTATGTTACACTAACTTAAGGGAGTTCAGCTACTGTGTAGCAGATTGCACTAACAAGCTGGGAAGCTGACTACCTCAAGGACACGCAGGTGCTCTATCTGATCTGAAGACGAAGAGACGGAATGCCAGTTTCAACCAGTTCTGGAGTGTGTGGTGTGAAACTGCAACACCCCCCCATTACGTCTCGGAAGTCATCCTTTGGCGCCAAATCTAACATTTGAACTGCCTGTTTGAATTGTGGCGCAGGAAGTGCTTTGGTCAGGACATCTGCGATGTTCTCCTGCGATGGACAGTAAAGCACGTCAATGTCCCCATTTTGGACTGCCTCTCTGACATGTTTATGCTTTATGTCAACATGCTTAGAGTGCATCCGGATTCGTTCTGACCCAGCAATCTGGATTGCGGACTGATTGTCCATCCAGATCTGGATTGGATTTGTTTGTGGAGCATCCAAATCCGACATCAATTGCCTGAGCATGTGTAGGTAGTTGGTCACATGACTCAGGGCTGTGTACTCACTCTCTAGAGTAGAACAAGCGATAGTCTTTTGTTTTTGTGAACCCCAATCTATCACGCATTCCCCAAGGCGTATGGCATAGCCTGTGGTAGATCTCCTTGTGTCATCCCCCCCAAAGTCACTGTCTGCAAAAACTTCTAATTGCAGTGCTCCTTTTGGGGCGATGTGGTACTTGTGGTTACTTGTGCCTTTCAAGTACCTGAGGATGCGTTTCAGGGCTATCCAATCTGCCTGGGTGGGATTTGCAGCTTTTCTGCTCAGGTGATTGACTGCAACGCTAATGTCTGGGCGCGTCCAGCACGCGAGGTGTGTGAGTGAACCCAACAGTGAAAGAAACATGTTTTGGTTTGGAAATGGTGCAGACTCTTCTGCTTTTTCCCCTCTCCCCATCACTATTGGAGTTGATACAACCTTGCAGTCTTGCATGCCCCATACCTGGAGTAGATCGTGGATCTTTTTCTCCTGACTGAGGAGAAAACCAGCACTGTCAGCTGTGCGTTCGATCTCTACCCCTAGGTACTGACTGACAGGACCAAGACATTTAAGTGTGAATGCCTTTTGCAGTTGTAGTGTGATCTGATTGATCTGTTGTGTTGTCTTTGCGAGGACCAGCAAATCATCAACAAAACATAACAGAACACATAACTTTTCCCCTTTTCCCTTTCTGAAAAGGCATGGATCAGCTGCGGAGGGGGTGAACCCCAATTTTTGCAGCTGCTCTTTAAGGCATAAATGCCAGCTTCTCCCACTTTGTTTCAACCCATAAACAGCCTTCCTGAGACGAAAATGTGAGTAATCGCTTTGCACACCTGGTGGTATTGTGATGTATACCTCTTCCTGCAGGTCTGCGTGCAAATAGGCTGTCCCAACATCAAAATGGTGAACTTGGAGACCTTTGCTGGCTGCTACGGCAAGCGCTGCGCGTAGCGTTGTGGCTGAAAGTGTTGGTGAATAGATTTCCTCGAAATCTACACCTGGGATTTGCTTACAGCCACGGATCACTAAACGGGCTTTCTTTAACGGCTCAGCACCTTCCCGATCCTTGAGAACAAACACCCATCTGGAATCAATCGCATGTTTTCCAGCTGGTAATGTTGCTGGCTCAAAAACCTTTAAGTCGTGCATTGCCTTTAATTCAGTCCGAATAGCTTGTAGCCATTCTTCCTTTTGGGCTTGTGGTAGCTCCATTACATCTTGGTATGTCTGAGGTACCTTTCCTACCTCTACCTGGTAGGTTAATCTTTGGGGTGGAACCCCACGCAAAGCCCTTGGAGGAAGGATGCGTCTGGTCGGAACAGCTTGTTCCGGTGTAGCTTCCTCTGAAGACGTGCTTGTATCTAACCCCGGACTGCCCCCCCCTCTTCCAGCAGCCTGTCAGGGCTTGCTGGTGTGGCAGGAGATGGCTCCTGTCTTTGTAGAGTTCTCTGAGGAGTTGATGCAGGCTGATCGGGAGTGCTTTCTAATCTTGCCTCCCCCCCCATTCTCTGCAGCTTGTGTGGGGATGCTGACTGTTCTGTCAGCATGATCTGGCAGTAAACTTTGCTCAGAGAAATCATAAGAGTTAGATATTGTGACAGTTTTGTGGTCAGGATTGAGGAATTTGAGCGCTTTGCAATTCGGTTCAAACCCAATAAACTGTAGCCGCCTGGCACGCGGATCATCTTTTCTGCGTGTTTCCCGATCTGCATGTACAAAGGCGTATGATCCAAACGTCTTTAGAAATGCAAGATTGGGAGGTTTGCCGAATAGCTTGGTGTAGGGGACCCCGTCAATCGAACGGTGGTAAACTCGATTTGAAATAAATACAGAATATTTCATCGCCTCTCCCCACAACCCTTTGGGTAGTTTTGACTGCTCCATCAGCGCTCTGACCATGCCCTGGAGCTCACCGTTTTTCCTCTCCGCAACCCCGTTATGTTCTGGGGTGCGGGGGGCGGTGAGCCGGTGGGTGATGCCCTGCCTTTCCAACCATTGAGACATCTCCCTACTCAGAAATTCACCTCCCCGGTCGGTTTGGATCGCCACCAGGTGATGCCCAAACCGCCTTTCCGCCCACCTGACCCAATTGCGGATTTTATTAAAAGCCTCAGATTTCTGGCGCAATAAAAATGCAAAACTATACCTCGTAGCATCGTCCACGAGCGTAAGAACGTATTGCGCCCCCCCTGCTGTCTTCTTCACAGGGCCGATTAAGTCCATATGCACCAGCTGTAAGGGGGTTTGAGTCTGGCGGTTGCTGAACTTCGGGATGGATGCGCGATGCGATTTAGTAAGTTTACACACATCACAGTCCACAAAAGCATCGCAGTCTTTTAAGTCCATTCCGTGCACAAGTTCAGCTGTCTTCCTCACGTAGTCATGATTTAAATGTCCTAGTCGCAGGTGCCACAAATGTCCACAGGATCGGTGCTTTGGTTGATTGAAGCACACAGTTGCCTCTTGACTCCCTGTTGCCTGCGCTCCAAGCACGAACAGCCGATACACTCGGGGGACAGCTACGCAAAGATTCCCCCTCTCAAGTGTGCAGATGTCGTCTTGGAAAGTCACTTTAAATCCATCTTCTTGAAGGGTGCCAAGGCTAAGCAGATTCCTAGACATTGTTGGTACACACAGCACATTTCTCAAGGTAGTCTGCAGTTGGGGCAGAAAAACCTCTCCAGCGCAAATCACGGGCGCTGTTGTTCCATTTGCGAGTGCGACAGTTTCACGATCCGTCTTGCACCTACTCGTGAGTAAGTCAGCGGAAGTTACGATATGGTGGCTTGCTCCCGAGTCCAACAACCAGGACCCTCGCGTGCGCCTACCTTCCGTTGAGCCCACGAAAGCGATGCTCGCTTTGGGTTGCTGTGCATGGGGCTTTGGAAACTGCCCTTGCCCCGTGCCCTGCTCACCTTGGGGTTTTTTCTTCTTTTTAGAGCCTCTTTTCTTCTTGGCACACTGGTGCGCAAGATGTTGAGTTGATCCGCACACATAGCACTGTCTCATACTGGCGCACACTTGCGCCTGGGACTCATTCTTGGGTTGCTGCTGCTTTTTCCCAGGAATGTTGTTTTTCCCCTTTCGGAATTCTCGCTCCCTCTGGTTGTCTTTCCTTTTGTCCGCTTCCTCGAGAAGCCGTGCGACAACAAGGGTGACCGTCAGTTGTGCCACAGGGATAGATTCCAAAGTCAGGGTAAACATGTCCCACGTTTCATCCAGGGAATTGAGGATTGCAAAAACTTTGAGCCTTTCCTCGACACGTTCCCCGATCGCCTCAAGATCTTTGAGGTTTTGCTGCATTGCTCTTAGGTGGACCCGTAAGTCCCCCCCCCGGTTCAAGACGCGATCGCCACAGCTTGCGTGTCAGAACCATGCTGGAAGTCAGGGATGCACGTGCAAACAACTCTCTCAATGTGTTCCAATAGTCCATAGCATGTCCAAGATCGCGACAATAGACTAAGAGATCCTCAGAGATTGCAAGACCGATGGTCGCCTTCGCCTTCCTGTCAGCTGCTTCTTCTGCAGCGTTCGTGGGAAGCGCTTGAGTGCGCTGCCAAAGATCGTCTTTTTCCAGCAGCAACCGCATCTTGTGTGCCCATTGCACATAGTTGCTGTCGTTGAGAAGTGGAATGGCAATGAAAGGCGCCGTCGGGGCGGCGGGAGGTTGCTGCGCCATCCCGGCTCCGGGCGCAGCGGGCTGCAACGGTGGAACTTGAGGTGGTATCAGAGGGATGAAAGGACCTTGTCCTGGGACGAGCGGCGGCGGTGGCGGGACTGGTGCTTGGCCGTCGGGAACCCCCCCCCGGTGGGGGTAAGAGAGGTCCGAGATCGTCGTCTTCCGATTCTCCCTCTTCGCTTTCCCCGGATTGCTCGGGTTCTCCTGGGTCGCCAGCGTCTTCTTCCCCCGCGCCGTCTCCGAGGTCTTCCTCCTTGACTCCACCGGTAGCTCCTTCCTCATCAGACATCTGTCAGGACGTCTGCGAGTGTAGGGATGCAGCCACATTCACAACTCAGTCTCTGCTCCATGGATTGGGTCCGCAGCAAACCCCTGCAGGGTTACGGCTGAATCTTCCATAACCTGTTGAAGTTATGGAACCCATAACCTGTTGTAGATTTGAAGTGTTTATAGCAGAGTTGGGGGCTTGTGGACCCATTCAGCGCTTGCCTAGCGCGATCGGAGCGGAGGGACGAAGAGATCGCTACATTTCAATAACAAAGTCTTTTATTGGTTACAGTAGCGATAGTCAGAAAGCAAGAAGTTCTATTTGCCGGTCAGCGAAAGCCGGCGAAGGCTTGCCGCGTACTAAGCGGCTTTTCAACGCATGTTGTTACATTCTCAGTCTCAGTGTGCACACATGGTACAGACAGAAGAACAAAGGGTGCAGCTAGAGTATATCTGGTAGGTGGGTACCTGCAGACCCTTGTGCCCCATGTTAACCAATGGGGTGCCCCTTTGAACATCATGATCTCATGAGAAAGTGGATGTTTGCTAGCCAGCGCTTCCCGTGAGAAACTTTGCCTGCTTATGTTACACTAACTTAAGGGAGTTCAGCTACTGTGTAGCAGATTGCACTAACAAGCTGGGAAGCTGACTACCTCAAGGACACGCAGGTGCTCTATCTGATCTGAAGACGAAGAGACGGAATGCCAGTTTCAACCAGTTCTGGAGTGTGTGGTGTGAAACTGCAACACCTTGGCCCGAAGGCGCTTGAGGCTCTGCCTGCTCCTCTTCTGCCACAACCTCCCTTTGGGAGCATTGGGGGCTCCTGGGTGGGACAGCCATGACAATGTCCGAGCCCTGGGGGGGGCGGGCATGGGGCCAAATATCCTGGGGGGGGGCGGGCATGTCCAAATATGAGGAAATGAGGTGCTGCATCCTCGCCTCGATCTCCCCCCAGGATATGGGCCCCAATACATCACCATGATCCTGGGTTTCTTCAGAAGCCTCCGCGGGGTTCTCCATGGTCCGGACTCACCGCTGTGGTGTAGAGCAGGCAGAAGAGGACGAGGCTGTTGCGGGGCCCAAAATGGCTGCCGTCCACGTGCCCGATGTGGGGACGGGGGTCGGTGCCGGATCGCTGCTGCCGCAACGTCCAAATGCCTTCACCCTGCCTCAGAGAGGGGGGGATCAGGCAGGGGCTCTCCGTCTCTCCTGGGCGTTATCCTGAGCCTTACTGAATTGCCGCGAGGCAGGCAGAGGCTGCAGGCTGCTGGGCGCTCCGCGCGCCAAAACCCCAATCTTCAAAATGGCCGCCGGGAGCGGGAACGTGTAGTTCGCGCTTCTTCAGGCCTCGGGGTGGACGATCTGGGCCTGCCCAGGGCTGCGCTAGGCAGGCGGGCTCCCAGAGAGCCCTTAAAAGGGCTTTTGTCAAAGCCTTCTCCTCCGTGCTCCGCGATCCTAATTTTAAAACGGCCTTTTTTTTTTTCTTTTTTTTTTAGGGAGCTCCGGAGGTATGCGACCTGTTCCGCCGAAAGGCAAGGCCGACTGGGCGGATCCAGGAAGCACCTCCCATCTCGACAAGTCTTCATCTGACCTGTCTATTGGAGAGGGAGGAGCTACCCAGATGTGCCTTGCTGACCCTGACTGGAGCTGCTGGAGAACATATTTTTGCATACTTTCCAAAAAAAAGTTACATCCAAATTGCAAACATTGATTTTGTCTGTGGTCTTATTTGGAATTTAAATGCCACCTAATATACATGAGTCACACTACAGATAAAATCAGTGGGTTTCAAATTTGCAGATTGCGGTCTTGTAGGCAAGCAAGTGGATTCCTGCCTTTGCCATATATTGAAAAAGATAATATGTAAATCAGCTATCAACGTTTGATGTTAAGGACCACAAGATAGGAAAACATTCCTTTCCCTGATATTTTGCCAACAACGTTAAGAGCATGAATAAAATTATGCTGGCAGTAGCAGTGTAAAAACTGTATTTTTGAATCTTGACGTCTGGAATCATGCTGTATTCTTCTGAATATAGAATTCTGAAAAGGTTTTACTTGTACAGTTACAGAGATGTCAGTATATTGCACCGAGAATAGTTCACATTTTCTGCTTCAAAACTAAAATGTCATCTTGGCTATAGGCATTTATTCCTCCCCCCCCCCTCCTTTCTTGCTCGCTTCACCTGGTGCTCAGGAAGAGGTCATGTTCAGAGTCTTTGTCCCTATCCTGGATTCTATAAGAATAGAGTCTGAATTTCATATATGAGGTAAGGGGGTTGCACATGACCTGTTAGCCACTCAGCAGGCAAACTTACCTGTTTTACAGGTGGAGGACCCGTAACTCAGTTGTAGAGCACAAAAAATTCTCAAATTTAATCTCTGGCATCTGACCCTAACAGCACAATCCAAACGCCGCATTGAGCTGGTGCAGGCCTCCTATGCCTGCTCCCAAGTGTCACTAACAGACTGTAAAGCACATGTGTACTAGCTTAGCGGCTTAGGCGCGGAGGCCTACGCCGTCTCAGGAGGGCCAGATCCAGCCTCTGCACTGGTTGGCAGGGTACGTTCGCACCAGGGGGTGGGAGAGGGTGGCAGGAGGGCATTCTAGGGTGGGAAGGGGTATCTTGGGTAGGGGAACAGCAGAATTGGATCCAAGATGAGATGGGATTAGCAGTGAAGCACATGCTGGAACCCAACTCCCACTCTCGGGCCTTGCCCTTACATGGGCTTCTCTGATTTGCACCAGTGAAATAACTGGCGCAGATCCGAGTAGCCCCATAGGGCAGGCTAGGGCTCAACACAGGGTAAGGGGAAAATATCCCCTTACCCCGAGTTGACCTCCAGTGTGCACCTAACCTGTGCTGGATAAAACACAGGCCACTCTGGCCTGTTCCAGCACAGGTTAGGATTGGGCTGCCCAGAATGATCTCTGGCAATACAGCTGAGAATGACCAATCAGTCAGTACTCAACTAGCTAGGCAAGGGCCCAATCCTCACTAAGGGCACAGTTCCATTGGCATAAGTGCCAGACCAATTGTGTTAGTGATATACCATAGGCGGATGCAATGAGATTGCCAGGGCAACAGACATGACAGGCAGCTATCTGAAGTACTGTGGGGCTCCACTACCTGTGTGATGCTCTGTGCCATTCCTTTCAATGGAAGTGCCCCAATCCCATTGCATATGGCAGAAAGAGAACATAGCAAATATGCAACATCTTGCCCTTCTCCTGTTGCTCTATAGATTATCTTTCCTGCAGCTACCTAGTTGTTCAGAAGCCATGCAATCCCCACCGATTCAACTAGCTTAAATGGCCATTTTGACTTGCTTAATTAGCTTCCTTAGAATTACTAATCATCACATGGCCTCCACCATGAACCATGTAATCATTGCGACATTCTTTCTCGCATAAGGCTGCTTTCCTCCTGACAGCATCAACTTTCCTGCGAGATATTTTGGCTAGTGCATTTCCTACTGCAGGGAAATGAGCAACGGCAAAGAAGTCTCTAGGTATTGTTTTGCGTGTTGCATGGCATCCCCTGAGATGTGAATATTGTCTCCATAAGCCAGAGCAGCTTGTGAGAAAATGTGCAAATGTAACAGTATTAAGTGCCAGGGTAGATTTAAAAAAGAAATCAAACGCTGTTCAGTCACCATGTTTTTGCCACCTTTCTTAGGAACAATGCTCAGCATGCTATGCCTTTTTTTAATGGGTTAGGGTTAGACATAAAATATAAGGAACTTAGACTGAGGGCGCAATCCTAAATAAAGCGTGTTTGGACCACTCTTGGACTCAGAGAGGTGACAGCACACAGGCGTGCGCCATCCTCCCTGACTCCAGTTTAGGATTGCGCTCTGAGTCAGAGCCTGGAATGGTCAGACTTATCAACTGTGACTGAACCTGGTCACTCACAAAGATCCTTCCCTGGCCTGTTATTAGAATCCTTTGGCTAGTGATAAGTATTGCATATGTAGCCAGGTCCAGTGGTGCCCCCAGTGCATGCTCCACCCAGGAGCCAGGTTGATGCTCTGTGCCCCCAGCATCAGCTCTCTGCCCCCTTCCTGCCCACTGACACATCCTCTCGCCATGATAGGCTCCATTTCAGAGCTGTACAGTGGCAAGGGAGGGCAGGTGGGCCGACATCTCTCGCCTCTTCAAGAAGCCAAGCTTCTTGTCGCTGCCTTCTTCTTCCCACCCCAGGAGCAATGTGCCTGGGCCTCCCTGCCACCCTTGGTAGGTCCATGACTGGTAGGTCCATTATCCAACGATGTGCCTGCATCTGTTCCTCCCATTTTCTAATGCTCTAGTTCAGAATTCTCCTTCCACAATCCTTTCTTGCCCTTCAATCCTTCCACAATCCTCTCTTTAAGAACATAGGAAGAGCCATGTTGGATCCAGCTAAAGGCCCATCTTGTCCAGCTTCCTGTAGTGGCCCACCAGATGCCTCAGGGAGCACCCATGACAACAAGATGCCTGCATCCTGTTGCCACTCCCTTTTACCTGGTATTCTGAAGTAACTTAACATAAGGAGGTTGCACCACCCATCGTGGCCTATAACCCACAATGGACTTTTCCTTGAGAAATCTGTCCAATCCCATTTTAAAGGCACCTAGGCCAGATGCCATCACCATTTCCTGTGGCAAGGAGTTACACAGATTAATTACCTGCTAGGTAAAAAAGTATTTCCTTTTATCTGTTCTCACTCGCCCAACACTCCATTTTAGTGGATATCCCATGGATCTGGTGTGGTGAGAGTGGTGAAGAAAACATCCCTCTAACCACTCTATCCATCCCGTGCATAATTTTGTACGTCTCAATCATCAGGCACCTCTCAGGCACCTTTTTTTCTAGACTGACTCTTTTCTCCCTCTTTTCTAGAATCTTTCTGTGACCTCTCTTTCTTTTCCAATCCATGAAGTAAAAAGGAGGAGCAGTGGAGACAAGTGGGTGGGCAAAGATGAGCACCCCTTACCAGTCTGCTGCCTGAGGCGAATGGCTCAGTTGGCCTCTGGAACGGGCCAGCCATGACAGCAGGACACAGCAGCCTTCTTACTCTGCAATTACTTTAATGACTCAGGGAAGCCTAGTGCGTACAAACTCGATGGAGAAGAAAAACATCAGGACTAATCAGGATAAAACGTATCCTGATTTAGTTCATCAGGCTCAAGGGCTGTTCAGGACCCTGAGGATATTGTACCGATACAACCACTCACAGAGTCTTCTGCTGCACAATCAACCCCTATTCTTCTCTCACATGTGCACAACAATTGAAACGTGGATCCTACAAATGCAAAGCATGAGCCACTTTTCAGCAGCAACAAACCTTAACATTTTTTATTGTTGCTCCATTGGCCACAATTCAGTGCATTCAGTTCCCATGGAAATGAAGGACCTTAACAGTGCAAACAAATGGACATTGTCTACTCAGAAATAAACCTCATTTACTTCAATGGCACTTACTCCTGGGTGTGAATTGGATTGGATTGAACCTCATTTACTCTTGTATTATATTTCATTCTGCTCTTGGTTGAAGTAGTTCAGAAGAGTGTACACAGTATACCACCCACCCAAAAAAATGCACTGTGTCCTCTCAAACCTTTGAATGACAGCAGTCAGCCCAAGTTTATGCACTGAGCTTTAAGGTCTGAATAGGAAGGAGAGGTGTTGTGCCCCTGCGGCATGGGGATGCATCTGCTGCAGGCACTGCCGAGAGGCCTAGGCGTGCTGGTGGGGAAAGCCAGTGCAGAGATGGGCCCTTCCGCCTGCTTGCCTCCAAAGTGAGGGGGCAATTCAGTAGCTGTGCAAAGGGTGGGGTGACATCGTTCATCACCGTTGAAGTTGGAGGCTGCAGTTGGAGGCTGCTTCTGGGCCTCATTTCCAGTTACGTTCTAACCATTATATCTCACTGCCTTTCAATCTGAAATTGTGTTCTATTTTTTTTTTTTTTAGTTTTCAGTCCTGTTAGAAAAAAATCAGCTCTCAGCATGATCTCATACCTGCACTTTTTTTTTTCCCCTGCCATGGGTCTTATGACCGTTTTGGAAGGGGTCGTATTTGGAGTGGGACAAACAGCACAAAGAGAGGTTAAGTACCCTTCTACCAGTGCTACTACTTGAATAGAGGCATGTGATGATTTTATAGTGTGTGTGTGTGTGTGTGTGTGTGTGTGTGTGTGTGTGTGTGT
>JAJKFI010000161.1:1427381-1513358 GCA_029204185.1 Lerista edwardsae | reverse complement strand
ATTGATTGATTGATTGATTGATTGATTGATTGATTGATTGATTGATTGATTGGTATTGGACATTTAGAGTTACATGTAGCTTGGTCCTTAGCTGACCAAAATCTGAAATGGTGGTACTGCACATTACATAAAATCACTAATAGCACAACATACACATTCTGCATGTACACCTAGAAGATGCCCCACAGAACCCTCACATGGATATTTAAACTCCTGAGTTCCACGGTAAGCTAGATGAGAGAGTTTTTAAGGGGAAAATGGTTCCTATGTGAGGGTGTAGGGTGAATAGTGTGCACATAGAGACCGCTTTTCCCTTTCAGTACTCTGGCAGCAACTTGCCAAACTGCTTTCTGAACTCACTTCAAACAGTAGTTTGCAGGGGGAATGGCATCTTCTGAAAGGGAAGCCACTGAAAAAATAAGAGCAAAAGCCAGCTAAAGGGGAGGCTTTTGTCAGTGGAAGGGAATTAGACACACGTTCCTGGAAGAAAATCCCATTGAACAAAATGGGATTGAGAGTGGAAAGCAACATGAGCCTTTGCCCTTTCCAACTATTCATCCATTCTGATTTGCTCCGAGTTGTATTGCCACACACAAGTGAAAAGATGCTGGGAATGCTGTATCTTTTCCTGCTTGGTAAAAAAAAAGTAGTTCTGGCAATTGTTTAAGAACTAAAGGCCCATTAAGAATGAATAGTTGTGAAGATTAATCCCAGAACTGCCCAACCTGTGATGATGGGCAGGGGGTGTGGAGGTTGAGCTGCTGGTACTGCCTGAAGCTAAGCAGGAAAGCCTGCAATTTGCTTTTGGAGACGGATGTCAGGTTGTGACAAGCTGCAGTAACAGCGGTGGCAGAACAGAGTCGCTGTGGAGCTGATTAGCTCACTGCAAGGGAGAGTTGCGGGGGAGTGTGTGAGGAGGCCAGCCGGCAAAGAAGGGAATTTGACCTTGAGGACCTGTCCAGGCTTGACTTGCGATTGCCTGCTGAGGCTGGATGGCAGGCAGCCAAAGGAGAGAACCACATTGGAAAGGTGACATCTGGGCCTGAGGGTTGGTGGATCACAGGAATACTGTACATTTGTTAAAAAAAAAACACCCCCATTTAAAAAATGGTGGTTTAGACTAGCCTGCTCATGTAAGCCGCCTTGGGCATTTGCTTCGGCATGGGAAAGGCAGGGTATAAATTCTTCAAAATAAAATAAAATAAAAAATGTTTAATCCTTAGTCTGAAAATGGCCCTAAATGTACATTCATTTTCTCTTTCTGAAACATTTCCATCCAGTCCATGGCCTCTCATTGTAAGGTTTGCTTAAGAACAACGCGTTGTCAGTTCCAAACATCATTAGCTGGAAGCGTTTGAACACAATGTGCAAAAGCAGCCTCTCTCCTTACTTTGAATGTGTGTTCTATACAAATTTATATTGCTTGCATTTGGCCTGTTAAAACCTAATTTACAGTTTCTGCCCCAAGAGGATACGAAGCTATGCCTATATGCTCCACTGTGTGTCCCTAAGAAACAATTCTCTCTGTAACTGTGATTTTTTTTTACATGGCAAATTGGTTCTGTGATAGGAAAAATAAACACATTTGTTTTCATGAAATGCTGCAGGGAAAGAAAAGTCATCTTTTTTTTTTTTCTTCCTAAAGAAATGTGCCATAATACAATGGGTGCCTGTATGCAAAGTTGCATTTTTTTTTATTTTGCTTATGGAAACTGCCAGAGGTTTAACATTCTCACTGCAATGGTTACTTTCAAACACATGAGCTGAACCTCTTGCACTGTTAAATAATTACAATAACCAAAGTTTAAGAAGATCTCAAATGGCAAAGCAACGGTAGCAAATGGTTAAAAGTTTTGAGTTACGCACCTTGAAGCCTTAAAAGAGAAACGGATCAACTTCGTTTCTGTTCTTCATTGCTAGCTACACGGAGGCACAACATACCACTGTATTGCTTCCTTTCAGTTCTTACTGCGATGACTTATCAGGGCCAGGGACCAGCTGCACCCTCTCAAGCCGGTATGCTGGGAGCTGGGAGCTCCCAGAAGTAATACCACCTATGGGCCATTGAAGGCCGTGCTAAAGATTGAGGCCAGAAGAAGGTTTAAGGATTGGTTAGAGAGTGTGAGAGTTTATTTTCCTGGGCTCCAAGATCACCGCAGATGGTGACTGCAGCCATGAAATTAAAAGACGTTTACTTCTTGGGAGGAAAGCTATGGCGAACTTAGACAACTTAATAAAAAGCCGAGACATCACCCTGCCGACAAAGGTTCGCATAGTCAAAGCGATGGTTTTCCCAGTAGCTATGTATGGCTGTGAGAGCTGGACCATACGAAAGGCAGGGCGCCGAAGAATAGATGCTTTTGAGTTATGGTGCTGGAGAAGACTCTTGAGAGTCCCCTGGACTGCAAGGAGGTCCAATCGGTCCATCCTACAGGAAGTCAAGCCTGATTGCTCCCTGGAAGGACAAATCCTGAAGCTGAAGCTCAAGTGCTTTGGCCACCTCATGAGAAGAGAGGACTCTTTAGAAAAGACCCTCATGCTGGGAAAGATTGAAGGCAAAAGGAGAAGGGGGCGGCAGAGGATGAGATGGTTAGACAGTGTCACCGAAGCGATGAACATGAAATTGGGCGAACTCCGGAAGCTAGTGGAGGACAGGGAGGCCTGGCGTGCTGTGGTCCATGGGGTCGCGAAGAGTCGGACACGACTTAGCGACTGAACAACAACAACAACAGAGAGTGTGAAGATTAGGCCAATTAGGCGGCAGAAGGCAGCTGCTCAGGGGAACGAACGTCCTGCTTGGACCCCCTCCAACAGACGAGCGAGAGAGCAGCCCTTTGATTGGACTGCCCCATGCTTACAGCCGCTGTCCCATCTCCCTGCTGAAGGTGGTGTATTATCGGAGCCTACTGATTGGGCGGGAACTTTAAAGCAGCAGCTGCTCGTGCAGGCAGCTCTCCAGCGAGGAGCCTCTTCTTGAGCCTTTCCTTTCCACCTTCGGACCACGAGTCACTAGGAGCTGCAGAAACAGTACCGTTGCCAGCGATCCTCTCTCCAGCCTCTAGCAGCTTAGAGGCAGCACTCTGCTCCTGCTTAGTCAGTGGATAGCCCTGTGCAGACAACCCACGAAGCTCCAGAGCTGATCCACCAGCAGGAAAGGTGTGACTTATATGCGGAATTTTTTTTTTTTTTGTATTCACACATAGAAGAGAGCTGGGAGCAAAGGAGAGCTGGTTGGAAAACTTCCTTTCTTGAATTCCTTGTGGTTTTAAGTTGCCCCTTTGCATTTGTTTGTGCAGACCCAGTGAGCATAAGCCTATGCATGTCTGCTCAGAAGTAAGTCTCATTGTGTTATATGGGCTTACTCCCAGGAAAGTGTGTATAGGATTGCAGCCAGTGACTGTTTGCTAGCTTGGAAAGAACGTGAGCCTAGTTCTCCCAGGATCTCTCTCCTCCTCTTTCACAGCCTGAACAGTAATTCCACTTTTGCAAACTTACAAAAAATAATTCCCCAACCCTTTTTGAAAAGCCCCACAACATTTGCACTTTTGTCTTTGTTGTAGATAATTGTGCATTTCACATAACAGCCCCCCTTCTAGCCTCCTTTAAACCCAAAAGAATCCTTGCTCCAACCATTCTTCTCTCAAAACAGTTCTTCCCAGGTCTAGGTGTAATGTACAAGCTAGTAAAGGCAAAGATCCACTCATTTTGTGCAAGGAGATTGTAAAGCCTGGAGAAGAGAAGCAAAACAAACTTGCATGTCACCTTGAAAAAGCCTGGATGGCATTAAATTTCACAATGTGGTCAGTTTTGCCCAGGTTAGAAAAAAAGGGAGGCATCGTGGGATTGCTTCTTGAGGAAGGGGGTTTATTTGGGCTGCAATACTTTCCACACTTACCTGAGAGTAAGCCCCATTGACTATCATGGGATTTACTACTGAGCAGACAAGAATAGGATTTGGCTCTTATATTCATGAATGTGTCATTCACATTCAATCAGTCAATCAATCAGTCTTTATATACCACTTTTCAACAAAAAGTTCACAAACTGGTTTACAAACAAGATATAATAATAAATTATTTAGTTAGGCCAGCAAAGTGTGGCTGGCACAAAGGTCACCGTAAAGTGTGTTTGGACCACTCTCGAAGTCATAGAGGATGCCATAAGTCTGTGTGCTGGCCTCTCTGACTCCAAGAGTGGTCCAAACATGCTTTATAGTGTCCCTTCTGCCGGCCACACTTTGCTGGCCTAACTCCAGGTTAGGATTGTGCTCTGTATCTTCCCCCAGTTCCTCCTTTCTCACACTATTCTACGACTGCTTCTCTTCAACCAGCCATGTTATCAACACAGTTCCGTACCTTCAAACATTTTTATTAACAGCTGAGCTCCCTACAAACAAGTAATCATTTTGAATGTGAGCAAATTGAACGGTTTATTGTTTATAATCTTTCTTACCGTCACTTGTGTGTGCTGGGGCTGATGCACTTCTGAAAGTATGTGTATGGAAAGTTCTTTATGTTCCTGCAAATAAATTCTCCAGTGCAGTGTACATGGGTTGGCCTTGTGAGAAGTTATTGTTTGTGGTATAGTGTATTGGTGGTTATTAACCATGCTGGCTACATTGAACCTCCTGGTGCAGGAGCAGAATGTCACTGAGTACTATGGGAAGCAATAGCAGAGGAGGATACACATGTTCATCCATTTTTTGTGGGGGAATATTCGCTGCATTTATTTTCTGGCCATTTTATTATTATTCATTTCATGTCATGGCTGTTACTATCTCTGAGCCTTATGTATCTCACAGGGTTGAGGAAAAAACGGGCGGAACTATGCACACAGCCCTGAGCTCCTTGAAGGAAGGGGGTGGTATAAAATGTTAAAAATATAAATAATCATATGGGGGTTGTCAAAAATTTATGGGCCCTGGGTGTCAAATGTCCTAGCTACACCACTGATAAGGTGTCATGAAAAATCAATCACTAGAATCTGAGCAAACTCTCCTAGTTAATTTATTTTGCAGAGGATCAAGCTGAACACAGCCTTGAAGCAGGAAAATGAGAGGAAGAGACTGTGTTCCGCTCTCCTTTCCCCTGCCCAGTAGTGTAGATAGAGAAGGTACTTAAGGCACTGCAATGCAAAACAGTAAGTACTTCAGGTACTGCAGTGCGCCGTGTAAGTGGTCCCTCTCATTTGCCACTGGAGCCGTTCCAGACGACAATGGCAACATGTTGGGTTCAGCAAGCGTCTGTGCATTGCTGTCGCTCCAACCACATGACTCCAGCGGCAAGTGGGAGGGGCTGCCTACATGGAGCATGGAGGCGCCTGCAGTACTTTTCTCCCACTCCAGCTACGCAACTGCCCCTGCCCCAAGACACTCAAAAACGATCCACAGATTTCGTTCAAGTCATTGTTTTTCTAAAGTCAGATTTTACTGGCTATCTAGCTTCTTGACTGTTTTAAAAGTTGTCAGACCATATATTTTTCAGGCCATAAACAGAAGCAGTAGGTGTTCACCTAAAGGGAAAAAAAGTGAATTCAACATCTCTCTAGGTGGTAGGCCTATTATTTTAGTATTGACATCCAAATGCACTTGAAATTGTCTGTTTCCAACTCTCCTCTTCCTTCATCAGGACACACACAATCTATTTTTTTTTTCTGTTGTCTGCTAAACATCGACCAGGCAAAAGTTTCACTTTGTCCAAACTCGCTAACATTTCACAGATGAACATGGGGATATGCTGGTGTATATTTGTAAAAAGCTCTCTACATCCACACTGGCATGCTTCCATTACACAGTGCTGAGGGCTCTTCTCCACCTGTTGTTCGCTACATTCGTTTACTCTGTGTGCTACAGTAACTTTCTTTTTTATAACCTTAAAAGAATGTTCAACCAAATATTTAAACTTGCAGTGGATCTTGCAAATGTTTAAATTTGCAATGGGTGCCCAAGGGGCAGAAAGGCAGAGTATAAATCCTATAAATAAAAAAAATAATCTGATTGTATTTCTTATAGAGCACATGTGACTCAAAACACTCTGCAACATTCAGGGCGCAATCCTGGGTACCTCTTAGCGTCGGCCAGCTGGCACAGAGGCATTCCGAGGCAGGCAAGTGGGAGGGAGGGAGTGGGCAGGGCAGGGCATTCTTGGGTGGGTGGTGGGCGGGCTGGTAGGGCACTGGGCCCAGGGTTTGGCCCTAAGACAGAATCCTAGGCCTGTTCACTAGGTTGCGCAGCCCCAATTCGGGCTGTGCAGTCTTCTCAGATCTGTGCCTGTTTTTAGCAGGTGCAGATCGGAGGAGTCCATAGGGGAGGCTCGCATCTCCCTGTGTGCAAGGGCACAAACGCCATCCTGCCTGTTCCAGCGCAGTATAGGATTGCATTGCCCATATCCAGCAGTGGGATCTGGGAATAAGGAAGCGGAACACTGGACGGGACTTACGCGTGATTGGCAGCCCATCCGTTCCATTCTGCGACTGCCCTGGCCTCAGGGGGGTGCCCCCGGTTGGCACGCCCCACCACTGCTCGCCCAGGCACCTGGCACTCCCCCCACCTGTCCCCCTGGTGAGCAGGCGCCCCCCCCCCGAGGCCAGGGCAGCCACAGAACGGACAGGCAGCCAATCACGCTAAGTCCCGCCCAGCGTTCCGCTTCCTTATTCCCAGATCCCATCACTGCTCATATCCTGTGATAGGTAGGATATGTGGAATAGCGGAAGACGTGCCCTCTCATTTTTTGTTAAGTCTAGTGCATGGCAAACCTTTTTGAACTTGACACCTAACCTTCTTTGGTCCATACTCCAAATAGTTTGGTAAAAAGGTAAAGGTTTCCCCACAACCGAATGGTCTAGTCATGACTTACTGTAGGGGGCAGTGCTCATCTCTGTTTCTAAGCCTGTAGAGCCCGCGTTTGCTCGAGGACAAGCTTCCGTGGTCATGTGGCCGGCATGACTCTACGCCGTAGTGCACGGAATGCCGTTACCTTCCCACCGAAGTGGTACCTATTTATCTACTTGCATTTTTACGTGCTTTCAAACTGCTAGGTT
This sequence comes from Lerista edwardsae, assembly GCA_029204185.1. Classification (NCBI taxonomy): domain Eukaryota; kingdom Metazoa; phylum Chordata; class Lepidosauria; order Squamata; family Scincidae; genus Lerista; species Lerista edwardsae. Next base: position 1,506,320 of record JAJKFI010000161.1, on the reverse strand, counting down.
GGCAGGAGCTGGGACAAGCGACAGGAGCTCACTCCATCACATGGTCTCAAACTGCCAACCTTCCGGTCAGAAAGCCCAGCAGCAGCGGTTTAACCCGCAGTGCCACCACGTCCCACCATAGTCTGGGGCAGCTCTAATTCTGAATTATGCCTTAAACTACTCTAGCTAGCTCCTAAATGAGCTTTGCTTCAGAATCTATATCAAAATTCCTAAACAGTAACAAAGAACCTGACAGTGATTTCCTAATTTTGAAGGTGTACTGTGCCCATCTACTTATGATTGTGTGGCCCTTCTTCTATTTACTTTAACTTTTATTGAACAAGCCTCTGATTAATTTTTGTCAACCTCTTCAAACCTTTCAAAAATGTGATGGCGAGTGATGGTGAACAAATGGAGGCTGATGCTCATGGTGAAGAATTCTTATTCTGGGTACACCATGGATAATCACAGACATGTTCTAGAATCACAGAAGTCAAGTGCACGGGACCTTTTGGAGGTATTTCTGAAGTTATGCAAAATGTGTCAACATTTCACTATATTCATTCAGCAGCAGACTGCACTGAGAATGCTCTGGTAGCCATGAACATTTGCAAAATTAGCAGCCACATCCTACTGATTTCCCTGCCATTGCATGCAGCTGAGCCAAAATGGGTTGCATTGCATGTTATTGGGGGATGACTGAGAGCTTTGGGAGTGGGAAATGAAAATATTTTCTCCAACTCCCTATAAGCATCTTGAACACCAATGGGTCTCCTTGGACCTGCACCAGCTCTTTGGCTGGTACAAGTCTTATGAGAGATAGGGGGCATGTTGGGAGGCAAGGAAGGGAATAGCATTCAGGTGCAGGTTGTGTGTTCCCAGACATACCTCTTCCCACCCATGACACACCTCCCCCATTCTCCAGTCTCTTTCCCATTCCACCCACCTCTCCTCGTTATGCCCACCATGACAGTTTACCTGCACTCCCGTATAGAGCTACAACCTGGTGTGGGCCACCATTGCTGCATCCATTTCAGATGGCGGATCCGAAATAGCTGCTGGCAGCCCACTCTTCGTGATGCCCTAAGATTTTTGCCATCTTGTAACTAATGTTACACAACTTCACAACCAGTCCAATAGGAATGGGCCATAGGAAATGAGTTTATAGATGTTAACGTAGTTAGATAGAGTGCAATCCTAACCTGAAGTTAGGCTGACATAGTTAGGCCAGCAAAGTTTGGCCAGTACAAGGGATACCGCAAAGTATGTTTGGACCACTCTCAGAGTTAAGAGTAGCCAGCATACAGACGTACACCATCCTCCCTGACTCCAAGAGTGGTCCAAATGTGCTTTACAGTGGCCCTTGTGTTGGTCAAACTTTGCTGGCTTAGTTTATGCCAGCCTAACTCCAGTTTAGGATTACGCTCTCAATATTGGTTGATCAGTTATCTCCTGTAACAGAGGAAAGCAAAGTCAAAGACTGATATTTCCCACTATTATACTGTATATGCGTAACTTGTGTCATTGCAAGCTTTTGTTCCATAGCATGGATTATTGGCACCTAGATTTTAGTGTCCATTTGGTTGCTATGCACTTTTCTGCCAACTAGTTCTCAGGTGCGCTTTCTCACATTTTGTGATGGTTAACATTTGCTGTTGCTAGGTAACACATCTCCTTTTTCCTCGTTACCATAGTGCCCCCTTTAGAGGGAGCCAGTGCAGGCAGAGACAAATTCTCTAGACATTGGAGGACTCCAAGGAGACAAATACATTTTACTCCAAGACAGACTGAAGATTTTTCCACACCATCCTTTTTTATGGAACAATAATTGTCTATTTGTTACTGGTTTGCACAGAACTGACACATCTTCTCTTGAGGTTGTACTGTTCCCTTTTCCCAGCTGAACTTTTTCTTCCATCCTATATTTCTCACAAATACAAAAAAAAAAAAAAAAAAGGAAAGAAAAGGAAAGAGAAGAAATAGCAATAAGAGAACATGGAAGGAGAAAAAATAATGTCTGCTTATCTTAGATAGTTTGCAATCCTGATCCAAAAATAATCCAAAACTTAACTGGGTTAATTTCACAGAAGTTAGATTTCTTCTTTTCTCATGCTTAATTTTAGTTTACTAAACATTTGACTGGAACATTATCAGGGTTTTCCTCTTTCTTGTGCTTTGCTCAGTCTCCAGCCTACTTCTACGCTCCTTTTGAATTAGTTCTAAAATTCCACAAATAGTGAAAAAGCAAAGTGAATTCAGGGTTTGCCTTAAGAAGAAACATCTAAGAGCGCAATCCTAAACTGGAGTTAAAAAGGTAAAGGTTTCCCCACGACTGAATGGTCTAGTCGTGTACGACTGTAGGGGGCGGTGCTCATCTCCGTATCAAAGCCTGTAGAGCCGATGTTTTTGTCCGAGGACAAGCTTCTGTGGTCATGTGGCCGGCATGACTCTACGCCATAGCGCACAGAATGCCGTTACCTTCCCACCAAAGTGGTCCCTATTTATCTACTTGCATTTAGGTGCTTTCTAACTGCTAGGTTGGCAGGAGCTGGGACAAACAACGGGAGCTCACTCCGTCATGCAGTCTCGAACTCCCAACCTTGCGGTCAAAAGCCCAGCAACAGCGGATTAACTTGCTGCGCCACCACGTCCTGGAGTTAGGCTGGCATAAACTAAGACAGCAAAGTTTGGCCAGCACAAGGGCTACTCTTGGAGTCAGGGAGAATGGCACATGTCTGTGTGCTGGCCTCTCTGACACCGAGAGTGGTCCAAACATATTTTATGGTGTCCCTTGTGCTGGCCAAACTTTTCTGGCTTAGTTTATGCCTGCCTAACTCAGTTTAGGTTTACACCCTAAGAATTTTTAAGGGAAGACAATTGAATTATAATGAGACAAGTGACATTTCTGGGGGAGCTTCTGCATATCCACATTTTGCATTTGTCATGTGTATCAAGTGGCACAATCCATGTTCAAACACTGCAACCACTCGGACTTCCATCTCTAGCAAAGTGAATGGAGAATCATTTCTTCCTGACTGTTCCAGACTCCATGTGTGTAACCAATGGTGTTGCTAGCGGCCCTCCTAAGCGCAGGGGGCAATTACATTGGGCAGCAAGCTTTAGGGGGTCAACAAGCCAACACTAGTGGCCAAAATTGTGAAATCCTTTGTAAATATGGATAATACCATCATATTATATATCATTGGAAAGGTAATATAATTTAATGCAGAATGCAATGAAATAAACTGTAATTAAATATTGGAATATCTGTATTTTATCAAAAGTTACAGCCAATTACCCAGAAAATTTTGTATTTACTTGATTAAATTTGATGTCATCCGGGGTGGGGGGGTCTACAAAATATTTTTACCCCAGGTAGCAGATGCCTTAGCTACGCCACTGTGTGCAACTCAGGTGTCATGAGAACAGCAACGTGGTTGAGTATAAAATTAAGACATGGCTTGAGGTTGAGAAGTACAACCTTCTTGGCTTGACCACAGTGGCAGCGCTCTGCAGTCTGGCAGAGGGACTGTTGCGTAGTATGCCGGTGAACCTCAAGGTCTGCCTGCATTCTGCATAGTTAAGACTGGGCCATTACACATCTATATATATAAAATTGAACATCTGTTTGTATGTTTGTACATACGTATGTTCCGCATAGGACCGATTGACACCAACGCCTGCAACGCCTGGACCGATTGACACCAAACTTGGCATGCATACACCTTGCAGCCTGGCGACAAATACTGCAGGGGTCAGACCCCCCTAGGACCCCTGGCGGGGTGCGGGTGTGTGTGTGAAATGTAAGCATGATCGCAAACGGCCGACTTTGGTGTCAAATCCGTAGTTTTCGGGGTCGCCGAGATGAATGGCAACGCTCCTGAGGCTGTTTGAATCCACGTTCGCACTTGGGATAATTTCTTGCCCTGGCAACGCTAGGTAAAAAAAACTAGTATAATATATGTATTATCCCACTACAACTTTCTGGTTCCTACCCGGGCCTCCCCAGGGAGGTCTGCCTTGTGGTTTACAACTCAGTCATAAGCAGGATTCCATACTTCTTAAATACTTCATCCCTCCATCTAATCTACTGTTCTTTCTCGCTTATTCCTTTCACATAAGTCTTTTGACATGGCTACAACCTTTTGAGTATTCATGAATGCCGTCCTCTTTTTTTGAATGCTGATTGCAGAACACTAGCTTTTTCCTTGACATCTCCCATTATATGTATTATAATTGAACAGATCGAAGATCCCATGACACTAGATGTGGTGAAAACATTCCAAGAGATCACGGGTATTTTCATTGCGAAACTCACACATGGCCTGTCACTTTCTATTTTTAATATCTTCTTGTGTCTGAGACCTTTGAACTTACTAATAACCACTCGCTCTCATTTTGAGGACCCCTTTTTCCTTATCCTTGCTGGCCCCTTATTCAACACTGTGTTTCAGAAGAGGCCACCCTCGGTCACCTTTCCTGTGCTTTTCCCCCAAGGTAGCTGCCATTCACTCTTCCAACAAACATGCAATGAATAACCTCATGTGCCCTTCTATCCTTTCATCATTCCAGCCTGACAACTCTCACATCTCTCTCTTTAGCTGTAACCTCTACTCGGTATTTTTTAAAATCTCTGCCTCCTTGTGGATCGCTTGACTCCTGCCAACTCAAATACAAGAGTTCAGATGAGCTCTTCCAAGTCCCGTTCTTCCTTGCTGCCATTAGTGCTGCTGATGCCGCTTCCATATAGTTTCATATCCCTATTGACATTTATATTGGGTCCAAAAGAGTTTGGCTGGGATGGAGACCAGGATCAGATGGGGAATAAGGAGCCCGAAGTGGAACAGGTAATAAAAAACAGGCCTGGTGGTCAGGCAGGCAGAAATGAATGAGACAGGCTGGTAGTCAAGTACTGGGCAAGGCCGGCTGGGTGAGACTCAAGGAAGGGAAGAGCAAGGTGAGTCTGGGTTGCTACATACTCAGATGCATTAATCAAACTGAAAACAGGAGCAAATGTTGTAAGGGCCGTATTGTCTCCTCAGATCATTGGGGATGAAGAGCTGCAGTCAGAGGAAGATCTAAGGGAGGGCAAAGCTCTAAGCGTTGCAAGAAGCCTTACCCTGTCATGTAAATCCCTCCTCTCCCTTGCTGCTGTAGCCAGTCAGCAACGCCAAGATGTTGCTTTTCCCTGTGAGGATTGGCTAAAACGGTGCAGGAGAGGAGTGATTTCCACTGCAAGGTAAGGCTTCTTGCAAAACTTAGAGCTTTGCCCTCCCTTAGATCTGCCTCTGGCTGCAGTACTGGCTCCTGTTATAAGGGTGCTGCTGCAGTACATTAGAAATTGGGCTTCCTTGTGCTTGTTGGGAGGCCCTGGCAAGGAGTACAGGGACTGTGCCCTGCTGCCAAAATCTTCCACTTTGAGATTTCGAGCTCTCAGACATCAAAGCTTAACATACTGTTAGGTATGCTAGCAAAATTCATTCTAGATGCCAGACTTCCCGATCAGCTGGTCTTTCTTCTGAAGTGGAACCAATGCATTCAAAATTCTGCATGTTTGCATTAAACATGCCTGAGTCAGAATTGTCTATAACGGTGCTTCTCAAACTTTTTGGCACTGGGATCCACTGTTTAGAATGACAATCTGCACGGGTACCCATCAGAAGTGATGTCATGGCCAGAAGTGCCACCCTTGTGACGCTGGAGCCTTGTGAGATCCTGAGGATGCAGCAATAAGTTGGGTTATTTCTCAGCCATTTTCCATTTGCAAAGTGAATCAGAAAGAAAAAAAGTTGATTTACAACCTTGACACAAGCAAACCAACCACACAGCCCTCCCTCTTTCCAGCATCCCATCTTCCCATATTTTCAGAATGGCTGCTCTAGGTGCTTCACCACACACCTGAAATTGGATCATGACCCACTGGTGAGTCCTGACCCACAGTTTGGGAACCACTGGTCTATAACTTGGTTTGCCTTTAACGTTCAATCCTTCCTGATCAATCAATCAATCAATCAAATCAATCAATCGTATTTATATACCGCTTTTCAACAAAAGTTCACAAAGCGGTTTACAGGCAAAAGAAATTATAAAATTAAACGGTTCCTGATTGCCCTTCCTGATTAATATTATAGAAACTTGCATTTCTATAGCACATTCAAGTGTCCAAGGCACTTTACAAATGTCATCTTGATTGGATGCCAACAACAACCCTGTAAAGAATGGGTTCAAGGGCGCTATTGCTAGATCTGGTACTTCCCCCCACCCGCCACTGGAGCCACTACCAACTGAAATACAAGTACCAGACTTGCTGAGGTCATGCCGGTCTGGCCACCAAACTTGTCACTCACAGCAAAGCAACTATGATGCCCTTTGTTGGGCAGTTTGTCCTTGTCATGGGTAGACAGACCCTCTTCCCTGTGACAGTCTTGCTGATCTTCCAAATACGCTCTGGCATCATGAAGTACCTGAAGGAGGCACATCAGCGCACGGTTTCCAGAACTTTCTCGTGCTACTTGCAAGTTTACTTTGTTGACATATATCTGGACTAGGAAATGCTGTTGTCAGCTTTTTGATGTCAGGAATAAATGTGCAGAGGGACAAATAAGCTGGAGAAGAGAAATAAGCAAACTCTGCAAGGCATTTGGACAGATAAAAATACAAGAAATCATAAATAGTCATAAACCTGAAAAGCACTCTGGTCTATCCAATGCCACCCCTAGGACAAATAAACAGTCAATCCATTGTGAGGTGAGGGCGGGGGATGTAATAAAGTTGCTTGGTTGAAGATATAAGCAAGACATGAATGAGAAAAAGGCATCTATGGAATGTATAGTCTATGGCAGTGTTATTCAAACTGTGGGATGGGACCCACTTGGTGGGTAGTGAATGATGTCAGGCGGGTTGCGGAAAGCTGGGAGCAGCCATCTTGGAAACTGAAGACCTTACTCTTGTTATATTCCTGTTGTGAATGTTAACAGTTTGAATTTTCAAGTGAGGGTTTTTTTTAGTTTAGTTTTTAATTCAGCGCTTTTACATCATATTTTGTCCTCATCTTGTTTTCTGTCAGGGATGTTTTATAGCTGTACAATTGCTGCAGTCCAAGAATGCCAATTTACATTTCAAGAGTATCATTTTTTTGTGTTACAATGTCCGCACTTCCTGCTTGATGATGCCACTTCCTGCTATGACATCACGTCCGGTGGATCCTGACACATGTGCCATTCTAAAAAGTGGGTCCCGGTCTAAAAGGTTTGAATACCACTGGTCCAGATGTCATGCAGGGGGAACGCGGGGGAACTCAGTTCCACTAGTTAAATTTAGGGCTGACTCCGCCCACTTCACTCTCCCTCCCCCCCCCCTGCAATGCCTCTGCAAAGAGCTTTTTTTCTTGGTTGGCCAACACTCAGAGGGTTAAAGGGAGCGACTCCGGATTCTTGGGGGGGGCGAAGGCAGTGATGTCATTCAGGGGGAACGGAGCAGAACAGGCGTTCCAGTTCCTAATGAGGTGCCCTGGGTTCTGGGTTCCCAACAAGTGCCAATCAATGAGTTTCTGTTCCTAAATCATTTGAATGACACCACTGCACTGGTCTATAGAATTCCTAGTTTCACCAGGATGTAAACTGGAACCCTCTCACCTAGAATCATATTCTTCGCAAGATAGGGACATTTCACATGTTGCACAAATCTGTTCAGCTGCAGATGGATGCACATGTTCATACAGAATACTACAGTCTGCTGTCATTTCAAAGGAGAAGGGGATAAATTGGCTCTTCCATAAAAGTAATCAGTACAGCCAAGCTGAAAGAAGAACCTTCAGACTGGCTAGGCTTGTTACAGCACTGGTTGTTCTCAAAAGCGCAGGTCCGTCTGCCTTGCCTTACTCATTGGGCTATATAGTTACTCCAACCCAGACCTACACAACTTATGAACCAACAAGCCAATTACTGCCCACTAGCAATGTTTTGTGGCTTGCCAGATGCTTGTCAACTTTCCTGCTTTTGCTGTTACAGGCAGATAGAAAAACGACACAATAGTTTTATCAAGCCCTGGTGTGCCATTAAATTTTTGTTTAACAATACGATGGCATTACTCATAAATTCAAATTTTCCTAAATTTTGGCCACTAGTGGTATCACCCCCAAGGATGTCACATGGTGTAGTCCTCACCCCACACCCCCTAGTGACAGATCCACACTTGGCAGAAGCTCTTCCAGGACTCAAGCTGGTCTTCCCAGCCCTACCACCTGACATTCTTTTTTGTTATGGAGCCAGGCATTGAAACTGAATCAATGTGCTGCAAAGTACGTGCCCAGCCACTTTCCAATCATGCGTAAAAACAGCCTAGCTAAATTAGATCAAAAGGTCTCTCATTTGCACATACGTTTTCCAACTGTGTTCACTCAGATGCCTCCAGGGAGCGGACATGAAAGCAACAGACATATATAATAGGGCGCAATCCTAAACAGTGCCAGACTGGCGAGGCTGATGGGCCAGTGCCATATGTGAGGCTGTTTAGGAGGGGCCGGAGCCTCCCCGCGGCAAGGGAGCGTGCACTCCCTTACCGTAGGGGAGGCTCCAGCCTCCCCTATGTGCTCCTTGGATCTGCGCCCGCTAAAGAGCAGGCGCAGATCCGAGAAGACCGTGCAGCCCGAATTGGGGCAGCGCAGCCTCACTGATAGGCTTAGGAAGTGGCCATACGGCCACCTCCCAAGCCCACCCAGGTCCCGCCCAAGTTACGCCTCCCCCCTCCCACCAATCCCCATCCCGATATGGGACAGAGAATTCCTTGCGCTGACTGGCTTTGGCCGACACGAGGGAAGCGCCGTGTGGGAGCAACAGGACTGGCGCTGCCAGCAGCACCGGTCCTGTTGCTTTAGCACTGACGTGGGGGTGCTGCTAGGCGCTTCCGCATCAGCGCTAATGGCGGAGCGCCAACACAACAATGTTGCATCAGCACTCCGCCCCCACTATGATTGTACTGATAGTGTTTGTCCCCATCATCTAAATATTATATGTACCGTGCCTCTTGATAAGGTTCCTTATCTTGAAATCTGACTTTAGGATGCTTTTAGCTTGTGCCATTACCATGTTCTGGGGGCCCCCAAGAGCAAACTCCTGAACTGACTGGAACCATGTGGCATTCCCAGCTGCCTCTTGAGGGTTAATTGTGAGAATTTAGGGATCACTCACCTGAGAATTCAGGGGTCAGTCTGAACAAGTCTGAACAGGCTTGGGCTGTGATCCTGTGCCCCACATGGCCAACTGCTGACACCATCCTAGCTTTTCCCTTTCCAAATGTGGATCATTACCCATTACAAACCAACCAACCAACCAACCATGAACAAGAGAAGGCCTGTGAACCTTCATCCATATCGGAGAATGAACTCTTCCAAAACTTACTTGTACCTCATCCGAATGCAAACCTAAAATAGTGCCTTGCATTCAAATGATCTAACACAATGGTTCTCAAACTCTTTAGCACCAGGACTCACTTTTTAGAATGACAATCTGTCCAGAACCCACCAGAAGTACCATCATTATGGAGCCAGAGCCTGCTGTTTTCCTGAGAATGCAGCAATAAGTTCGGTTATATTTCTCAGCCATTTCCCAATAGCAAAGTTAATCAGAAAGAAAAAAGTCTATTTACAACCTTGACACAAGCAAACAACCACACAGCCCTCCCTTTTTCCAGTATCCTGTCTTCCCATATTTTCAATATGGCTGCTCTAGGTGGTTTGCGACCCACCTGAAAGTGGCCTATGACCGCCTAGTGTGTCCCTTTCCACAGTTTGGGAACCACTGAACTAGCAGTGAGAGAGGAAGCAAATGTATATTTTTTAAAGGGCATGGTATTGATTGTGGAGAGACTATTAAGTAACATTTGCCTTTTCTCCACACCTGGGCCATGACGCTTCTAAGGAGATGATCTCGAAAAGACATTACAGCTATCCCTTTTTACTGTGCCAATTTCATATGGCCTTGAGGATCTCTTGATCGTTTTAGTGTCCAGAGGACATGATCTTGTGCCTTGTCCTTTGTCGCTGGAGACTGGCTTGCAATGGCCAACCTTTGGGCTTTGGGGACATTTTGTTCCATTACATTTCAAGCTAATTAAGCTGTCAGTTAATGATTGAAATCATGGTGGGCGGAATGGCTATTTAGCATTGCCTGTAAATGTCTGTTGTCGCCACACAAAAGCCGCAGACTTTCTGCCTGATACCACAGGTAAGTAAAGAGTAGCACAATCAATAGTTCAGTGTGCCAGGGCATCATCATTCCTTGCTTTATAAGCCAGTACAAGTATCTTTAAATCAATTCAGCCTTTGACAAGAAGTCAATGCTCGTGGTTTAGGACTCATTTGGTCTTTATAAAGGTTACGTTTACAGGGTGCCACGGAAGTAGAAGTCTGTACAAACTGAGGTTTATGAACCGCAGCAAACATCTGGGAAAACTGGAAGTAAAAAAAAACCTTGCTAATCGGTTGCCTGGTCTGTAAGGAGAGAAAAGATTGTCTGGCTGACAGAGCACTTCCTCACTTCTGTGCAAAATGTGCAGTGGATTGATGCTCTTCTCCTTTAAAAAGAAATCTAGGGACAGGGTGCATTTGTACTGCATCTTCTGGTGTTGTCTTTTCCAAGCAAAACCAGAAGTGTATAAACAGACAATTTGACACGAAACACAAAATCTTCAGCTCAGAGTATATAACCCAGGATAGATTCACAGTCTGGTGCTTTCCTTCTGCTACAATGGAAGGGCAGAGATGATTGAGGGACCACCATGGCCTGGAAGCTCAGGTGTGTGTACCCTACCGCAGCATTTCTCAGCATGTTCCCCAGAACCCTGGGGCTCCCCGAGACTCCTTTAGGGGCTCTGCAAGCACAATGTAAGACCTGCACCATTTTCAGGTGTTGTGTTGAAATCCCCATCATTGTCCCCTGCTTCTGCTTACTCGTTTGTCTAGCTCCCCCCCTCCCCTGCTGTTCATCCCCCTCATTTCCTTCAGCCTGCCAGTTGCTAGCAGTAGTTCTTGCAGAGCTCGACTTGGTGCTGCATTGCTGAAGTACCAAAGCTCTGATTGGCCCAGTGGTTGCCTTCAAAAGACCATGCCATTGTTCCTCGGCTTTCTCAATATTGTGGCCAGGTCCCCTTTAGCAGAATCCAGGGTGAGCCCATAATTAGGATGGGGTGGCATCTCCTGGAAATGCTGCTGAGAGAGGTGAGTCTACATACAGAGTATCGTGAAATAGGTTTTAAAATATTCTTATTCTATTTAGCTGGTGTGCACATGGGTTTTCCAAGCACTGTGGAAGGCACTGAAAATACAGCCAATCCTCATTATCCAATATGGGATCAATGGGTACGTAATGTAAGGGGTACCTTATCTGTCATCAGAAGAATCCAGCGGAGACCCTCAGGAAGCCAGCAGAACGCAGCAGGAAGATCTCTGAATGCTGCAGAGACCATCTAGAGGCTACAGGGATCTTCAAAATGATGCCTGCAATCAGCATGGACCCCTTCTATATGGCCAGCAGATGCTTCTATTGGTCATTTTAAAGGGGTCAGTTCTTGATTGCAGGGGCCCATTCTGAAGATCCCTGCAGACTTTGGAAGGACTCTGCATAGTGGATAACAAGGACAGATGCGCAGATAATGAGGAAAATAGCAATTCTGCCCCTCGCAGATAAGCAAGGTCGCATATAAAGAGGATTGACCAAATGCTATGCTTAACAATAATGGTTTTATGTTTATTATTTATCAAGTTTTAAATAGCAGTGAACATTGCTAGTAAAAGGGACGCGGTGGCGCAGCGGATTAAACCGCTGCTGCTCGGCTTTCCAACCAGAAGGTTGGGAGTTCAAGACTGCATGACGGAGTGAGCTCCTGTTGCTTGTCCCAGCTCCTGCCAACCTAGCAGTTCAAAAGCACCTAAATGCAAGTAAATAAATAGGGACCACTTCGGTGGGAAGGTAACAGCTTTCCGTGCACTACGGCGTAGAGTCATGCGGCCACATGACCACGGAAGCTTGTCCTCGGACAAAACGCCGGCTCTACAGGCTTAGAAATGGAGATGAGCACCGCCCCCTACAGTCGGTCACGACTAGACCATTTGGTCATGGGGAAACCTTTACCTTTAAACATTGCTAGGTAGAGCCCACATAAAAGAAAAGCTATTTGGGGCTCCGCCAGTAGAGAGCTACATGGAGGCATCACAGTAAGTACTGCAGGCACGTAACGTGCCATGTAAGCGCGCCTCCCCACTTGCCATTGAAATCTGCGTATTGCTGTCACTGCCTGGAATGGCTCCAACTGTGAGTGGGAGGGGCCACTTACATAGCGCATTGCAGTGCCAGCAGTACTCACCATGATGCCCCTCCTGTAGCTACGCTACTGGATTCTACCTTAGTTTTTAGGAATCTCACAAGTTAGAGAGCCACAGCCCGGCAGGAATTAGATATCAAGTGGCTGCTCAATTCTCGAGATGTGCATGTGCAAACAAACTCAAGGTTTGGGGTATCATTCCATATCTGAGCAATGTACCAAGCCAACTTGTGTTGTACAATATGCCTGTCACATAAGACGAGCCCCACTGGATCAGGCCAAAGGGCCATCTAGTCCAGTTTCCTGTATCTCACAGTGGCCCACCAGGTGCTTAAAGGAGTTCAGTAGACAACAAGATGCTTGCATCCTGTTGCCACTCCCTTGCACCTGGCATTCTGAACTGGCCTACTATTAATGTAAGGAGGTTGCACCACTCATCATGGCCTATAGCCCATGATGGACTTTTCCTCCAGAAATCTGTCCAGCCCCCTTTTAAAGGCATCTAGACCAGATGCCATCACCACCTCCTGTGGCAAAGAATTCCACAGATTAACTACCCGCTGGGTAAAAAAGTATTTCCTTTTATCTGTTTTAATTCTCCCAACACTCAATTTCAGTGGATGTCCCCTGGTTCAGTTATTATGAGAGAGGGAAAAGAACATCCCTCTATTGACTCTATCCCTTTCGTGCATAATTTTATATGTCTCAGTCATGTCCCCCCTCAGGTACCTTTTTTCCAGACTGAAGAGCCCCAAATGCTGCAGTCTTTCTTTATAAGGGAGGTGCCCCAGCCCCGTAGTCACAGAGAATGCCAATTCCTCTCTTCTGGGTCCCTGTCACTAGAGAAGCTGGGCCACCCACTTTAAACACAGAACATTTTGCCTTGCTGTGTTGAAGCAAAATGCAGAGGTAGAATATTCAAATGGAGGATGGTCTATATCAGTTTTGACTATATGCGGAGAGGCCTTTTTTGTATGCTTCATCATGCTAGAAAAAGTATAACTATCACATCAGGGGGATGTGATAGTAAGACAGCCACAGCCTGTAATCCTATCCATGCCTACCTGGGAGTACGTCACATTGGCTACAGGGTCAGGGAACTTTTTTACCTTTTACCCCAAAATATATTTAGATATGCCGATGTTACCCCCTTGATTTGATTTTTAATACAGGTACTTACTAAAAATAGTAAAACAAATAATGAAAGATAGGTGTCCTCTCTCTGTCCTCTCTCTCTCTCAATGGCGCAGCAATTAGTTGACTCTACTGAAGAAGCTGGCAGACTTGGAGGCGGGGCCCAGGGCATCACGCAGGGAAGCGTATTAGACACAAGGGCCTGAGGCACTGCACTGCGTCAGGTCCTTGTACGCTACAGTACTGTAACACACACAGCCGGGCATGTGTATAGAACAGTGATGGCAAACGTTTTGGGCTTGGTGTGTCAGAAATGTGGAAAATTCGTAACTCAGCTCTGCTGGTGTGTCCAACCCCCCCCCCCAAACACACACATGCTGCAGGGCTTGTCGCCCAAGTTTAAAGAGAGAGACGGAGGCACAGACAGCGTGCGTGCGGAGGAACAAGTCTTTGCAGGGAATCGCTTAGATTCATATGCATGCCTAGCTGCCGTCCATTACCCCCAGGAATTTCATTTTTACCCCATTTGGGGTAATTTACCCCTGTTCCCTGACCACTGGGCTACAATGAAACTTACTTCTGAGTAGACATGCATAGGATTGGTCTCACAGCCTCTACTGCATCCTGGGGCTGGTTTGGGACTACAATGGGACAGAGAGTTAACAAAACTAAATTCTTACTTACCTATGACACTGCTACTTGGATCTGTGCCAGCTTTCCACTTTAAAGAGGGGGCAGCACAAAATGCATGTGATGTACAATTTTTAGTGCAAAAATGCCCACTGCAAAGGCTGTTAATATTCTTCTTGCTTATTGTTTCTGTTATCAACTGCTGGTTTTTGCTTTTTCAAAAAAAATGGCAGGACATTCATGTACATTTTTCTTTAGATTCATTGCTATGAATTTGTATACATGCTGATGCACATTGAAAAACATTAACGGGGAAAAATCTCTTGCTGTGCACTAATATGCATAAATAAGGACAGTTGAGGAATTCAAAGACTCCTTTTTAAGCCCCTTGCTATGCGCTAATGCAAATGCAGATATACCTTAAAAGGCTCCCTTTTAAGCCCACCTGCATTGTTCTGATGGACAAACATGCCTGTTTTTTTTTTTTTTAAAAAAAATGGAACATCTCCTTTGTGACTTTATTTTTATGGCTTTGTATCACATTCCGCCATCACCAAAAACAAGGAGGCCCTTAAAGATCGTAGCAAAGCTGAGCTTCCCAATCTGGCTTAGTGCTACTCAAAACACTGCAAATGCGTTTTTATTTTAAATTGTGTGACATTCTAAAGCTTTTGAGATGATTGACAAAAGCCAGCTATTTTTAAACCTTTGTGCCAAAGAACTGCTGCTTACTTTATGTATGGAAGCAATGTTTTCTAAGTGTGGTGGCAGTGGTAGCTTTTTTGCAGCCATAGATGTCCACATGCTCAGAGGCTCACCATGCGTACACGCTTGTTTTTAGGGTCCAGAGTCACTGCACACTTGCAATTTCTGCCTTTCTGCAGAGAGATCATAGCAATATTAAATTATTTTATTAAGAGGTCATTCCTAACCTGGAATTAGGCTGGTACAGTTAGGCCAGCAAAGTTTGGCTGGCACAAAGGCCACCGTAAAGCGCGTTTGGACCCCCCTTCGAGTCATTGTCTGCGTGACAATGTGTGTTGATGTCCTCTCTGACTCCAAGAGTGGTCTAAACATACTTTACGGTGTCCCTTGTGCCATATTTTGCTGGCCTAACTCCAGGTTAGGATCAATCAACTAACAGTATTTATATACCGCTTTTCGTTACAAAGTTCACAAAGTGGTTTACAGGCAAACAGGGGTGCCAATTTGTCTTCAACATGGAAGGGGCAAAGCCACGGCCCCTGATGTGGCCATGCCCACACAGCACAAAAATTACGCCATGCACAATATATTGAACACAGATAGTATCTGCATCATTTCTGCCCCCATCTCCTTTTCTAGCTGTGAATAGTGGCAGTCCTAGGAAGTCCTTCCAAAGCAAGGGGTAGGGGTAGGTTTGGGTTCCCCCCCCCCGAACGTTTTTGATTAAAATAGCAAATTGTGGTGTTATGTGTTTTTATCCAAATTTTTTGGATAATGATTGTGCTAGAATTTTGACATGGTAGTGAGGAGCGGACAGGGAGGAGGAGATGCATGCCAACATGGCAGAGGCACATACGAGAGGGCAGGACACTCGCAAAGGGGGCAGAGTGTCTGCCCCAGAGGTGCCCAACCCAAGTAGGGCTGGGGCTTGAGGAACAGACACGGAGGAGGAGATGCGTGCCAGCATGGCAGGCAGCCCACCACCAGCTTGGTGGCACAGAATGACCCAGAGGAGATTATTGCCCTTGATTCCAAGGACTTCGGGGGAGTGCCTGCCACAATGACAGGTGAAAGGTGGGATTCAGGACTCAGATCCGTTTGCTACGAAGGTTTGTGCCTTAGCACTTGCAAGTTGCAACTGATGCAGCATGGCATCTAATGGACAAATATGAGTTGCCCCCCCCCCAAAAAAAACTGTGGCTACTGGCCAGGTATGAAGAACAGAGATTCAGGTGAGGGGAGTCATAGCGAACGTGGCCCTCTGCATGTCATTCCTAGAAATGAACTCATCCGCAATCACATCGAGGTCAGCCACCTTGGCCAGCTCCGCCTGCACCTCCAGTATGGCCAGATGGTTCAGGTGCTGCTGAGTGAGGGTTGATCTTAGGTAGTTTTTGAGCCTTCGAAGGCAGGAGAATGATCTTTCAGCGGCTGAGGTCGAGACGGGGACTGTCAGCAGTTGTCGCAGGAAGGTCACCAACTCTGGGAGCAGGACCCTGATCCCCCCGGGGTCCTGCTTGAGAAACTTGACCACGGAAGCCACACTGACCCCGGTCTCGTCCCGGTGTCCTACAGCAATTAACAACATGTCTCTGTGCAGCAGTAGCCGCTTCTTATCCACATCATTTCCGAAATGCTCCCAGAGTTCATGAAACCCAGGTTCAGCCCCAGTGCGGACATTTCTCTGCCTTGGCCATGAGGTCAAACACCTCAGATTGGAACAGTGTCCTGATACACTGCATAGTTGTGTCCACAACCTCATGGAACACTTGCTGGTATACATGTTCTGGAGAGCTGAAGGGGCACACATCTTTGTTAGCCGTGTCATCCAATCAAGCTGGAATCTTCCTTGGCCTTGGAATCTTTGGCCGGTCAATTGACAGGGACTTGCTTTTGGAAGTGACCTCGGCCCAGAAAGATTGGAACTGCCCTCAGAGTCCAACTAGCATTTCGATGAGCATGGAGATAATGCTCGCCACCTTCAGAAATGGAAGCGATGGGCTTTGAAGCACCGTGTTGGCAGTATCCATGTAGCCGAAGACTTTGCAGAGCACAGAAAGTTGGAAAAAAATTCAAACTTGCACACAGAGTTCAGAAATCCCTTGGCTTTGGACATAGAATCATGGTGTTGTGACGAGTTTGCGATTTCCAACAGAGCCTCGGCTATTCCCACATAGTTGGAGAGGATCGAGGATGGGGAATGACAGCGTACTGTCCACCGAGTTGCGTAGAAAGGGCACAGACCACACGCAGGTCCCTCTCCGGCTCGGCCTTGAAACGCCTTGAATACGGCATAGCGTTGGGGAGAATCGTGAATGAAACTGATCAGTTCCTGAGCCTGTAGTAGGAATTGGCAGCATCTGTCAACCTCCTTGATGAAGCGCTGGACAGTTAGGCTCAAGCTGTGAGCCATGCAATGCACAAACAAAGCTCGGGGTTCCGTGCTCCTCATTCTGGCCTGCACGCCACTTATTGACCATGCCATGTTGTGAGCCCCATCAAAGCATTGGCCTCTTCATTTGGAGACTGGTACGTTGAATCTGCAGAGGACATCCAAGATAATACGGTAGATGGTCTCTGCCTGGGTATCAGAAGTCACATGGAACCCCAGAAACAATTCCTCTACTTCCTGGTCCAACGTGACAATCTGAAAGCAGTTGGAGACCTGCTCCTGGATGGAGATGTCAGAAGTCTTGTCCACCATCACCACGTAACATTTGGCCTGGGTGATACGAGACACCAAAGAATGGGTGACGTGGTGGCTCATTATCGCCAGCATCTCGTTGCGGATCTCATGAGAGCACCACTTGTAGGAATTGCGCTGCATTCACCTCTGCAAGAGGGGGGAATCGTCACATCTCAACTGCAGAAGTGTGGATAAGTTGCTGGACGCATCCACATGGCCATGAATCAATAGTCCCTGGGTGGCTAGATGTCTCAGAGGTGTCATTATCTTCAGCAGAGCCTCCCTGTTCTCCAGTCTGGCTTTGTGGTGGGCGCTGGACAGCTGAGTCAAGACAGTCAGGCCAGATGTGAGGATTTTGAGCACCAATTCACGGTGGCATTCAGACCTCTCATGCTTCCTGAACCTTTCCAGACCATTCTTCCAGCCACGGAACCCTGTTTCAATGAAGCTCAAATTCAGTTTACTGGAGAACGTCACACAGTTGTGCTGAAATGCCAACTTGCAAATTCTACAGAAGGCAGCTTTCTTTGAATCATCGTATTGCAGCGAAGGATACGTCTTAACCCCATGCGGTCTGAAGGTTCTGATCTGCACGCCACATTGTGTGCCTGACTGCTGGACTGGCTCGCCCCTCGTCTGCGGTTCAGGTGGAGGCAGAACCACTTTGTCTTCTATGGAGCTTGGCTTTCTCTGGGTGAGGTGGATGGCAACGAGGAAGTGGGTGGCAAGGAAGAGGTGGAGGATGGTGTTTCTCCACTGTCAGCAGGCGCTCTAGCTCTCCTCGCAATAAAACGGTCCATACCTGCCCCTTCCTGTGCTGTACTTTGAGAACTGGCAGGCAGCCTGGGTTCTATTCACCCAGCTGCAGTGCCCAAGACAGAGCTTGATTGGAACAAACTAGGATTCAGTCCTGGACTGGAATGAGGCGCAGGAAAAAACCCACCCAGAAATAAAGGCTGCTTCAGAGTTGGTTGCCTGCTTGAACTGTGAGCAAGGCTGCCCCTGGATTCTAGTCACCCAGCTGCAGTGCCCAACAGCACAGAGCTTGATTGGAACAAACTAGGATTCAGTTCTGGACTGGACTGAGGCATAGGAAAAACCCCACCCAGCTGCCCCTTGGTGCAGGCAGGTTTGGTTCACTTCACCACCAGTTCCCTAAACAAAACTGAACTATAACTGTAAGCCCTCCGCCCAACCAACCAAAAAACAACTAGTCTACTAATCTGAAGAAGCCCAGCACCCCCAAAGAGAAACTTTTTAAAGAATTGAATTGAAAAGTGAAAAAGCCCTGTCTCTCTGAATTAGCAGAGCACACACAGTAATATTGCGGCCTCTGCCTGAGTATTTTGGACTTGCAGTGCAGGCAGGCAGCTAGCAGAATCTCCCCTCCCACTCCCACCTTTCTCCTCCATCGTGCGCACTCCAAATGAGGCGTGGAGCGCAAGGCAGAACTACTTTAAGGCTGTCCAACTCTCTGGGCGGCCAGCCGGTCAATCAGGGGGCTGGAGGGGAGGAACCATTGGGATGCAGCAGCATCCCATTGGCTCTTGCTGCTTCTACAGTGAGCATGCGCAGTGGTCGCGACCCGAGGCAATCACTGCGCATGCTCACGATCCCTGAGAGCCCGAACATGCACAGTGGTTGTCTTGCATCGCAACCAACTGCACATGCTCGCGGTCGGCTACTCTTTGCAGGGGTACGGGGGCCAGATATTGGGATGCCACAGCTACACCCCCAAAATATTGGGAAGGCCGCTGGCCCCCGTGCCACCACAAACTCGGCGCTACTGCAGGCAAATAATAATAAATGGCTCCTTGTCCCAAAAGGGCTCAGAATCTTAAAAAAAAATAAAAATAAACCGGAGTATCTAAAACCAGAAAAAAAGCCAACGCAACAACAAAGTAACACGTCCTAGTGTACACCATTAATCTATGATAACGAACATAGGCATATTTGTACTACTGCATATATCTTGTGTACACAGATATGGTCAGATATGTTGATATGTAGCAGAGATTTGCAAAGGGCCTCACATTAATCATGAACTCCCTTTCTCTGGCTTCCTACACACTCACTTCTGTGTAAACAAATTCTGAGATTGAAAGCAATTAAGGAGGGTCATTACCTATATATAGTTCGTTAATGATGTCAGTCTTCAATTTACAAATTGGGTGTTTTATGAGTCATTTCCAACAGGAACATTCCAATCATTTCTCCTTCTAGGATCACACAATGCTAGAGTTGGAAGGGACCTTTGGGATCAATTAACCCAACCGTTTACAACGGCAAATATTAAAATACAGCAAAACAGCAAAATAATGAAAATTATTCTTTAATATACCCTTAAAAAGCAATAAACTAAATTACATTCTACTTGTTTCGTAAATTGTTTTGTGACAGGGCAATTTTGTTCCCTAGACCCAGGCACCAGAGATTATTTGCACGTTTGCACAAGATTGCACAACCTTCTTGCAAAAAAAAGTGCTGGACTTGAATTCTGGAAATTTTGTAATTCAAGGGCTCATCCGAGCCATTCCCGGCTCGCAGTGCGCCCAGGGGCGGGGCAACATCGCCATGCCCCTAGCGTGGCCACCCCACCCCCGCACGTCACCCAGCCACGCCTCCCTGCACCCAGAATGACTCCATTAAGGAATGATATGAGCACAAAGGAGAGTGGGGGCAAAAAAGAGCGCAGGTTGTTCCGTATTGGGGGACCTCACCGCTGTCAGCGTCCATTGCGTTTGCCACCCCCCTTGCAGCACCCTCCCTCCGCCTCTGGGGCTCCTCTGTATTTGCAATGTTCCAAGTGGAGAAAGGCAGCCTTCTTCCTTATTCTGAAACCTGACGAGAACCTTCCCCGAGGCCTCTACTCATAATTGCAAGAATACAGATGGCAGCATCCACTTAGAAGCGATAGCGCAAACTCAGCGTATTTATAATCTCCTCCATTATTTAAAGATTTAATTTAGCTAATGTCTTAACTAGTCATTCATCAGAGGCTGTAGATATTCATCATTTATTTTGACATGTTACCTGGTAGAAATGGGAGCCTGATGAAGCTGTTAGCAAAACTGAAATTTGTATATAATTGATATGGCTGCTATAAAATCCCCAAACTGGAGTGGTTTTGTAGAATAATTTAGCGACTGGGTTTTTACAGTGTGTTGTTTGATCTTCTGTGGCAGTTATAGACCATGACAGAAATTAACTCCATTTATTTATTCTAGATATGCTAAGCCCCACATGAAGTTTTTAGAACTGGAAAATGGACTTCTGTTCCCAGGAGTTCACTGTGTCCTTCAATAAATGTTTCTAATTACAGCTCCCACCCCAAAGAATAGAAGGGTGCAGCATATGAGTTCAGCAAGCTGTACTAAGGCCACAACTGTGTTCCTGAATGCCTGCCCCCTACTGTTCCAACTGATAATAGGGAAATCTTGTATAGAGAATGGGAATCTGAGAGCTCAGCCATGGCATGATTTGATTGCTTTCCCTGCTTTCTTGTATGCCCTGGCAAGGGCTCCTGAGCAGTGGAGTAGCTACCTATGGGGTGGGGGGGGGTGCAGCACCCCAGGTGACATCTTCAGAGGGGGTGACACCGCTAAACCCCAAATTCCAAAAATCGCAGGTTTATGGCTTAATATGGTCATGCTGTATACCGTTGGATGTGCAATTCCACCTGGAATTCAATGAAAAAACCCAGCGTGTAATATCTCTATTCTGTCAACATGTATGGCCAAAAATGTAAAAACCGAAAATAAAACTCTTTGAACAAATCGTGATTTTCAAAATCGTGGTTTTAAGGAATAATGACATCATGCTGTATACCGTTGGGTGTGGAATTCCACCTGGAATTCAATAAAAAAATCAGAGTGTAATATCTCTATTCTAGCAAAAGGTATGGCAAAAAAAGTAAAAACCGAAAATAAAACTTCTTTTGCAAAAATTGTGGTTTTTAAAATCGTGGTTTAAAGGAATAATACCATCATGCTGTGTACCGTTGGATGTGGAATTTCACCAGGAATTCAATGAAACCTCCTGGAGTGTAATACCTTATTGCTAGCAAAAAATATGGCCAAAAAAAAAAAAAACCCAAAAAATTGCTGTGGGTGTGTGTGTGTAAAAAAATGAAGTAGCCCCAGGTGCAAAATGCCCTAGCTAGGCCACTGCTCCTGAGTAGTTGAAAACTGCCTGATATCTTCTGTGTCATGTGACTCTCAGCACCTAACCAGAATCTTCAAAAAGATGGCAGGTGTTTTTATCCAAACCCAGCAAAGGAGATCACCTAAAACCCTCTTCTCTGGAGCCATAATGGGCTCCGATTGCACCTGAGGCAAGGTGACATTGCCCCCTGTGTCACCGTGTCCTAGCATCTTTGCCCTACCCCATGCATCTGCATTTCAGAGCCAAACAAGTGGAAGAGAGGGTGGGCAGGCCATAGGGAAAACAGTGGCTGCCACCAGTGGGAAGGGGGTGCCATGTTTTGTAGCAGTAGGGTTTTTTTTTTCTCCATGTCCAGGAACAATGAAGTGTATGCAATCGTGGTCCTACCGTTGAGGGGGTGGGGGCAAATGCCCCGGGTGCAGCACTGGTGAAGCAGGAGGAGGGTGGCAACAAGGCGGCTCGCCTCTCCAAGAGGCGAGAGGTGTTTGGCCCACCTCCCCTCCCTTGCCCCTGTAGAGCTCCAAATTGGAGCCTGGCATGGTGTGGGGGCATGAAGGAGTGGCACACAGGGGTGCGGAACCAGCAGAGGGGACGGGCCTCCACAACTGAGTGTACGGACCCTGTAGAGAATGAAAGAATTGCTAGAGAGTCACCCACCAGAAGGAAATCTGCCATTGTTTTTTTGACAAGATGGCCAATAAAAACAGTACCTGAAATTGCTGCCGTTTGACAGGTAAGTCCCCCATGGTTCCCTGTGAACTAAATGCCATTAAGTTCATTCATTCACTTCCCATTCGTTTTGTAAACGGTCCCAAATGGATCTCATTTGGATCCATTTTTCATTCCTTCTGAAAGAAATGCTCACCCTTAATAGCTATAGATATTTGAAAATGGGAAGATTTGTAACCAAAGGCTCATTAATTAATTCTGTCATAATGAAACAATAGTCAACACTTAAGGAGGCATTATTTCCCTGCTGGTTCTAGTTTTTGCACAAATTATTATGTCTAGTTCTCATTATATATTCTTCGTTTAATTTTTACCAGTAAAAGGATCCTCATGTGCCAATTCTCAAGAGGGCAATATTACCAAGAAATCATTTTGATAATAATTTTAAAGGGATGGAGTCCTCCATTATAAACTCTCGATTAATTTGGGTATTAAAAATTAATTTGCTTCTCTTTGATTAGAAATGCAAGATAAATAAATAGATTCTCCGGGAAGATATGACTTCTCATTTCTAGGGAGCATGTGTTGGTAGGGTCCTACTTACTGCTTGCATATTAACTCCTAGAGTGGATGAATTCCCTCCCTTAAGTGTATTGAATTGGGGATGTCACGTAATCATTACTTCTCCTGTTTTTTGTCTAGCCTCAAAAATCAAATCACTTTTTCACATAATTCCTTTAAGAGCCCTGAGCATGTGTGGGGAATATGTGGAAGTACATTAAAAACAACATTATTTTCAAGTGGTATCCTCTTATATTTAGCAGGGGGAGAGCAATTGTCCCTTTTCACCCCAGCACAGTGTCTTTCTCGTGGCTGTTGCTGGTGGTGTTCTCCATAAGCAGCAGACGTAGATCTGAGCAAGCCCATTGGGGTGACTGGCACCTGCTCCAGGCTCTTGTTGTTCAGTCGCTAAGTCGTGTCCGACTCTTCGCGACCCCATGGACCACAGTACGCCAGGCCTCCCTGTCCTCCACTAGCTTCTGGAGTTCACCCAATTTCATGTTCACTGCTTCGATGACACTATCTAACCATCTCATCCTCTGCTGCCCCCTTTTGCTTTCAATCTTTCCCAGCATGAGGGTCTTTTCTAAAGAGTCCTCTCTTCTCATGAGGTGGTCAGGCTCTAGCCAGTTCCTAACTTGCGCTTGATACAGCACAGCTCCACCAGCCTTCCCACTCCAGCACAAGTTAGGATTGCGCCCTTAAAGTGGTACATAGAGCAGTGCTCTTCAAATGGTGGGTTGTGACCCACCACTGCGAACAAGCAACGGCTTTCCCCCCTTAAGGGGAGTGGCCCAGGATTGGGTGCCCCAACAGCGCTGCAGCGATCACAGTGCTGCAGGGATCCAGGGGCATGGAAAAGGACCTCAGAGGGGAGGGAGGTTTGCATCCCCCTCTGTTGTCCCTCCTCGCTGAAGCAATGCACTCCAGTTTACAATCAGAACTCGACCGCCCCTGCAAACACTTGCCAGCTGTCTTCGAACATGGTCTTAGAACGCTGACATAGACTATTGCAATTGGTCTTTGAACCACAGTGGAGGTAAAGTGTTACCATGCCCTACCCCCTCACAGGCATTATTTAACACCCCCCCCACACACACACACACACTATTTAAATACTAACAAAAACACCAGGCCCTGTTTAGCAGTTTCAGTGTCACGTGTAGTTTGGCCCTAAGCAGTAATGCAGCTACAGGGGAGGCGCCATGCTAAGTATTGCAGGAACTGCAACATGCCATGAGAGTAGCCCCTTTCATTGCCTCTCCAACTCCTTCTGGGTAGTGGTGGCAATGCAGGGCAGTGATGTCATTCAGGGGGAATGGACCAGAACGGGCGTTCCAGATCCTAACGGGCTCCATGGCTGGTTCTGGGTTCCCGACAAGTGCCAATCAAAAGTGAGTTCCTGTTCCTAAATCATTTGAATGACACCACTGATGCAGGGGCTTCTCCTGCGCTATGCTGTCACTGTTGGAGTGGCTTCAGTGGCGCGTGAGAGAGGCTGGAATACAGTCCAGGAGGTTTTCCATTGCAGGAGTCAGATGTCAAACTAGAATTGGTATGTCTGAGACCTCACAGCACCATGAGATTTCCAGAAAGTGACATGACAAATCCTCATTATAGGAGAATTGTGGTCTGAAAAAAAAATCAATTTAAAGGGTTCCAGTGGCTATTCTTATTGCCGTGAAATCATCCGTCAAGCAGTATCATTTTACCCAGCCTACCTGCTGTATTGTATCCACAGGAACTGAGCCACATTCTCACAGAGAAAACAATTCCACTTCCCACCACTGAAAGATGGCATCACTGCTGGGCTGCTCACTGCATAACATCAGTTTTCTTGGTGTAGATGTAGCATGTCCTGTGTTTTTGCCTATTTTTCATTCGTTTTGGACACTTCTGACCATCCCCGGAAGCTCTGTGCTGCCTCTGCCAATTGGGGTGGGGAGGGGTGGAGCTTCCTATAGCCACTGATGTAAGCAAAGAGCAGGGGTTTTTTTTTGAAGGTTGTTGCAGACGGCTGCAAGCTTGAGCAACTCTGAGAGGGCAAACGTATTTGACACGTTGGGCTGACGCAACACGCTTGCGTCAGGCCAACATCACTAGCGCCGACGTGGGGGCACCGACCGGCACCCCCGCATCAGCGCTAATGCCATTGGTCCGACACTAGCAGCAGCTTTGCTGGGCAGAGGTGCCGCAGGGCCACTCCTGCGCCAAGCATACACAGCTGGTGAAAGAGTGGATCCAGGTGTGGAGAGGGCGGGAGGGAGGAACTGGGCAGTGGGTGGGTGGGCCGGAAGGCATGCCAGCCCAGGGAGGGGGGCGGAGGCAGGATGAAGCCGATAGGCCACACCCAAGCCTCTGTCCCCAGGCCTTGCGGCCCCAATTAGGCTCAATACAGCAGACGCATATCCGAGGAAACCAATGGGGAGACGGGAGCCTCCCCTGGGGCAAGGGTGCTAATGTGGGAGATTCCCCAGCACACCAAAGTTGCCCTGGATTTGGTGCAGGCCCACCGGGGCCATAAGTTGTTTCAACTCATATATTAACAGCAAAATAAAAAATCAG
The DNA here is from genome assembly GCA_029204185.1 of Lerista edwardsae. Lineage (NCBI taxonomy): Eukaryota > Metazoa > Chordata > Lepidosauria > Squamata > Scincidae > Lerista > Lerista edwardsae. The sequence continues at coordinate 1,480,909 of JAJKFI010000161.1, read as the reverse complement.
TACTGCAAAAATTGTTGAGCATTTGATTCTACTGGTTTGTGGAATTTCTTTGTGCCTCGGAATGGGCTTGCATCAGTGTCCCAAGAGTTTTGCAGCAGCATCTCTGCTGAAATTCAGTGTTCATGAGTCATTCCTATTAGAGGCATATTGAAGAAACTCTTGCTAGCTACTTTCTCTCTTGTGTCTGCAAACAAGCCTTGAACAATGGAATCATCCCATTGCTCAATGACCAAGCAGTGTTTTCAGTATACCAATTTCATCTATCTGCAAATAACTTTAAAAAACAACAACCCAAAAACGTAGGGTGCAAGCCTAACCTGCAATTAGGCTGCAATTAGGCTGCACAAGGACCACTGTAAAGCACATTTGGACCACTCTCATAGTCAGGGGGGATGATACACATCTGTGTGCTGGCCTCCCTGACTCTGAGAGTGGTCCAAACATACTTTATGGGTTCCTTTGTGCTAGCCAAACTTTGCTGGCCTAACTGTGCCGACCTAATTCCAGGTTAGGATTGCGCTCTTAGACTGCATTCAAAATTCTTTGAGGACCAGACTGTTTTGCTGTATAGTTATCAGTAAAAAAAAAATGTCGGACAGCTTAGCGATGTTTGTCGAAATATATTAAAGGAATTATTTGTCAGATGCAAATTTTTACATCTCCAAAGACAGAAATACAGAATAATACAGTGGCAAGTCGGTCTTTTTTTTCTCTTTCGAGTCTGTCATTCCTTATATTCTGCTGTGACTCATTCAGGATAAAAAGTACCCTAGATCCAATTGCCTCTTCTGATAAAGATGAGAAATCAGTCAGATAGCCGATGACAAAAGGAAATTCACAACCAAAAATATAGAAAAAGTCTCTTTGAAGAATCACAGACACACTTAGTACACTGCTGGTTCTTAAGATCATCCAATAAATGTATGCTTGAGAAGTAATTCATGGTGCTAGCTGTCCTCTGAAGACTCTTACAGCACAACCCTAAGCAGTGCTGGATCAGGCCCTTGCACATGGGGAGGCGCCTCCCTTATGGACTCCTCAGATCTGTGGCTGCTAAACAGCTGACTAAATCGGGGCCACATGGCCTGGGGAATCCAGAAGGTTGAATGGAACATAAGAACATAAGAAGAGCCCTGCTGGATCAGGCCAAAGGCTCATCTAGTCCAGCTTCCTGTATCTCACAGCAGCCCACCAGGTGCCCCAGGGAGCGCATGAGACAACAAGATGCTTGCATCCTGTTGCCATTCCCTTGCAGATGAACCACGACCCTGAGAGTCTCAGTCAGCAGTCTGCTTAAACACTTTTAGCTGGATTACCAGGGCTTTTGTTTTTAGATAAACTGATTTGATTTTATCCTGTCTATTTTGACTCCCCCTACTGTAGGAGTAACAGGCAAGTTTGGTCTTGGAGTCCAGAATGAAGCAGGGCAAAGACTGATAGAGTTTTGTCAGGAGAACACATCCGTCATAGCAAACACGCTTTTCCAGCAACACAAATGGCGACTGTACACATGGACTTCACTAGATGGTCTACATCGAAATCAGATTGATTACATTCTTTGCAGCCAAAGGTGGAGAAGTTCTATACAGGCAGTCAAAACAAGACCTGGAGCTGACTGTGGCTCAGATCATGAGCTTCTTATTGCAAAATTCAGGCTTAAACTTAAAAAAAGTAGGGAAAACCACTAGGCCCTCCATGTATGACCTAAATCAGATCCCAAACGAATATACAGTGGAGGTGACAAATAGATTTAGAGGCTTAGATTTGGTAGACAGAGTGCCTGAAGAACTTTGGACGGAGGTCTGTAACATTGTACAGGAGGCAGCAGCTAAAACCATCCCAAAGAGAAAGAAATGCAAGAAAGCAAAGTGGCTATCTGAAGAGGCTTTACAAATAGCTGAGGAAAGAAGAGAAGCCAAAAGTAAGGGAGAAAGGGAAAGATATACCCAACTGAATGCAGATTTCCAGAGAACAGCAAGGAGAGATAGGAAGGCCTTCCTCAATGAGCAATGCAAAGAAATAGAGGAAAACAATAGAATGGGAAAGATTAGAGATCTTTTCAAGAAAATTTGAGATGTCAAAGGACAATTTCATGCTGAGGTAGGCACAATAAAGGACAAGAAAGGCAAGGACCTCACAGAAGCAGATGAGATTAAGAAGAGGTGGCAAGAATACACAGAGGAACTCTATAAGGCCGATCTCAATGTTCCTGATAACCACAGTGGTGCGGTCACTGAGCTCGAACCTGACATCCTGGAGTGTGAAGTCAAGTGGGCTTTAGAAAGCCTCACTAACTACAAAGCTAGCGGAGGTGACAGCATTCCAGCAGAATTACTCAAAATCTTAAAAGATGATGCTGTCAAAGTGCTGCACTCCATATGCCAGCAAATTTGGAAAACCCAGCAGTGGCCACAAGACTGGAAAAGATCAGTTTACATTCCAATCCCAAAGAAGGGCAATGACAAAGATTGTTCAAACTACTGCACCATTGCACTCATTTCACATGCTAGCAAGGTGATGCTCAAAATCCTACAAGCTAGGCTTCAGCAGTATGTGAATCGAGAACTACCAGATGTACAAGCTGGTTTCCTAAGAGGCAGAGGAAGTAGAGATCAAATTGCCAACATTCGCTGGATCATGGAGAAAGCAAGAGAGTTCCAGAAAAACATCTACCTCTGCTTCATTGACTATGCTAAAGCCTTTGATTGTGTGGATCACAACAAACTGTGGCAAGTTCTTGAAGAGATGGGAGTACCAGACCACCTGATCTGTCTTCTGAGAAACCTGTATGTGGGTCAGGAAGCAACAGTTAGAACTGGACATGGAACAACCGACTGGTTTCAAATTGGGAAAGGAGTACGACAAGGCTGTATACTGTCACCCTGCTTATTTAACTTATATGCAGAGTACATCATGAGGAAGGCAGGGCTGGATGATTCACAAGCTGGAATCAAGATTGCTGGGAGAAATATCAACAACCTCAGATATGCAGATGACACCACTCTAATGGCAGAAAGTGAGGAAGACCTAAAGAACCTTCTGATGAGGGTGAAAGAGGAAAGTGCAAAAATTGGCTTGAAGCTCAACATTAAAAAAAACTAAGATCATGGCCACCACTCCCATCACTTCCTGGCAAATAGAAGGGGAAGAAATGGAAGCAGTGACAGACTTTATTTTCCTGGGCTCCAAGATCAGCGCAGATGGTGACTGCAGCCATGAAATTAAAACACGTTTACTTCTTGAGAGGAAAGCTATGGCGAACTTAGACAACTTAATAAAAAGCAGAGACATCACCCTGCCAACGAAGGTTCGCATAGTCAAAGCAATGGTTTTCCCAGTAGCGATGTATGGCTGTGAGAGCTGGACCATAAGAAAGGCAGAGCGCTGAAGAATAGATGCTTTCAAATTATGGTGCTGGAGAAGACTCTTGAGAGTCCCCTGGACTGCAAAGAGATCCAATCGGTCAATCCTCCAGGAAGTCAAGCCTGATTGCTCCCTGGAAGGACAAATCCTGAAGCTGAAGCTCAAGTACTTTGGCCACCTCATGAGAAGAGAGGACTCTTTAGAAAAGACCCTCATGCTGGGAAAGATTGAAGGCAAAAGGAGAAGGGGGCGACAGAGGATGAGATGGTTAGATAGTGTCACCGAAGCAATGAACATGAAATTGGGCGAACTCCGGAAGCTAGTGGAGGACAGGGAGGCCTGGCGTGCTGTGGTCCATGGGGTCGCGAAGAGTCGGACACGACTTAGCGACTGAACAACAACAACAACTGTGCTTATATGTGAGCTACCGTTACTGCGGCTCGTTTTTCCACCCGTGTTTCCTTGGAACTAATGTTTGTGTATTTTTAACCTGGTTTTATTGCAATTTTATGGTGCATCTTTCTCGTATGGCAGTTTTCCTTCCTCCGCGCCCAGTTGCCATATGGTGGACTCCCTTTGCAACCACGATTGAAGGGGGGTTTGCTATTCAGAGGAGGGGGGGAAGGCTGAACTCCTCCAGGCATGCCAGGGTCAGTGCCAGCACCTGCTGGGCCCTGGGCCACAGCCCAACTCTGGGACCAGATCCCTGCAGGCCCACATTCTTCATTACCCCACCCCACCTTCATTTCCTCCAGCATACTCTTCTCTCACCTGCTCAATCTTATATAGAGGTGAGAAAAACTAGACTCACCGAGTGCTGAAGCAGCCATGAGGCACCCCAATGGACCCCTGGACATTTGCCATGGTAAGCCCACCCTCTGATGCCTCATACCCAAATCCTTTGGTGACATCTGAAGTGCCCAAGGTGGGGTTACTAAGTAGATCAAAGGTATTTATCCAAATCCTGGTGTTTGTCTACATAGGTCTGAATTTACCTGAAGGTATGCATCACTGAACAACAGGGATACCTTCTCCAAAATTTGTCCTTAAGTGCATTTGTCATTGTGCGAAAGTCTTCAAGCGGCTGCCGGGTCCCAGAATGCCTTGCAGTGCCACAGCTGGTGCCTGCCATGACCTGCTAAACCTGCTAAAAACTAGGTTACGACCCATTGGTGGGTTGTAACCTACATTTTGGGAACCATAGCTCCATGATGAGGCCACTATCATATATGCAGTCATGCATTGACCAACACATCTTTATGCAGTGCGCACGTGTACTCTGTTATAAAACTGTGCTGCCATTTTTATGACCGAGAAACTGAAGAGTGTTTATCACACTGCAAAGCAGTTTACTTTTTGAGATAAAAGGCAGAGTATCATCCCACTGGTTGAAGAGCAGTCCCCTTGTTTTATGTTGTTTTTTAATTTTTTTAATTCTATTTTTCTCCTAGTTTTCTCCCTTAGGAAAACCCAAAGCTGCTAACAGTTTAAAAACATAAAAATTAAAATACATAAACTGTAAAATACAAATACAATTATAAAACAGACAAATGCCAGCCTGCAGCAAGAAGCTACAATAAAACCAACATTTAAAGCATTAAACAGATTACTAAAAGGCAGCCATCCCAAAGACTTTTTGGAATAACAATGTCTTCAGGCCTCGCTGGAAGGTTAACAATGAAGAAGCTGTTATCAGATCAAAGGGGAGGGAATTTCATAGTTCAGGCACCAATAACCAAGAAGGCCCTATTCGCCATCTCCCTAATCTCTCTAAATGGCAGCAAAGCCAAAAGGTCCCCTTCAGATGATAGAAGGGAAGAGACTGCACTGTATGAAAGAAGGTGGTCTCTCAAACAGATTAGTCCAGTGTTATTCAGTATTATTCAATAGTAGTAGTATTCAGTAGTATTATAGGCAGGAGGTGTGGACTGATGGTTGAGCTGCTGGTACTGCCTGAAGCTAAGCAGGAGAATCTGTGGTCTATTTTTGGATGGGAGACAGAATGCCAGGCTGTGACAAGCTGCAGTATCTGTTGTGGTGGAACGGAGTCACTGTGGAGCTGATTAGCCCCTGCGGGAATGTTGTGTGAAGGCCAGCCAGCAAAAGAACGGAAACTAACCTTGAGGACCTATCCAAGCTGGACTTACAATCACCTGCTGAAGCTCACTGTCACATGGCCAGAGGAGAGAACCACACTGTGAAGGGCTACATCTGGGAATGAGGATTTGGAGAATCGCAGAATTTGTAAAAACCCCATTGAAAAATGGTGGTTTAGGTTAGCCTGTCCATGTAAGCCGACTTGGGCATTTGCTTCAGCATGGGAAAGGCAGTGTATAAATTCTTCAAAATAAATAAATAAAATAATTCAAACTATGGGTTGGGTCTTGGTGGGTTGGGACCTGATGTCAGGTGGGTCATGGAAAGCTGGGAGACACCATCTTGGAAACTGCAGATCTTACTCTTGCTATATTCCTTTTGTGAGTTTCAACCACCTGAATTTTCAAGTGAGGTATTTTTTTGAAAAATTAGTTTTAGTTCAGTTCTTTTACATATTTTGTCCTAATCTTGCTTTCTCTTGGAGATGTGTAATAATTGTGAAATGGTTGCAGTCCAAGATTGCCAGTGCATTCTAGGAGTGTCATTTGATTACATCACACTGACAGCACTTCCTGCTTGATGATGTCACTTCCATCTGTGATATCACTTTCAGGTTAATGACATCACTTCTGGTGGGTCCCAACATGAGTGCCATGTCTAAAAAGTTTGAGAACCACTGGGTTAGTCAGTGTTTAAAAATCTAACCTAAAGTTTTTTGCCTCCTTTTAAAAAAGAGATATCTGACTATGAAATAATATCCACCAGAGTTCAGAACTGAAATAGCAACCAAAAACTGCTTTAATACAGCAGGCAGCCCAAATCTGAGCAGCAGGACCTCCCCTCCCCAGAATGGCCCACCACGGAGTCCTGGCAGAGCACATCTTTGGCGTCTGGAAAGGAAGACAGAGAAGGAGGGGAGGAAGGAAACAGTTGTTGATCACACCTCCTGCAAGAACCCCAGACAGGACAGGTAGATGACCTCAAGTGTCTGGACAGTGTACTGCCCTCCAGAGGTCTGCAGGTGGTGTTGCATCCAAATTCCAACAGCCTTTTCTCCCATGGGAAGACTCATGCCGCTCATTAGGGCACAGCACATGTGCATTCTTTGCAATCATAGAGACATCTTATCAGACCCTGGCTATAGTTATCCTGGAGCAGTGAGAAGAAAACATGGCAATGCAGTATCAGTTATCTGATTGTAGTCCAGTCTTCTCTGATTGGCTGCGGCCTTCCATGGTCCATAATGAACTCTGCTCACCAGCCATTCATTGTAGGCCGTCAGGCGGTTGACAACCCTTGTGTCTGGCAGGCACACAACAGGAAGGTTGTTTAACCCCTGGTGAGTCATCAGAAATGACTGGTGGGCTGCCTGCAACTTGTTGGGTCCCAAGTGATATACTTTAGTTCTCAATTTTTAGTTGTGAAACACAGGGACATGGTATACAAAGGGCTTTAGATTAGTTATTTCCCTCCTGGAGTTACTGACCCTGTTTTATATAATGCATGCCTTTCACTGGTATGTGGGACCTACGAGAAGCAGCTATATGAACAATGGAACGTTTCTTGCTTTTCATCAGCATATATTCAGCAGCCTTGTTAGCGTTGGTTCACAAACCCTCCTGATGAGGCTGTTTGAGAAGCCTCTGCACTTATCCATTCTTTCGGTGGAGACTGGAAAACGAGTGAGTCAGAATGATACATGGAGCTTGTCTCTGCCAGAACTGATATTTCATTTGTCTGCAGCTGAAAAATGTGCTCCATCCTCCTTTACTTTGATATTTGTTAGGAAAGCTTCACCTTCTTCTTCAGCCATGTTCAGTAATCACCAAAGTACATCTTAGCTCTATTTTTATGTCCCCTGATGTCAGGACATCCTGCCTATTTTTTTCCTACGGGGTAAAAAAAGTGTAGTGCTCAGAAATTACTATTAAAAAATAGTACTATTTACTATTTTTTTTAAAAAAAACCTTTTGGAGGATGAATGAAAAGGAGAAAGAAACACTTTCTCCACTGATACTGGGGAGTACAAATCTGAATTATCCAAATGCGTGGCATAAAATTTTAGAGCAGCCAAAATACCCAAAATTTTATTGGGGGATAGCCTGCAAACTCTGGAAAAAAAATAGCAGGAAAGCTTGAAAACCCTTTGTCCAGGCCTTTTGTAAAATACAAGCACAAGAACTTCAAAGTATGCAATTTTAATGATACTAATTTATGAGGAATAATTGATGATAATATTAGAACTTTTGTTGCTATTGTAGATTTGAAGTGAGGCCTGAATGACATAAAGGTGAGACCTTGCTTTCTGCTGGGGTTTGGTTCTGCAACTCCCCACAGATAGCCCAAACTGTGTTAAATAAAAGCCGTTAACAAAACAAAACATGAGTCAGCCTGCTAGTCAAATAGAACTGCTATTTTGCAATTAGGTCGGAACAAAGCGACTTCCTCCCTTAGCCCTTGCTTGCTGAACAATGAAATGCAAAAGGGATTAATCACTTCCACATTCTATTCCATTATTCAGCAAGCCAGGATGAAGGAAGGGAGTCACTTTTCTTGGAGTAAGCATCAAAATAGCAGTTCTAATAGTCTGAATAGTCTAACTCTCTGAGAAAAGCAGTTTTTAGAATGGTGATTGTAATGGTACGTGATTTTTCCCCTTCTCCAGGGATCAGCAGAGTCCTTCTTATCTGCAGCGGGCTTATCTGCAGTGTTGAGTCTAATCCATGGATCAGAAATCAGTGTATAAAAAGTCTGTACATGTATTACAATTTACCTGTGGCTGCCTCAAAAAATGACATCCAGGTCCTCTTATTATAAGAAACCAGGGTGACTTTTCTGGAAACCTTGATGGGACATTCACTTAATAAAGATTTGAAATTTGGTAGATCTCAGTGGCATGCCAGATCCCATCCCCAATTTTTCAACCTGCTGTGCTCCCTTCTTCCCCTTGGACTATGCCAGCAAAATAGCTGGCATGGGTCTGAGAAGATACATACTGTATGTGATCACATGGCATACCCCAAAGTGAAAAAGATTCTTACCTCTTGCTGATTGCACTCCCCATAGTACACAGCAAGTGCCCCGTCAGCATGGCTGCATGGTGGAAGATGGTGTGGGATAGGATTAGTTTGTGAATGCTAAACAGTCAAGGAATAATAGTTCTTACAGTTAGGTATACACATTGCTCAAGAGATGGAGAGAGATGGTTACATAGCAGTTGTGACCTGCAGCCCTCAAGCATAATATGCTGGTCTTCTCCAATGAAAGTTTGCTTCTAAGAGTGAAATCCTAACCTGGAATTATGCTGCACAATTAGGCCAGCAAAGTTTGGCCAGCACAAGGGACACCGTAAAGTATATTTGGACTATACTACTCTCGGAGTCAGAGAGGCCAGCACACAGATGTGCGCCATCCTCCCTGACTCTGAGAGTGGTCCAAATGCACTTTATGGTGACTCTTGTGTTGGCCAAACTTTGCTGGCCTAACTTTGCCGGCCTAACTCCAGAATAGGATTGTGCTCCAATTTATATCATATTTTTATTCCATGACCCTAATGCCCATGATTTTCCTCTTTTGCCTAGTGCCAGCATAAAAAGGGGGTTATGAGGCAATGGCATAGATGTTTACAATTCTGGCAAGTCCTGAAGGGGTCAGATTGACAATGGTGCCCTACCTTTTCACCCACCCCTCAAGTGGCCCGACCGACCATCAGCCTCCTTGCTTGGGCAAAGGCCTCAGTCAAGGATACCAATTGCATCATGAGAGTCTGTTTCAATAATTCTGTTAAAAGAGTTGCTCTTCACATCAGATTTGCTACAGGAGACTTTCACTTGCGAAGTGTTGGTCCTTAGTATACAATTCTTCTATTGTCACCATACCCCATATTTTTCTCTTTCCGGCTTGTGGAGCTAAATGCAATTATAAGCACAAATCATCCACTCACTCAAACAGCATAATGGTTATGATGGGCATGACCATGGCATACAAGATGACAATTATGAATGCTTGTCACAGGTAAGTATGCCTTTCAGCGGTGACACTCTTTCTTTCTAATGTCTAGTAGTGCTATCTCAGTGTCTCCTGCTCTCTGCCACTGAGGAGGAGAAGGGGTGGAAAAATATACAATACTGTGATGACAAGACATATGTTGTCTTAAATGTCATAGAAGGGAAATGGGAATGAGTTGCATAGCTGTGGTTTTAGCTTCAACTGTATGTGTGTTGAAGTCTTTAGATCCAGTCTGAATGACCTTGCATCTGGTTTTCTATGTAGAGGAATTTTGATGGGAGAATTTAACCACTGCAGATTTCAGATGTTGCCTGAAATAATACTAGTGGCGCCAACCCTCCAGAATTGGCCTGGCACCAGCATCAACCTCTAGGTCAGGGGTATCAAACTCATTTCATGTAGTGGGTCATATAGCATTCATGGCGCCTCCTGAGGGCTGGAAGTTACATCGTTAAGCAGGAAGTGACATCATTAAGTAGATGATGGCCAGAAATAAGCACTTGGTTCTCACATAGGAACTCATTAGTAGCAAATGGCAGGAGAGAATATTTCTGAATCTTGTTCATAATTTCAAGGTATGAGAGAGCCCAATTATCATGCTGGGAGGGCCCAATTATAATGGGGGCTGGATAACTTGCTTCTGGGAGCCACATCTGGCCCAAAGGACTTATGTTCGACACCCCTGCTCTAGGAGATCATTGAGAGCAATGCTGGAAGACCTGTAATGTTGGAGAAGAAAACACTATGTGTAACAAAAAATTATTTATGTTGAATTTTTAATGTTTCTTATACAATGCAGTGACTCTGATTCCAACAGTAGTTTTAGTTTCTTTGTATCATCCAAACTTTTTACATTATCCTAAATTTTGTGTTTGTAGCTATTTTATTGCTTAATGCATGGTAATATGGGTCGTATAATATAACCGTGCAGTGTAAACTGTGGCTAAAGTACTGATGCTATGCCACAAAGAGTGGCATTTCTGAAATCCTTGCACCAAAAGTAATACAGAAACATCAGGATATTCAGTTAAAGATGAAATTGTTAAATTTTGTTACACAATGAAATCTCCAGGACAAGCTTTTGGTGGAGTTGGCAACAGTTGGAACAAGGTAAAGATGGAGCTGTATAGTTCTCCTTTGTACAAAGAATAGGGTAATAGATTCACATTTAAAACACTCAACATTGTCAAATGACTAATGCATAAGAAAGTAAAAATCCACATCGTTTACCCTAGAATGATATCGCAAAAACCATCCTTTTGTTCGTTCCTTTTCACTGCTCTTTATTTTTCTTTACCGATCTCCTATGAGTCCTTGAACTATTGCAACCATCGTGGTATAACAATGCAGGCTTTATTCGTACACAATAACCTGCTTGAGATCCATCAGCTGCTCTTTCGTAAGCAGAGTTGGCTCACTACTTTCTCACAAAATTTATCTGATTTACCGTGCAATCCAAACCTTCTGTTGGGCTGTCATGGCTGTCCCCACACGGGCCCATAGTGTTGCAAATATGCTTATTAGGCGGCTGGCAGGGCCAGTGTGGAGGCTGACACTGGCTTGGCAGCACCAGATCCAGACCCAATGCTGGCTGGTGCAGGTAAATTGTGTGCCAGGTGGGGCTGGGGCTGGAGTAGGTGGTAGGAGGGCACTTTGATGGTGGAGAAGGGGTGTTTTGGGGCAGGGATCCCCTGGAGAAAGAATGGATTGGCAGAGGAACCAAGCCATTTTCTCCAAGGTAGTAGTAGTAGTAGTAGTAGTAGTAGTAGTAGTAGTAATGCATGTATTTCTATACCGCCTTTCTTAAGATCACTAGATTTCTCTAATGACTGTAACTCAAGGCGGTTTACATAGGCAGACTTTTATTCACAAACCCAAAGGTTTTTACAATTATACAGAAACGTTCTATCTTTCAAGAACAACACTCATACAGATGGATCTTTCTGGATTTAGCCTTCCTTCTTAGCCACCCGACTGTCTTCTGCTGGCTGATAAGAGGCTTCCCTGCTCCCACCAGAGACGCAGCTGACTTCAGCACACTCCTCCTCCCACGAGGCAGCTGGAACTCAGCTTTTAATCAGCTGCAGTTTGCAAGGTCTGCTGCTCACAGAGACTTCCGGTAGTCTCAAGCTTGCGACTTTCAGATCTTCAGCTGTTATCTTCGGGCAAACGGAGGCATTAACCCTCTTGGCTAAATCTTCCGCCCGAATGTAGGAATGTAGAAATCTTCTGCCCGAATGTAGGTAGGAATGTACATTTCTCAAAGGTAGGAATGGAGCGGGTAAGAATGGTCAAATAGTTAGGATCCATGGCAGTGTATGTTTAATGAATCTGTGCCCCATTTATAATCACAAATCCTTTTCTTGTTAAATGGGGTGCGTGGGCAATAGCTAGACGTGATCTGCAAGGCCATTACATAGCCCAGACATATGCAGAGGAGGGACTTCAATGCAAATACAATACATAACTGAAGCAATTCACTCTTCAGTGGAAACACTCTTCACCACAGAGCCAGCTACAGCAGAAGAACCCAACATATCTAGTATGGTGTCACAAACAAGTATAATGAGATTGCAGCTCCAAAAGCAGTCTAGGAGGCACCAGAGAGAAAAAGAAAAACAGAAAATGAAGTTGACCATTTTCTGTCCCGTTCTCCTGCAATCCACTTTGCATTCTCTCTGTCGCCTCCTGTAGCGTTGGCCTAGCCGTTAAGTCTAGTGTCCTCAGTGTCTGCTTTAATTTTCACAATGTTGTTAGCAAAGGGCAGGGGGAAGCTGCATTTGCAAAGCCTGTGGCAAAGGAAGAGAGGTGAATCATGAGCATGAGGGGATGGGGTCAGTGCTGCTATCTGGGTTCTGAGTAGGGTTCTGATATCTGCATAAGCAAAAGGAACTTAACCTTTGGTTACTGGGGGATATCTGTATAGGCCCAGGTTTATAGTTTACTACTACTACTACTACTACTACTACTAATACTACTACTACTACTACTACTACTACTACTACTACTAATAATAATAATAATAATAATAATAATAGCGGTTAATTAATCTGTGGAACTCATTGCCACAAGAGGTGGTGATGGCATCCGGCCTAGGTGCCTTTAAAAGGGGATTGGACAGATTTCTGGAGGAAAAGTCCATTGTGGACTTTGTGGCCATGATGGGTTGTGCAACCTCCTTACGTTAGTCGTAGGCTACTTCAGAATGCCAGGTGCAAGGGAGTGGACACAGTATGCAAGCAACTTGTTGTCTTGTGTGCTCCCTGAGGCATCTGGATACAGGAAGCTGGACTAGATGGGCCTGTGGCCTGATCCAGCAGGGCTCATCTTATGTTATTATGTTCTTAATTTTCTACTTGCAGGGATTTTTTTTTTTAACTTGAGGGAGCATCCAACTATCCTGTCCCTTTCTTGTTGGCTGAACTGGTACAGCCCAGAAATGCATGCACCATATGCTGATCACATAGCCTGGCATGAGGCCTCGGTATTCAAGGATGTGTGAAAATTCTAAGGACATCACTGCAAACCAGGCAGGACTGCAATGCCTGGACTGTTCTTTCTGTTTGATGCCCTTTGAGCATTTTGCCTTGGGGTCCCATGTCAGCAGGGTTTAGTTTCTCTTTTAGTATGCATTGCAAGGCTTGCAGGACAAAAGGCTTCTAACCACTTGCATTACTGTGAGGGTGTGTGTGGTCACATGATATCCTTAAGGAGCAAGCTCATGGTATGTCCTAGGATACATCAAGAAATTGGCTGTCTAAGTTTCTGTTCTGCCACCCAATATTTCCATTTCATTGGACCCTCAATGGTATGGGGAGGCACGAACTGACTCTTCCAGATAAAGCAGGCTCTTTGGTATTAAACAAAACAAGCCCTGAGCTCTCGTTTATAACAGTCATAATCTTCTTGATGTACTGCTGTGACAATGGTAATCCCTTTGATTTGCTTATGTTAATTACCCTTAACTTTGCCTTGGGATACTGTCATTGCATTCTGGTCTTCAACTGCAGATCGGTGTTTTTTTTAAAGGACATAGAAGGTTGTTTGTGTAGTGTGATTGTGTTGGTAATGGCTATCTCATTTTATTCCACAAGATCATCGCTTTTTACAGCCATGGTGGTCTGTCAGCAGGTCCTAAAGGGAAAGAAATCATTATTTCACTTGGTTCCACGGTGAGGAATGAGGATCAGAATTTGTTTAGCCATCAGAAAGGAATATATCTGTTGATCTCAGATCCTCCAAACACACCACTAATGTTGTCCAGAGTATTTTAACCACTACTTATACAAGTTTGCCCTTGTTGTCTGTGGGGGCTCCATTCCCAGAATCCCTGTGGATACTGAAATTGGCAGGTGTTCCAACCTGTAGAATTGGGCCATCCCCAAACCCTCTTGACTAGAGCTGTGCTTCAGATGTTCTTAGGGCCAGTGTGTGTGTGTGTGTGTGTGTGTGTGTGTGTGTGTGTGTCCCCGCTTGCAAATTTTGCCAAAACCCAAATGTTTTAAAGCCTTCTGGAGCCCCCAAATGGCATTCTGAGGGCTGGGGAGACCCACCTGGCCTGCCCGGTTTTCCGAAAACACTCCGGACCCTCCAAAAACAGGAAAACTCAACCGGCTCTCAGAAACCCAGCACCCAGAATGGCGGATGATCTCATTGTTCCACTGCTGGGTCTTCTGGCTACTCTTCTGGTCTGGCCCTCCACCATGAAGCCATTATAGTGTGGCACATGAGTGTGCTTCATGGCCATATTTAGATTTATGGATTCATCTTTGTGACCAGGTTGAAAGTGGCTTATATTTTTAACTGACATATTCCAGACTATGACTGTTGCTTGTTGATCTCTACCACCTGCAGCTGTCTTAAGGTATTTTGTTTCCTTTACAGAGTATCCCTTCTATCCCTTGCTATTCATTATGCTTGGCACCATCTCCCACAACACCTCCATGATGCCACCTCAACTTTCTTTTAAACCCTTCCTCAGAAAATACCTTTTCTGTGACGCTTTTGGCTCCACATCCTAGTCCCCTCCCTCTCTCATAACTAACCCCAAGTGCATGAATGTGCAATAATTTTATATTCTTTCTTAATTTATCCTAGCCTCCACTTCCCTCCTTTACCTCTGTTGTCCCCATTGTGTCAATTCTAGATTGCAATGTCCTTTGGATTACAAGGACCTAAGTTCCTCCTTGTATGTAAAGTGCTCTGCACATCCGTTATAATTTAGGAACTGTTATTCTCCTTTGCTAGTTGAATCACAACTCAAGTGACTTCTGTCTTACGCCGCAATTTGTAAGAGAGATTCCCATTCAACCAAAATTAAATGCTTTCTGGGCCCAATAATATATCTACCACCACCACTGGTGCAGCTGTCCCAAAAGGTTGTGCACTATATCCAGCAGGGTGGGGTTGTAGAGTTGAAGACATTAGAAGGAAAAGGATATTTAAATTCTCTTGCACCTCTGTAAGCCTCCTGCCCTGCAGTCCTAAAGTCTGCAATAGCAATTTTGCTGGCATAAGTCAAAGGAGAGATAGGGGGTGAGGAGATCTGGCTTATACCATTGCTGCCATATCTATTCCGTCCTGCAGCTTCCCTGCCCCTGTTCCTCCCCCTCACTGCCCAGTTTCCCCCTCCCCATCTCATTCTGCTCTCCCCCATCCCTTCCCATGCTGTTCCTCCTGCACTGGTTTACATGCTCCAGCAGTCAACCAGCATGGTGATGCCACAGGACAGCTCTGGTCTTCCTGCTGGTGCTCATCAATGTGTGCTGACAGTATGGCTGCTTTATGGCAGCCAGTGGAACAACCCAATAGGATTGGGTTGATAGTCTCATAGATTTTAAAGAACGAGTAATGCATGTGCTTTGCTGTCTCCCGCTGAAATCAATAGACTTTGGATTGCTTATCTTTACCACTTGAGATGTGCCCACTGGACTATAGACCCCATGGCTACCTGGGCTTATACACCATTGAGCCCATGTTCAAAGTTACAATTCATAGGGGTCCAGTTCATGTTGCTTATGAGAGGCTTGTGGAATTATACAACACCCTAACTGAAAGATGTTTCAAACGATGGTGGAAAACCCTTGCTAATTTCAGCTTGAAAGGTAATTCAGCTAATTCACAGTTAATTCAGCAAGGATGCAGAATTGGCTCGAGTTTGCCAGTTTGCACAGGTGCAGATGTGTTTGATCATATGGCATATTTACTGACAGCCAAAGGCACAACTCCAAATTGCAGACCCAGATGCTTGGCTCTTTGCTGTCTTCTTCAGTATCTGAGATGGAACAGAATACACTCTTTTTCCACTCTCTCTGAACTAAAAGGTCATTCTATTTTATCATGCAAAATGTGCAAGGAAATAGGCAATGGCTTCAGATTGTCAGAGCCAATGTTCCTTTAAAACAAAATATCCATATTTTATGCTTGGTTTATCTACACTTGAGACGCCGGGATTAATTTCCCCCCCTACATTTCTAGCAAGAGATCGCTTCCCTCCAGCAAAACTCCTTTCCTTCCTCATGTTTCCCCTTTTCTTGATCTCTGGTGGCTTTTGCATCTATTATGGCACTCTGCATGAAACAAGCTAATGTCAATTCCCACTCTTTTATCTTCATTTTTAATTAAATTCACTTGTTTTGTTAGTCGCAGTATAAAAATCTGTCTGTCGCAGTTTATTAAAATCTTGCATTATGAATATGTATTTTAGATAGGAACTGTTTCAATATTTTTATAGATAAATTGCTCTAAGTTAAAAAAATACACAAAGGAAACCAAAGAAGAATGTGACAAGGCCATTCTTAAATGGCTTCAGTACAGAACTTTCTAGTTCTTCAACTATGGAGCAAGCAGATAACATATTTTGCCTCCATTTAGGAAGGGACCCATATGCTGAAACAGACTGAAGACTTCTTTTGATACAGGCAGAGAAAGGCATCACCATCTGAGATCACTATATGTTATGCATGTTTAGTTGGACACAGTTAGATCTAGCTGAGGGCTATAGATTTCTCGTGGTTGCAAATATTTTTAAAAAGTGCAACACCTTGGTGTAAAATTTAGGCAAGAATTAAAAGCAAGAAGGATCTAATTTTCATTTTCACAAGTTCTAGAGAGAAACTCTTTAAAAAAGAATTCTGGACTACCCATGCCCTATTAAGAAAAAAAAAAATATTGTGAAGTCCAGTTTCCCTACATTTGGGGCACTCTGTCATGGAGAAGTGGCTGTCCTGTTCTGAGAACCTGGGTGGAAGTTGTTACCGTATATTCTCAAGTATAAGTCGATCTCATGGATAAGCTGAGGGCAGGTTCTAAGCCAAAAAATAATAGAATTTGATATGACTCATGCATACGTCGAGGGTGAAACTTAGGGGGCGGGTATGAAATTCTTTGAAAATGACTTACCAGTAATTGTTCTGAGGCAGTTAACAGAAACCCAATCAAAAAAGGAGCTATTTCACATTCTTTTGAAGCAGCACAGAAATGGAGCTAGTCTCCAAACAAGAAGGGAAAGAGATGAATGGTGCTTATTGGAGTTGTAGGTTTTGTGAGAAATATAGCACAGCACCTCCATAGCAGCAGCCTTCATAATGACTACAATTCCCAAAAGCACATTCACCTCTCTGCCTGTTTGGAGAAGAAGGAAACTGGCTACTGGTTTTTTGCTTGCTATCTGTTGGTGCCTGAAAACAATTACTGGTAAGTAAAATTGCTTCTTCTTTTTTTTTATCCCCCCTGCCGCTTTCTGCTTCAGAAAGAGTAGGTAGCTCAGCCCCTACCGAAGCAGCTGTTAAAAGCTTTATTAACTGTATTGACCCATGTATAAGTCGATCCATATTTTCAGGGTCAATTTTCAGGCATAAACCTTTAGACTTATACATGAGTATATACAGTATGTATTCAGGAGGATAGCCAAGAGTTAAACCTGAGCAAGAGAGCTGGAGGGGTTGAACTAATCACCCCTCCAATCAGCAGCCCTGAACTATTTGAATCCTGAAGAGTGGGAAAACTGGTGGTGGAGTTACTATCATACAGGGGTGAGGCTGTTGCCCTTCAGTTCAGTTCTAACAGTTGCCTGTTGCAATAAACGTTCAAGCTGCACCTACCTTGTCTGAGTTTCTATTGCATGGAACCCAGCATATAACAGGAGTAACACCAAGCAACTTTCAATAATTAAACAGGAAATTTGTCCCTTGATTGGTGAACATTCTTTAGGGAAACTCATCCTGGAACAGATCAAAAGAAACTTGCAGGCCTAGAAACTCACCCAGAAGTGCTATGCAGGGCCACTGCTTCAAGGAAGTGGCTAGGGCAGTAGTTTTCAACATTTTTCATGCCATGACCCCAATAAATAAATACAGTATGAGACTTGAGACCCAACATTAGTCTTGCTCCCTCCTAGGACCCTATCCTCTCACTCCCTGCCCTTATCACTTCTGACTCCCTGCCCCTGATACAGAGCCATTCTGGGTTCACAGCATGCCCAGGGGCGGGGCGCTGTCACCTTCCCCCCACCATGGCCTCCCGCCCTGTGCATCACCTGGCCACACCTCCCTGAGCTTGGAACCCAGCACCCTCCCTCTACCTCTGCCCTGATATACCCTCCCAGCACTGTAACCAAATGTTATTTTTAGAGAGAGCAGAAAAAGAGAGAGTGGCCATGAGGCCTGGTACTAGTGAAAGCCACAACTGCGAAGAACCTGAGCAGGACTGGGACACAATCTCCTGGTACCTGAAAGGATACACCAGATGCCTCCCTCTTTACATGGTAGTGCTTTTGTCCAGTGGTCTTGAATCTTTTTCAATCCTGTAAGGTGCCATGACCCCACGACCTGGGCTCCATGACACCATTGGAGACCTGATCCCAAGGCTGAAGAACACTGGGCTACTGTAATTAATGATAAATGATACTCAGGGCTCAGTCCTATACTGTGCTGGAATAGGGAGGCTGGCCGGCCTGCAGCAAATCCTGATGCAGTATAGGTGAGGCTGGAGGCTTTAGCCCTCCACAAGGCTTTAGTTGCATTTTGCTTTTTTTACTGAACAGCCCTCATATAGTGCTAATTTGATTCCATGCCTCAGGTTCCTTTCTTTTTCATTGCATTATTGTAGCCAACCAGAGATGAACACAGCACAGGTAGCCAATCGGATCTGCCTGCATTATGATGTCACTGAGGGCAAACAAAGTGCTACCACTTACCTCAATCTGAAAAGGAGACGAGGAAGCACATCCTCAGGCCAGGGCTCTGCCTATTGTCATACTGCACTGGTAGTTTCATTACCTGCTGGTGGCACATGGCTACCGCAGTCCAGCTTGGTTCCACGTTCTGTCCCAACTAATGATAGATATTCGATTGTACATCCCTTTGAAAGTACTGTAGCATGGAAGGTTGACATCTCTCTTCAGATATGCATGATATCACCTGATACTGCATTACTTTTAAAAGATATGTGTGTATCTCCTTCCACCTTCTTCCCAAACTGGTCAACTTCACAGAACTGGATTGAAAGTTCAACTTGCTTTGGTAATAGCAAAGGTTTTTCTCTTCTTCCCAATACCCCCCCCCCTCGAAGCCATTTGCAACCATCTGAAAAAGGGGATGCATTATTAAATGCAAAGGGCAAAGATGTTCACAAGAGGCAGGCAGCATTAGTGATAAAATACTGCTTGTCCTTGCTAATGCATTGGGGAGATGTTGTGAATTATTTTCTTTCTTCAGTGGTAAATACATTTTGAAATTTCAATAAACACATTTGTGCCCTGTGGGCATACAGAAGATTCCCAAAGTGTTGTGCCATATGGCCAGTTTGAATGTAAGCCATGCTTCATGCTGATGCACTAATTAAACTGTGACTTTAATGTGATCACATGGGGTATTCCCACAAGGGGTTAATAAGCTCATCTATTAGTAATTCTAGTTTGAGATTGCATTGGGTTATAGCTGAAAAAATCTAGAGAGATGTCTTGGGAGACCTTCAAAAAGGGGTTCGGTTAAAAAAAAAAACATCCTGGCAACCAGCAACAGACAAAGTTTGATCTATGCATGTAACAAAATGAGGTGATAAAATGCCAAAATGGTCAAACAGACTGAAGCACTTCAGACAGTAGGTAGAGGATCACACTTTTGCATGCTCCTGAATATGTAAAAGTTCTTGCAAGTAGGAAATCAGCACAGAAACCTGTTCCCCTGAAAAGATACATTTCTGTTTGCAGGGAACATTTTCTTACATTGAGGAGTGATATCAAAAGTGATATTTTCCACCTCTGAAGAGGTACACCAATTGCACTTCAGTGTTCTACCATCTCATGCATATATTTAGTCTATGCAAGAACAGAATTTATGGAACTCAGGGTGCAGTCCCAACCAACTTTCCAGCACTGACTTCACTGTGCCAATGGGGCATGTGCTGCATCTGCAGTAGGGTAGTAGTCACAGAGGCCTCCTCAAAGCAAATAAAAGGAATGTTCCTTCCCTTACCTGAGCCATCCTTCCTGACTCCAAAAGTAGTCCAAACACACTTTACAATGGCCCTTGTGCTGGCCAAATTTTGCTGGCTTAGTTTATGCCGGCCTAACTCCAGTTTAGGATTGCACTCTAAGGTTGCAATCCTATCCACACTTTCCTGGGAGTAAGCTCCATTGACTATAATGGGTCTTACTTCTGAGTAGACAAGTATAGAATTGGGTTCCCAGTCATACATTAGGTCCAAGGCATAGTCCGAGCAGGCACAGGATCCAACTGCCCTGCTGAAGTTAATCAAACTTTGTTCAAGTCAGCATCTGGATGGGAGCTGCATCTAGGAAACTCCTGTATGTCACCTTCAGTTTCATAATGCAAGAAAGGTTGGATAGAAATGTAATTAAGGGCACAATCCTAACCAACTTTCTTGCACTGGGGCAAGGGCAAATGCAGCTCTGAACAAACATGCCCTTACCTTGAGGAGTGTTCCGTGATTACTACTCCACTGCAAGATGAAGCACATGCTCCACTGGCACAGCTATGTTAGTGCTGGAAAGTTGGTTAGGATTTGGGACTAAATGACATGTCTGTCCCAATTGTTTCTAGGCCCTGGGCTGATGGAACTTGTATCAGTGCAAGGCCCAGCACTTGCACAAGGCCTGAACTGCTTGTGCAGCAATCAGGGGCGGACCTAGTCAAAATGGCGCCCGGGGCACCCAATAGAAGTGCACCCCCATGGGAACCCAGGTCTACCCACCAGAAGCAGCCGCGAGTAGACCTGGGCTCCCCTCGAGGGAGCCCTGGTCTACCCATTGTGACCAGCCGCGAGTAGACCTGGGCTCCCCTGGGCTCCTTCAAGCCCAGGTCTAGCCGCAAAATGTTGCGGGGGCTACCCTGGCTAGCCTGGCTAGCCTGGGTAGCCCAGGTCTACCCGCACAATGTTGCGGGGGCCACTGGTGCCCCCCTAGACAGCCCCAAGATGGCGCCCAGGGCTCTTGCCCCCCCTGCCATCCCCTAGATCTGCCACTGGCAGCAATTGCAGCATAGTCACGCAGCCTGGGGTACCACCACACATGGCTGGCAGCCCCAGGCACATGCCAGCAGAGTAGGTAAGTTGATGGAGAGGGCATTCCAGGGCATTCTGGAGGAGGATTGAGGCAGGGATCAGGGCTGGCCATGGGTACATCAGGGGTGGGCTGGGGTGGATTTCAGCAGCAACACTGATATCCTATACCCTGACCCAGCCTTGACATGCCCCTCTAAAACCACTCGGATTTCTACCAGCTAAAGAATTGGTGCAGACAAATGTTGGCCTATTGGCGACCATGGCATGGCAGAGTAGGTAAGTCAAAACATTTTTAGTTACCCCTCCATCATTGCCTGGTCCCTGATTGGCCCATAGCATGCAGCAGAGGCCATGGCATGCTATGTGCCGCCCCAGGATAGGATGGGGCAGGATTGCTATGCACTCTGAGGACTTTTCACAGAAGTGAGGCGAATGTTGACAAGATTAGAGAAATCGCAGCAGATGTTTTTGTAGATCTGTAAAAATGCCCTATGCTGAAAGGCTTGGAGGCTGTACCTACAGGAGAGGAAAAAAATACCAGAGGTTACTTAAAAGTTGAACTGAAGAGATTTCTATCCAGAGAATGATCAGCTGCCATTTTGAAAAGTACACGGATGTTCAATGTGTGTTTTTTTTAGGGAGAGCAGAAGGATAAAAGGAAAATATTGTGGCATTTTGCAGACTCCTGTGGAGTTCTGTTTAAAACTAAGCTGCGGGCACAGCCAGAGGAAAGAGATGAGTTTTTGACAGGCTGCCTTTGTCCACATTAGATGCAGTGCTGAAAAAACCCCTATTTGGATTAGGACATGACAAAGGATCTGATCATCAATTTGTAAACTTAAAAGTTAACAAGCCTCCTTTAGAAATGGAAGGGGAGAGACTTGGCAGAAGTCCATAAAACATGTGCAACAGGGTGTCACTTCATAAGGAGTCAGAGATTTATAATGGTGCTCACTTCTTTTGCCTTGAGAAAAGCTTCTGTATTGCTTGTATCAGCAAGCGAGCGTGCATTGATTTAAGGCTAAAAACTGAATAGTGATAGACAAATCATCTTATTACTGAGACCAGTTTTCAACCCCCTGTGACTCATGTGTAGCAAAATTAGTGCCTTCCAATATGTATAGGACTCTTTCTTAATCTAGAGATTAAGCAAAGTTCCTGTATGCTTAAAAGTATATGAATACAGAGTATTGCAAATCTTTATATTATGCATAATAGCAGCATTACTTTATTTCAGCACTCTTGATGCCTTCTACCTATTTCACTTGCACAACCTTTGCTCCACCAAACCAAGTACAGCTGTTACACACATACACAATCCCAGCAAACCCAAGAAGTTCATCAAGCCTTTGGTGGTCTGCCATTCATGGTTGTTCGGCTGAGTTTGGCTTGGTGGGGGAATACTCTGCATTACAGAAATCCCATCCTGTTCCTCTTCTTCTCCCCAGTGTGTCTTCCAGATGTTTTCTTGTCCCCTTACCCTTACCCACAGTTTTATTAAAGAGCTAGTTGGAACTAAGTCCAACAGCTAATCCAGTTGAGTATCTAGTTGCGTATAAGGCATCTTCTTACACATAAGGAATTGTGGACCATTCTAATTTCCAGTTTTTTTTTTTAAATGGACCTTCTCAAGGAGTCAGCTCTTTCTCCAATACTACTGAGGTGAGCCTCCAATCCACTTCTGCTTTGCGATCGCAAAACCAGAAGTGGTCGTGATTGCGTTGTAAATGCCTTCTGAGGCTTGGGGAGCCCTGCTCCTCAGGACTCCGCACACGCCCCTGATGCCAGGGGTAAGCCTTAAAAAAAGCCCCTTTGGCAAGCGCAGCAGCACAATCCTGGGGATCACGTCGCTGCCTTTGCCCCACCCCTGCAAGGACTTATGTGGCTCCCAACTCCCTTGGAGGAGTTTGGGAACCATTGCTCTAGCATGCCCAATCCAATGGCCATTACCGGAGGCAGTATGTTTGTACTGCCTGGGCAAATGTTGCGCAAGGTGCCGTAAAACACCTCCAACACCAGCGGTAAGCCCTTATCGCCAGCGCTGGGGCAGTGTCATGGCAACGCCAGCTGTGTGTGCCTTCGAGGGAGCACTGGTCACTGGCAAATGGTGAGTTTGCCGCTCAGCAGCCATGTGGCTGTTTGGGGCAGAGCAGAAGGGTCTTCCGGGGCAGGAGGGAGGGGTAGAGCAGGGGCAGGACCAGCATTGACTCTCACTGCTAGTTCTCAGCCGCTGAGTATAGTAAGGCCATGCAGCCTTACTCGGAGGCCCTCACTTCTGCACTGGCTAAATAGCCAATGCAGTGGAGAGTAGACCTGTAGCCTGCCCTGCACCCTTTTCCTGTGGAGACTCCCGAGGCTGCTTGGCTGCGCTCCTGGGCAGTCAGGCAATATAGGATTGGGTTCTCAGTTGGGGTGTTGTTGTTTTTTCCTTTTCCCACTTTCATCAATTTTACCAAAACTCTTAGCAAGCCGCTATCTGTGCTTATAGTGGCATGAAACAGACAGTTATGTCATAAATCCAGCCCAATTTCAAGATGCCTTATGGCAATGCTGGTTCGCACACTCATGTCCTGGATTTGTTTTCAATTGTTGACTGGCACCTGTGTGAACTTGACTTCTCTGAACAGTATCATGTTTGTGGGGTTGTGAAGCCCTATAAAAGCTGTACTTGTTGTGCTTTAACTGTGATGGTTTCTGCGCTTTCACATTTATCTGTTGATAGATGTTAGCATGAATTGTACCTATGAATGCATATTGAATGCATGCATATGCAATTGGCAGTACGATAACATCCTAGGTTCAGAAAACCATGAACGCCTAGTCACTCTAAGCTCTGTTCTACAGTTTTTGTTCAACTAGACATTTCCTGTTCTGGGAAGGGAAGATTCACCACAAAAGTCTTTTCAATTGACCACACATAGAATTACATGCATATCGAGGATAAGATCCAGATCAGCTTCAACAGGATGTTAAAATTAAATGGTACCCAATTGAGACATAACAATAACTGAGGATTAAGATAAAAGCAAGGGACTTCCATTATCTAAAATTGTCATGTACCATTACTTTACAGGGGGGAAAAATGACAGTGCTCTAGTCTTACCCCTTTGGTGGTGAAACCAAACAGGAAGAGCTAGAGGAGAGAGGATAGGCATGCATTTTTTTTATTCTAATGGAATTAACCCTTCTTGATCTTTTAAAAGCTCACAATTTAAGCTACTTATCTTCAACCTTTTGAGACTTAGGACCAATCCTTAAATGTTGCCGGCAACACATAATGCACTTTTTCATTTTTTATATATTCCCTTCTCTCTCTCTCTTTCTCTCTCTCCCTCCCTCCCTCCCTCTTTTCTGTTTTCCCTCTTCTTTCACGCAACCCTTCTCTCTATCTCTTTCTCTACTAATGTCTTTTCTTCCTGTTAAGAAAACTTATGGCCTAATCCACCAGGGCTGCAGTGCCAGTCTCCAGTGTGTTGCCCTGGAAACGGCCATTTTGAAAGAGCCAGAAAGCACTTTGCAGCAACCGAGCGGAGGTTCGCCCTGCCCTTTCAGACTGGTTAGAGTGGCACTGAGTGTCCACGGTGATAAGTTTACTGCTGAGGGGCACAGAGGCATTCTGGAGCATGGAGAGGGCAGGGAAAGGGTGGAAGCAGGAAGGGGGGAAATGGGGTGGGGGTGGGGAGGAGCAGGGAAGGTGGGCTGGGCCCAGGAGGGGGGTCTGGATGGAAGCAGTGATGTCCATCTTGGCCTCCACACCCTCGCCCCCTGGGGTCAGTTTCCCTGTGACTTTGGGCTGCCTCCGGGGGAGGCTGGCGGCACGGTGCAGGAACAGATGAGAGATTGGTCTTTGCTTTGCCCAACCAATTTAATCTTTACATTTGTTGGTGATGTCACTTCACACAAACCCGATATGCCTCATCTGGACAAGTGTTATAATCTCTGTGCTTTCCCATTGTCCCGTCTGGTTGGGAATAGGTTGGCAATGCTCAACTCTGGTGAGCTAACCTCGGATCTGGTCTGCCTCCAGGTGCCTCCCTGTCTAGCCAGCATTGGGCACCATGTGCCCTGTGGGGTTTTGCAGGGTGTGGGACATCCCAGCGCAGGAACGAGTTACAGGGGTCTTCCCAGGGCCTTCCCCTTTCGGGCTTGGACTTTGGACTGAGGGCTATCCCGCTGGGGCTGGTTGTTCTCTCCCTCGAGTCTTCCCTACACTGTCCTCACCTGAAGCTTGGGGTAGCAGGGGCTGAAGGGCTTATGCACCTGCTCACCTCCCAAGTTGATTGGGCCTCCTTGCTTCCTAGGCTCTGGGTTCTCAACCTCCCAGTGATCCCGCCGCCACTGCCCTATTGTCTGGGTGAGTGTTGTGCTCCACCAGCTGCTCTGGGGTCCCGACGGGCGGGTAACAGGCTCCCATTGGAACCTATACCCTCTCCTAGGCCCAATTCACCAACATGGGCGGCATATGTCTGCACCTGTGATTTTGCTGGTGCAGACCCCAGTATGCCCCATTGTAGTTGCTATACTGGTGCATACCCAAGTAGCCCCAAGTCAAGGGGACAATATCCCTTTACCTCCAGGACATGTCCAGAAGCCTTGTTGTCTATACAGAAGTGGCTGTTTCTGTGCCACTGGTGTGGGTAGTTCTGTTAGGATTGGGCTGCGTATAGAAAAAGAAAAAAATGGTGGTTGCTGTGCATGATATATTTGTGTGTGTGTGTGTGTGTGTGTGTGTGTGTGTGTGTGTGTGTGTGTGATGCTGGGTGCATGCCAGATAATCAAGATCCAACCCAGCCTCATGACACTTTGGGGCGAGGAAGCCTTGTAAGTTGCCTAACTAAACAACTAAACAAGATTTTTAGTGATCACAGAAGAATGGCATTTTTCACGACAAAGTCTGCCTGTAGTAGGATAGCAAAAGGGGCTTCTAGGAGGTTAAAAGTGCCCAAACAGAAAATTTGGCAAAATATTTTTTCACAGGTGGGCAAATGAGACTTCTACTAACTTCATTGGCATTTCTACCAGGACTTGTACGGTAAATGAAAGACAGGCCTCCAGAGCAATAGAGCTCCCTTCTTGAACCAAGAATGGACCATCAACAGTGCCTAATGAGTCCACATACCAATAACCTTGGTGTTTCCCTATGGGGATTTTGGCTGGTCCACTAGTCACATGGGAGCCACTCCAACATTGCTTATCATTCCGAAGGAGCGAAACGCTACACTTTCAGAAAAGGATATTAATTTATCCCATCCTTTTTCATCCTACTACTGTACATACAAACTCCACAATCTCCACTGCCAGCGTCACTATGATTATCTCAAGTGACTGTGACTCCATCTTGATGCATAAGCCCCTTCCGAATCTTGCGTCTCTAAGTATCCTCACTCACAAAAACCTCCATTTTTTGTTGTTCTTTCATTGTTTCTTTGTCTCATGATTAAGAATGTGCACTGAAAGAGAATTTTGTCTTGAAACACCAATAAGAAGAAAATGCTGAAACAGCTTTCTCTTTATGCATATCCAATACAATGTGATTCTTAGCAAAGAGAGAGTGTTGTATATCTCAAATAAAGCTGTATATTTGGCAAATTATGATCTCCTGGCAAGGGAGTATACAGATGCTTTTTAAAAAAAAGAAAAACAAAGCACTTTAGATTAATGATTATTTTTCTGAATTGAAGTCTGATAAAATTAGCATCATTGTCGAAACTGATTGACATCGTAATGGGAAAGCAAGGGAGATCAAATCTGGCCTCTTGCATTGTTTCATTTTGAAAAGTGAGTTAATTTTGTCCAAAAGAAAAGCAACTACTTATTAAGTGGGTCATTTTCCAGTTATAACACTGAGAGCCTTGGCTTCCAGTGCCCTTGTAGTTCCTTGCTGCTGTAACACACACACACACACACACACACACACTTACTCTCAGTCTCATACTCGTTCTTTCTGCTTTTCTCCATCTGATGTAATTTACTCCTCCGCCGTCCTTGACATTCAGATCATTTCATAAGAAATGAAGAGCCTTCAAGAAGAGCCTTGCTGGATCAGGCCAAGGACCCATCTAGTACAGCTTCCTGTACCTCACAGTGGCTCATTAGTGGCTTTTGGGAGCACATCAGACAAGATACGTGCATCTGGTTGCCTGTATCTGGCACTCAGAGATAGGCTACATCTCAAAATCCAGGCTAAAGAGCCCCAAGCACTGTAGCCTTTCCTCATAAAGGCTACATTAACGTAATTAGCGTAAGGGAGGTGCCCAAACCCATGAATCATTTTGCTTGCTCTCTTCTGCATCTTCTCCTTCTTTTTTGAGATGTAGCAACCAGAATTGGACTCACTACTCCATATGTGCCCTTACCATCAATTTGTACAATGATATAATAATATCGGCAATTTCTTTTAATCCTTTTTTATATGATCCCAAGCATGGAATTAGCCAACTTCTCTGCTGCCACATTCCCAACTTTCACTGAGCTGTCCACCACCTCCTCGTCTCTCTTGATATGTCACAGACAGCTCAGAATTCATTTCTAGCGTTCGTCATCTGGGAATCCAGAATGTGTACAATCCATTTTAGATTTCACTACCTGGAAACATTTAGTGTAATGTGCAATGTGGGCCACCTTAGTGCTCATTCCCAACTTCAGATCATTTATGAACAAATTGAAAAGTGCAGGTTCCATGATTGGAGCAGGAGGTGGGCAGATCAGGCCCAGAAAGGGGATGGGTTCAGTACCAGCAGCACCCCTGAATCCTAATCCCCTTCCTGGGCATAATCCACTTTCACAGGTCCGCACAGACCTGTGTCCCAAGTAGACCCTCCAGGTCAGCAGGGACTTACCCTGGGACAAGAGAATAAATGTTCCCTTACCCTGAGGATGCCTCTGGACACCTAGATTAACTTGTGGGATACAGCAGTAGCCTCATTGGGGAGTTAGGGTTGGATTTGAGTTTACTTTATGTAGTAAACTTAGTAAGCACTTAGTTAGATAGCGCTCTGATAAAACACAATAAAGCAACATAACAGTTTTAAAAGGTGTAGTCATAACAACCTATTAAATCCAGTCCTTAAAACACAGCCTAGCAAGAATTTAAACCAGCATTTCTCTAGCTTAAGGACCAAATCTTCATGACATCGGAAATACACAAATGCACCTCTTGCATCTTTTCTCCTCAGAAAGCTATGAGGAGTCCAGTTCAGACTGGGGCCATAGCAGAGGGAGGCAGTGGCGTTTCTACAGGGATGGCAAAGCTCTAAGTTTTGCAAGAAGCCTTACCTTGCAGCGGAAATCACTCCTCTCCTGCACCGTTTTAGCCAATCCTCACAGGGAACAGCAACATCTTGGCGTTGCTTACTGGCTACAGCAGCAAGGGAGAGGAGGGATTTACATGACAGGGTAAGGCTTCTTGCAACACTTAGAGCTTTGCTCTCCCTGTAGAAACACCTCTGGAGGGAGGCAGACTGATCCTTTCCTCTGGATCATGACTGCAAACAGAATAACCCTCTCAAGTGCTTCTTAGTCAGTGCTGGAGCCGGGTTGCTGGGACTTCTCAGGCAAAGTCCATGCTACTCTGTTCCCCTGAGCACTACCTCTCCCACTGGTACTGAGGAGTCAAAGGTTGGTTTGACTGGCTGACCCTTCAGATGGGCATAGGCTAACCCTGCTATTAACTGTGGAAAGGAAAGCAGACACCCACATGTGCCCAGCTGTTTTCTCCTCCACTGATAATAGTAGGTGTAGGGGAATCTGATTAGGGATGTGATTCATCAAGAAAATGCAAACTTCAATATCACTCTCTGCTGAAGTCCTTCTCCCACCCCAACCCCCCGTGGCTGCTTTCAGCAGGGAAAACAAAACAACGAGAAATGGGCATCCCAATCTGATCCAGTATTGGTGTGGACTTCAAGAGTGCAATCCTATTCTGGCGTTGTTTCGGCGCTGTGCTCTTACGCCGATCCAGTGTTGTTGTAAACATGCCGTCAGGTGTGCCTGTGCCAGTGAGTCTGGTGCTGGATTGGCACAAGCAGCAGTGCCGGTGCTCGGGCGCTGCTGCACCCGTCAGCTGCGCCGGTCGTGCACCAGTCAAGTGCCGGTGGCGCTTGGTCGGTGCAGGACCTCGCCAGGGGGGTTCCAGAGGTGTGCCGTGGGCGTAATGCGGCAGCACAGTGGGCGGCTATGGGGGCGGCAACAGACGATGGCCATTACATTGTATCCTAAACCCTGTCCCCGGAAGCCCTGATTTGGGCTGCTGCTGCTCAAGTTCACCTGCACCTGCAAATCTGCAGCCCTCATAGGGCTGGATGGGGCTTACCAGGGTACAAGGGGAAAATCTCCCCTTGCCCTGCCCTGCCCTGCTGCTGCCTCCTACTGGGTTTAGGATGCAGCCCTGCTGCGCCGGCTTTACTAAACCGGCGCTGCTTAGGATTGGGCTGTCAATCTTACAACCATCCATCCATCCCAATTCAGATGGCAGAGCATTCAACAAAACAAGCCTCCTCAGAAAATCTGAATGCATGAGGCAGGATGTGTGGCTGAGAATGTTCATTCAAGCCCAAGTTGTGTCAAGCTTGAAAAGTCAAGCCAACACCTTGAATTGTCCCCAGAAACAATTAGGAACTAATGTATTTGTTTCTGAGTTGAATAATAAACATGTTGTTATGATATTTGAGTAGTGATGATGATGATGATGATGTGCGTGGATGAATACTACTCCTGAGTGGTTTACTCAGATATCCAACACTGATGATCACAGACAAGAAATAACTCAGAGACTTCTTTAACAAGAACTTCTGTATTACTCAAGTTAATCTTCTTTACAACTGTTATAGCAACTCCAGCAGACTCTGTACATAACTTCTATTAATCAATGATCAGCTCTCATCCAAAAGACTTCTCTCAAGCACACGCTCTTTCAAAACCCTCTCTGAAGAAACACACACACATTGTATCCCTGGTCATGTTTACATATCATCCAATTATTGTCATATGATTATGACATGACCATATCTCCTGGCAGATTCTCTTGTTACTGAGCAAATCTACATGTTACCATTCTAACTCTTATTACTGGGCAGATCTCTATGTTACCATTCATACTCATATCACTGGGCAGATTTACATGTTGCCATTTTAGCTCCATGTCTCTAGGTAGAAACCAACCATACAGATCTGTAAATTTCTTCTGCCTCATCCCAACACATGTGTAGTGAATTTATGGTAAAATCCTGCTCATGTTACTTAGCTGTGTAACTTGGCTGCAGCACTTTGTGCTACTTGGCTGAGGAGTCAATTGTGAGAGCCGAGATAGCCTGACCTTTTGTCCCTCGCGCCACAATATCTTCGAGTCATTCATACTGATTTTGTACAATCTGCAACACTTTTGTATGGATCTGTCTGCCTCTTGAGGTTATCTATATATTGAATTCTCTGGTGCGCTCCTTGTGAGCAAAAAAAAAAAAAAAACCAATTTCCTTTCGTTTTCAAAAAATCTCATTCTTCCTTCAAGTCATATTTTTAACATTTTTGTGAAGGGAAGGAATAAACTATTCCTTATTTTCTCTGCTTTATTTCACAGGAGTTGTAATTCTGAGCTGCCTTGTTTTATCTCTCTGCATATTAAAGCTCACCTTCCATACTTAGCTAATTTATATATGTGGTGTCGTTTACAGATTATACAGATTTGAGGTTATGAAGATTTTAATCAAGAAGTATGTCTTTTTAATCTTTCTGCTCAGCCTCGTTTTGCTTCAGTATTAGCTTGGCAATTAAGGTAATGAATTTTCGTGAGGAAGGCTGAAGGAATGGAGTGCGTTGTAAGCAGGCACCTGGCATGTTCTGGTTGTCATGGTGATTTCCCAGATGCTCAAACAAATGGAGAAAAGCAGCGATTCAATATTCCCATTACACATGAAGCAGAAATGCTAATTGATATCTGTTGCAGGGATCTATGGGCCGGACCATGGGATTTCAGCTGCAGGTGTGTTTGGGAAGAGATTTGAGGAACGTTTGTACATTAGAAGGACCAGAAGAGGGCTGTGTTTTGGAAAGGGGCGTATTTTGCACACTGAAAGTGACTTAATGGCCCAATCCTATTGTTGCCAAGCACCAGCCCAGCAGTCTCTGGGCTAGGTGTCGCATACATGTTGGTAGCATAGTGCAAGTAAACAGCATCTGTGGGAAGGCCTGTAGCATCCCACTGGGACTGAATCTGGACCTGTATGACTGCTCCATGCGGTGCAGGGGAAGGGTGGAATGGAAGCCAGGAGGGGATGTTCATTGTGAGGGTGGGTGGGAAGGGCACAGTTCAGGCAGAGGCCTACACCAAATCCTATTCCCCCTCCCAGGCTTGAAAACCCTACATGGGGCTATTCGGCATTGCGTCAGCAGTTTTGCAGGCACAGATTTGAGTAGACCCATTGGGCAGGCTTGGGCTCGACATGGGATAAGGGAACAGTTTTTCTCTTACGCCAAGGAGACCTCCAGCCTACTCTGTTTCAGTGCTGGATACGGCATGGGCCTTGAGGCCCCGCTGCACCAGCACTGGATAAGATTGGGCTGCCCACCTGCTGCCCCCACTAACAGGTTGCCTCACCCCTTCGGTTAGGTAGTTGTTGGGCCAGTTCAGATTACCTGACAGCTCCACATACTAACGTGTGTGTGTGCTTATGGTATGTGAATGCCCTGGCCCATCACCTTCCTTCTTGGTGAGCCAGAAGGTGGTTAAGGTGAGCCTTAAACATGTGAAAGCATGATTTGTCCAAAAGTAAGTTTAGCAATGCAAGTAGAGGAGCAGTTTGGACCAACTGTTTCCCTCCTCACATAATGAATTAAACTAGCCCCAACTTACCCATACTCATGGGCAGGCTTCAGGAGATATATGTGCTATTTCAACACATGGGGCTGGTTGGGCTATGGAAGTATTGTTTGGACCATTTTGATAAATGTGGAGTCCTTGATAAACTTTCATTAAGGGAGTGAATTCTGACTGAGGATGCAATCCTAACCTGGAATTAGGTTGGCACAGTTAGACCAGCAAAGTTTGACCAGCACAAGGGCCAGTGTAACGCGCGATTGGACCACTCTCAGTGTCAGAGAGGATGACTCACATTTGTGTCTCTGACTCTGAGAGTGGTCCAAACATAATTTACAATGTCCCTTCTGCCATTAAAATGTTGCTGGCCTAACTGTGCCAGCCTAACTCCAGGTTAGGATTGCGCTTTCAGTATAATTGCCAACTACATGTTAACACTGAAGCAGACATTGGTTGGCTGCCAAAAAAAGGATATCCTGTACCGAAAAAGGTGCTTCCTTCTCCCTTTTTAATATGTTGTTTCACCTGTTATTTGATGTCATTAAGTTGTGAATTTCTCTACCACCACCAACACCAACACCTAGGTATAGATAAGACGTCGGTGTTTCCCAAATAGTAGACTACCACTCACTGGTGTCTTTTGATGCTTTGCCAAATGTGCTCTGGCTGCTGAGGACAATTCATGCCAACAACAAAAAAGGAAAAAAAAAACTACAACCATTTACTTGAGATTACTCTGATACTGAGCTCTGTAGCTTCAATATTGATTCTACTTCATCTGGAATAGTGCTGCTGACTGAGGCCAATAAGACAAACAGATGGGTCTTGGACAAAGATAATATTGTCATAGGAAAAATTTCAGCTAGAAAAAATATTGGAAACCAACAAGTCAGTTGAAGGGATTCCTTCTGTTTGACATCACTTAGGGCGCAATCCCAACCTGGAGTTAGGCTGGCACAGTTAGGCCAGCAAAGTTTGGCTGGCACAAGGGACACTGTAAAGTCTGTTTGGACCACTCTCAAAGTCAGAGAGGCCAGCACACAGATGTGCACCATCCTCCCTGACTTCGAGAGTGGTCCAAACACACTTTACAGTACAGTGGCCCTTGTGCCAGCCAAACTTTGCTGGCCTAACGGTGCCGGCCTAACTCCAGGTTAGCATTGTGCTCTTAATTTGAAATAGCTTCCCTTTCTGACTTGGTGTATAACAAGGACAGCTCAAGCTGCAGTCCTATATAGGCCTTGAACTGTTTCATTGAAATAATGGCAGGCAAGTAGTGCAAGATTCAGCCCATTCCCCTTCCATTCTACTCATTCCCCTGCATTCCATAGCATATCGCCATACCAATGGATGGAATGCTGCATGCTTTGATGGGAGGGTGACTAGAAGGCCAATGAGAGGTTAAGTATAAACCTTTCTTACCAACCTCTTGGTAGGCCACCTGGTTGACAATGAGGGCTTGTTGGCAGTGCAAAGGGGGATAGCATCCTATGCAAGGCGCTGCCACCCCACCACCTTCCAATCCACCCCCGTACTTACCACCTGAACCTCCCCTGAGCTGCCCATGCCACTGACCTACCTGTTCTGTCGCAGCACCCCGGCAGTTCTGTCATGCACAGAGAATATTTGTCCCAGGACATTTGTACCATTAGTGATTTACAATAGTGGATCAAAGGTCCATAGATTGGGCCATTTGCCTCAAATCAGGGTATTGATAAGAACTATAGAGATGTTCCTCTTTGGGGATATTTTAATATGTAAAAATGAGTAAACATCTCTGAATGTACCCTTCCTTCCTTCCTTCCTTCCTTCCTTCCTTCCTTCCTTCCTTACTTACTTACTTACTTACTTACTTACTTACTTCAATTTACAAATATACTGCATATGGTGTACAAAGAAGCAGCAGCTTAACTCACAGCCCAATCCTAAGGAACTTTTAAGAGCCGATCCAAGCGCAGAGCAGCCCCCAGGTAGGGGAACCAACATTTCCTTACCTTGAAGAGGACTCCGTGACTGCCGCTCCCCCACAGAATCCATTGTGCACCCCATTACATCAGTGCTGGAAAGTTGGTTAGGATTGGGCTTGCAGTCAGTCAGGGCGCAATCCTAATATAACCATGTTTCCAGCATCAGCGTAAGGGCAATGCAGCTCTGAGATAAGGGAACAAACATTCCCTTAAGGAGGCCTCTGTGACTGCCCCCCAATTACAGGATGCAGCACATGCCCCATTGGCACAGCTATGTCAGTGCTGGAAACTTGGTTAGGAGTGTGCCTTCAGTCAATGAATTAGACCAAGTGGTCAAAATGTTCTCCATTGGTGCCTATACACTGCAGAGATTGTGGACTCAGCTACAGTCCTATCTAATCCCCACAAACTGCACCGCAGGAGCATTTACTTCAGCCTGCAAGGGGATCAGTCCAGGGGGTAAGCTTGCACTGCTTGAATGGGTCTATTGAGACCTGCATGAACTATCGCTGGAGCAGGTCTGAATGGATCTAGAAAGGCGAATCAAGGTACAGGATATTGGCGGCACTGCTGCTGCTGATACCACCCCTTCGTGGCCTCAACACACCCCATACCCTTCTTAGTCTCCACTCTTTCCTCCCTCTCCCTGCCCCATTCTGCCCAACCTGCCTAGCTCCCACACAGTCTCACTGACACTGGAGCTCCTTGATATGCTCCTGTCATGCAGCCACAGTCACTTGCTTGTCTGCTCTGAATTCTGAATGACAACATTTTGAGACCACTGTAAAGGAATACGCACCAGTGGAATGCAAGTTCCCATGGTGCATTATGCACCATAGGACAGGGGCATGAGGATTCTGCAGATGGCTATCAGTTGTGTTGCCGCCCCAGGAATGGTCACATGCAAGAGAATCTGTTTTCCAAGTATTTTCCCAAACACAAGAAAAATTCTGTTTTAATTAGGAATAGACTATGGCAATTTTTATAGGAATAGACTATGGCAATTAGGAATAGACTGTGAACAGACTGTTTTAATTAGGAATAGACTATGGCAATTTTTTGCACAAAAATTGCTTCAGGGAACTCATTAATTCAAAGCCTGTAGAGCCGGCGTTTTGTCTGAGGACAAGCTTCCGTGGTCATGTGGCCGGCATGACTCTACGCCGTAGCGCACGGAATGCCGTTCCTTTCCCCCCGAAGTGGTCCTTATTTATCTACTTGCATTTAGGTGCTTTCGAACTGCTAAGTTGGCAGGAGCTGGGACAAGCAATGGGAGCTCACTCCGTCACGCAGTCTTGAACTCCCAACCTTGTGGTCGAAAGACCAGCAACAGCGGATTAACTCGCTGCGCCACCACGTCCTTTAACTCATTAATTAAGAATGCAATGTGTGACATTAAAAAGAAAATGAAACGTCTGACTGGTGACCCAGACTATTGGTGCGATCTCAGTCAGTAGCATCAGTAAGAAACACCCATGATTGAAAGATGTTCTACAGTACATGAAGGCAGTGTACACCAGTTCTGTAGCTGTAATCATTTTTCTGCTTTGTTTCTTTAATCACAAGCAATTTTGTGTTAGTCACAATAAACTAGTGAATTTTAAAAAAAAATCTTATCT
Source organism: Lerista edwardsae (assembly GCA_029204185.1). Classification (NCBI taxonomy): domain Eukaryota; kingdom Metazoa; phylum Chordata; class Lepidosauria; order Squamata; family Scincidae; genus Lerista; species Lerista edwardsae. The sequence goes on along the minus strand of JAJKFI010000161.1, from coordinate 1,445,522 downwards.
AGATACACTAAAACTTTATCTGACCTATTGTGCCCAAGTCTGGTTACCACAACTCAAAAAGGAACTGGAAAATGTGCAGAGGAGAGCAAACAAAATGATTAGTGGGCTCGGGCACCTACCTTATGAGGAAAGGCTACAGCGTTTGGCCTACCAGATGCAAGGGAGTGGCAACAGGATACAAGTACACTGTTTTCTTCCGGAGCCATCTAGTGGGTCACTGTGAGATGCGGTAAACTGGATTAGATGGGCCTTTGGCCTGATCTAGCAGGGCTCTTCTTATGTTCTTATCTTTTTATCTCAAAGAAATGCCTCTCAAGCATTAGTAGCAGAAATAACATACATTTTTGAAAAGAAATCTGAAATGTATTAAACCCTTCAGTAGCAACAGTTCTTCCATGCAGTTCTTAAACTGGCTTAAACTGAAGCAATATACTATGATGCAGCAGTATTATATAGATGTTGGTGATTTTTAAAGATGTTCGAGACTGTTTGACATATTATTTAGGGATAGGTTTCCGAATCCCAAACTGGAACAGGCAAGCTGACTGGCCTGCCCCATACCCAGCAACTGGGTGCTGCCGGGCTCGAGTATCTGTGTGAGGAAGCCAGCAGGTCACATGGCAGCAGCCAGGAAGGGTCTATTGGCACAAATCCAAGCAGCCCAGATTGCGGTCGACCAGGCAGAGGACAGGGGTTAGGATCTAGCCCAAGTTCTGGATTCTGGCTCCACCCCCTGCCCTGGCTAGTCTGCCCTATGGCCCCCATCCCCTGCCTTCCTTCCACCCATTCTGCCTCCCCTCCACCCCATTCTACCTCTCCCATCCTCCCCACCCCCCTGTGCCTAACTGGGTGCTGCCGGGCTCAATTATCAGTGTGAGGAGGCCAGCGCACATCCATGCGCTGGCCTAGCCTCCTCTGAAGTCATCACAATGGGCCAGCCCAAGGGATTTGTGCTGGCCCACTGAGCACTCTGGATTACGCTCTGATAAACTAGGCACATTGATTGATTGATTGATTGATTGATTGATTGATTGATTGATTGATTGATTGGAGATAATCAATCAATCCCAAATTGGATTGAAAAATAAAATTCTGTACAAAGTAGTTCACAGAAACAGAACCAAAAACAATATAAAATCAACACACTTCCAAAATAGAATAAAAAATAAAAATAGAATAACTCAGTAGGATAACACTATCCTTTTTTCCCCCAACACTATCAGTAGGATAACACTATCCTTTTTTTCCCCAAATATTTTTAAAATTTATTCTTTAAGCCATGGGACAAGGGATTGGGTTACATGGGTAGTGGGGTTACATAGGACGACACATAAGGTATGCGGAGGGTTACTAGCATATCTAACAGAAAAGATATCTAACTACATATATAGAATATGTAGAATAACACTATCCTGACAGCCAACATTAGTGCTTCTGTTTCGAAACCCAGTCACAATAAAAATCCATTAAAATCCAGGCAGAAGAGATACGTCTTTAAGAATCTCTTAAAAGTGGGCAATGCAGAAGCCTGATGTGGAAGATTGTGAAGGTCTCCTTGGGCAAAACTAGGATTGCGCTGCCTGTGAAAAGACACTATCTCTTGTGTTGCCAACTGAAGTTGCATCAATGGCCAGACAGAGACCAGGTATTGAGAAGGCATGAACATGAAGAAGACACAGGTATTGATGAAGAACTGACAGTGACTGAGGGCACAATCCTAACCAACTTTCCAGCACTGGGGTAAGGGCAGTGCAGCTCTGAGGAAAAGGAACCTTGAGGAAGCCTCTACAATTACTACTCTACTGCAGGATTCAGCACATGTCCCATTGGCACAGCTATGTCAGTGCCATAGTTGGTTAGGATTGCACCTGAGATCAAAATTGCATGCTTGGTCACCTATGCAGTCTAACATAGGATAGACACAGAATGCAACTTAACACAGACACTCAACACAGAATGCTGGGCTGTCTAACATAGAGTGCTGAATGCCCCTGTATGGCCCAGCAACCTTATGATGAATCTCTCCTTTTTTACTCTTCGATACTTGCAAAATCAGAAGGCTACATATCCCTTGGGAGATCACAGCATGTGTTCACTGGGTTGTATCCAGCTTGATGGGTCACAGGTTTTGCATATCTGGTGCACTCAGAACTCAAGCAAGGTTATCTCAAATGGCTGCAGCCAACAGGATCAAACAGTCGCAGTGATCAAATAGTTCAAGGAAAGGGCTGATGACTGAAAAGGTGTTTTTCAGTGATGTTATAAAGGTCTTTTGGAACTCAAGGAGGTGTTTTTACAAAGCATCAGGCATCAAAATGGTGGATAAAAAAAGAGTCCAGGCAAAATGAATCTCATCCATTCTGGTCTAACAAACACATTGGGGGGATACTTTACCAGGAGTTCAACTGAATTTCTCTTAAGGATCCCTCATGAAGCCTAAAGATATGCATGAGCTGATAATTACATAACATGCTAATTGGAGTTGTCTCCTTGTTTCAAATTCTGTTATATATGAACACGGACCATGATAATAATTGAGAACATTTCTTGACTGTTCTCTCCATTGGTCTTGTCCTCTATCCATACTTGTCCTATATCCATACTATGAATATTTTTTACAGGGCAACCTCATATGCTGGATACATGCACCAGGCCTTGAATGAACATCAAGTGGTCAACTTCAGTGGTTAATTGGTAATTGGTTAATTGGTACATTCTTTTTATTGCTTTTCTCCAGTGCTCCCAAATGGCAATTTTGCTAGATCAGAAGATGATGGAGTGAGTCAGCACATAAAGTTGGAAAGAAGAAGGCGAGTTGCCAAGGTTATGGGAGTCAGTGAAGACAGGAGGCATTCCAGAAAGATTAGAGAATGTGTGACAGAGCTCAACTTAAAGGACCGGAATACTTTAAAAAAAATGGATACCAACTAGAATTGACATCAAATTTCCCCAAAAGCAAAAATTTGGACAAATCATTTGAGAAATGATGAGGGGAAACAGAAAATGGATTTTGATAAGATTTGTGCAGTTTTTTCCCTGTGGTTCTTCAGAACTCTACAGGGAACTTTTGGAATATATTCTAATGCATGCTCTTGGTCAATCTGAGCTCTAAATGCTGTCTACCCATCACCATCACGGGCAGCCCAATCCTAAGCTGCGCTGGAGCAGGCAGGCCGGTGGGCCTGCGCTGCATCCAACGCAGGTTGGGAGGAGTCAACGCAGCCACTGGAGCCTCCCTGGCGCAAGTGCGCCAGCTTCCACTATAGGTTCCTCGGATCTGAGCCCGTGAAATCGTGGGCGCAGAACTGAGGAAGCCGCACAGCCCGAATCAGGGCCACACGGCCTGGGGCCGAGGCCTTGGATGTGGCTTAACTGCCACAACCTGCCACCCCACCTACCCGGCCCAGTTTTGCCCATCCCCCACCCAGAATTGCTGCCTGCCCAGAACTGCTATTATGCCAGCCGAATTCGGCTGACGCGGGGCAACTTGGCACCTGCACTCTCAGGCCAACGCTACTGCTACCGTCGGCCTGGGATCTCTAGCACCAATGTAGGGGTGCTAGTCGGCAAGATTGTTGCATATGCACTACGTCAGGGCTTGGATTGCGCCCTGAATGTCCGGTTGAGACTTCCCCCTGCACCAGAGCTGATGACCAAACCTGGAGTGAGAGATTTGCCGAATTCACCTAGAATTATTTTTGAAATGAGTTCTCGGATTCTTTAATTTCTGAGGGATTTTGCAGGACGTCAAAAGACTAGTAGAATTTATGGAGGAATTCTGTTCCTCCCTAGTAGAAACCATAAAATGTAACTGCTTTCTTTCACTTGAATGGCAATTTGTGCTCACATAGTTATACAGAGGCTGGTAGCTTTCATGTTCCTTCACATGACGAACACTCAGATAGAAAAACAAAACTCCACTACCTATGCCCCCAGCCCCTACATCTAGAGAACAGCCTCCCCCTTGCATGTCTCATACGCCATGCATAAAATGTTCCCCATCTAATGCATTATAGATTTGCTAGATGTAATTTAAAGCATAAGGAAGTGTTCAATAAAAATTTAATGACATTTTAAACTTTATTCAAGCTCTGAATAGGCATTTGCACTCAAGCTAAATGTTTTCTTCAAAAGCAACGTTAGAAGAGGGGGGGAAAGAATTCTTTAGTTTCCTGCTTTCATTTTTTTATCTTCTCGCATAAAGACGCCACACCCCTGTACAGTATGTGTTATGAGACTATGCAAAACTGATTATTACCTTGCAGGAACAATAAACCTGTATAAAAACCCCAGAAGTTAGTATCATGGAAAGTGTGTGTGGAGTCTAACTAACAGCCTTAAGGGCTTTCATAATTACTAGCAGGGATATTACAAGTGACAGATATGAGGCATCAGCCTCCAAATAATACTACTAAAAAATTATTATGAGCACAGCGACCAAACTGTCTTTAGTATTTACTCCTGTTTGTCAAACCAGGCAACCATTGTGTTACGACAAATGATCTATTTTTGTTACCCTTTGAGGGGAGATGAATGGTTCAAACCAGCAATGGTCCTCTTTTCTAACAGAAGGATACCTTCACTTCCTGCAGAGAGACCATTGTGAGTCTTGAAGTAAAATTAATCAATCTATTAAAATGCTCCCAGGCTACTTTTTGAGGCATGTCTTTTACCCAGCACATCTCAAACTATTTCAATTAAGGATTATAAATGTTGTTAGGTATAAAGTTATCCATTAAGTACTGCAATTTATGAGGGGCTGCTTTTGCCATCAGTGACCCCATAAAAGCTCTGTGTTCGCCTCCTATATTTGAAGACACACCAAATAGTAAAGTAATCCTTTATCCATTTACCGTGATGAATGCTGCCTGGCCCATTCATTCCCTACAAATGACAAAAGACAAGCTTTGGAATAAAACTTGGCCTGATACGTTAAATCATTTTTATGCAATGTGGTATATCATTGCATATCAAATTGTAGGTTGCAACTCACTTGATGGGTCATGGCCCATGGCTGCGTAGGTCACAACTTGGGCTGTGCCCACATTTGCCTCCATCTGGCTCCAAACTGGTGCCAAACAGACACGGAGGCCATTTCTGGGTAGCGATCCGCCTCCAGAAGCCACTACCACATCGCCCTGGGGCCCTGGATGGCCTCCAGAGGTCTCAGAACACCTTTGGAAGTGACTCTTGGGTCACTTTCAGTTTTGCAAATGCAACTTCCAGTTGGGTTGAAGGCATTTCTGAGGCCCGTTTTGGGTCCTGATAGCAGTGCCAGAGGCCAAGGTGGGTTGTGGCTCTGGTGAATGTGAGAACTCCTGCTGTATATAATACCCTGCAGCTGGCTCTGTGCTCCTCCCCACTTCAGCCCAGGAACCTGCCTTGAAGAAAACAATGCACAATTGCCTGTCCCAGCCCTGGCTCCAACTTGAGATTGTCTACTCATCCCAGTTTTTCAGTGTCAGAGGTAATTAGCTCCAACGGTTGGGCAAGCTCCACCCACAGCCAATTCAGGTGCAACCACCTGCCTTGCCTCATGCAGGCAGAAGTTACCTCACCCACAATTTCATCAGTAGAGGGATCAATCAATCAATCACTAGTATTTATATACCGCTTTTCAACACAAAGTTCACAAAGCGGTTTACAGGCAAATAATAACATTAAAGTTAAATGGCTCCCTGTCCCAAAAGGGCTCACAATCTAAAAGAATGGAGAACACCACCAGCAACAGCCACGAGAAAGACACTGTGCTGGGGTGAAGAGGGACAATTGCTCTCTCCCTGCTAAATATAAGAGGACACCACTTGAAAAAGTGCCTCTTGCACAGTTAGCAGGGATGGCCCTGATCCAGTCATCATATTGTCTATTTGCAGTTTGCTTTTAGTAGCCTTTACCATGATGCACCGGTCTCTGCTGATGTAGGATAACATCAGGGTTTTTGTTTTGTTTTTTTGGTGTGTGTGTGTGTGTGTGTGTGTGTGCGTGTGTGTGTCATATGGACATATCTGTTTGGAAGTACAACCTGTCTGAAACCAAGTTACCATCTTCAGTTCATAATTTTGAATTTATTTTGGTCATGCCCTTAAGTCCGCCCATTTAAAAAGTTGTATATCAGGGAGGAGTCTACTGGAGAACTACATTTTCTAGTTCATGAAGGAACATTCAGTTTTGTTAGTCCATCTTCACCTGCAGCCTGGAATAGTACAGTCTAGAAATAGGTTTATTGCCTTCGTAATAACTAGGTCTTGGATTTCATTAAATCCCAAGCAAGGAAAAAACCCATGACTGAGCAGGGTGGGGGTTAATCAGCACTAAACATGATGTCGGCTAGCCTTCAGGTGACTGTGTTTTCAAACGTGAATAATCGAGGAATTGTTCCACTTTGAAATCATCCTTCTGGGGAAAATGCTGCTTGCGTGCTGAAACATTGCCTGGAAATTGTGGCCGAGGCAATTTTGAAATGAAAACGTAATTTACCTTAACAGAATATGAAGAAACGCACCAGAGCAAAAGACTAGTCAAAAGGCTGGCAAATGGTAGCTGTGTCCAATTTACCCCCTTCCCCACCCCCACCCCCGGTATTTCCAGGAACTGGAGTAAGCTCAAGCTTACATTAACAATAAAAATGAAATTCAATCCTGCCTTGTTGGAATTTTGGATGCAGCACCTTCTGCTGGACTCTGAGTAATGCCTAGTCCTCTGAGACCATCTATTTGCTTCTATGACCCTTGCAGAAGGTGTGGTCCTTAATACTATTCCTTGCCTCCCTTTTCCTCACTATCTTCCTTCCACACAATCTAAAAGTAAGGATGGATTTCCTGAGGTCTTCAGCCCCACAATGGCAGATTTGTTTGTTAAATTTATATCCCACTCTTCTCTCCAAGGTGCACCCAAATTGGCTTACAACATGAAACTGTATTTTAAGCAATATCAGACCAATGTGCTGTAACCAGGGCAAGTTAGGAGAGCTGGAGGTCTCCTTGAGGTAAGGGAACATTTCGCCCCTTATCCCAAGTTATGCCCCAGCCTGCCCTATGGGTTTCTCAGAATCTCCCCAGCTATATAGCTGGCCCAAATCCCAGAAGCCTGATGTAATGCCAGGAGGACTGGGAAGGGGGGGGTAGGACACAGTGGAGGAGGAATCTGATAATCCTGCACCACCTGGGCCTGATCAACCCCTTTCTGCCCTCCCCTGCCCAGAAATGTTCCCTCCCCACTACCTCCCCACCCACCCCTCTGCAGCCCAGAACAACATTACATGCACCATCCAGCGAAATGCCTTCAAGTGATCCTAACGGGGCAGCTTAGGCTTCCCCACTGGTGCAGCCTGCTCTTTGCTGCTATGATAGTGTCTTACAGCAAAAGCTCATAAAGGGCAAAACAAACAGCATGGATGTAAAGACCCAGATTAAAAACAACAACCATGCACTCAGAAGGCATGTCTAAATAGAAATGTCTTTAGGGTCATATCCTCCGCACTTCCACACAAAGAGGAAATCCTAGGATTCTCTGTTCAAAAGTGGAAGGAACTTCTGACCACTTGGAAGATGTCTGAAACTGTGAGTGAAATATTTCTTTGGAAATCTTAATCAGATTTCATACATACACACTCCTATGTATGTGTTGCCTTGCATGGGGGTGCCAGGCAGCAGTGGGGCAGCTAGGCACGGCACCACATAGTGAGCCCATGCCCCAGACCTCAGTCAGAGGTCCAGCAGTACAGGGCTGGCACAGTCTTGTGGTGCTGCTCAGTGGCGTCACTGGAGGAGTATGGGGGTTGTGGGCCGCACCAGGTGACGAGCATGCAGGGGTGACACCAAAATTGCTAAAAACGTAGTTTTAAAAGATAATACCATCATTCTATATACCGTCCGATGCAGAATTTCACAAGGAATTCAGTGAAAAAACCAGAGTGTAATATTGTTATAAAACGTTTTGGCCAAAAAACTAAAAAGAAAAAAAAACTTTTAATATAAAAATCACAATTTTTTTTTTTAAATCACAGTTTTACGAAATGATACCATAATGTTATATGCTATTCAGTGTGGAATTTCGTGAGGAATTCAGTGAAAAAAATTAGCGTGTCATTCTATCAAACGTTAACAAACGTCAAACAGTTGGTGCTCCAGCCAATGGTAACCCCATTTGGGACGGGGATGGGAAGCAGGGAAGGGGAGGAACCAGGCGGGGGGAGGGTAGGAGCTGGGCACAAAGGGGTGGGACCCAGTGGTAGCTTCCACCGCCGGATCTTATCCCTGGTGGTGGTTTGGGCTGCTTGATTCACCACTGGCAAAATAGCCATTGGCAAGCCGAGTAGCTCCATTGCAGGCAGCGGAGCTTTCCCAGAGGGAAAAGGGGCGAATGTCACCATTTAGGTACCGCTGCTCCTAGGGGAGCAGGGCAGTTCAAGGTTGGGCAGTCACGTAGATTATGCCTATTCGTTTAGGAGCTGATTCGATAGCTTGATAATCATGGGAAAATCCCAAACCATTCTAGAACATTCCTGTGTAAATTAACAAGTTGAACTTGAGTTGCAAAAAGGCTTTAGAAGGTGAGCAACATCTGGGTACGGAAAGACAATTCATGCTAAATAGACAATGAACCTTGAACCCAATCAATTCAAGTTTCACTTGAAGCTAAGAAATAGAGCACACAGAACAGGACATTGCTGCTTTTCACGTATACAGTATTTATACTTGAATATAGAGTACTTTATTAAAAGAACTGATTACTGCTAGTTCTACTGGCCTTGGTAACATCACACGGCCTTCCATCATGGCCTTTCTATCCATTTATAATATCATGTGGAACCGTTCCAATGATACGCAACTTTGTACAATACCTATAATTAGGTAATCATGTGAATACATGTCAATACTGTGAATATGCCCAGTGGCGATTCTACCTATTCACTTGCCTCGAGGTGGGGCAGAGGTAGGCAGCGTGGAGGCAGCTTGTCTCTTGCAGAGGTGAACTGTGTGAGTGTCATTCATCTTTGCACTGAAACAGCTCCAAAGTAGAGCATGGGGTGGCGGGAGCAGGTTAGGGCAAGGAGTTGGCACAGGGGGCGGCGATCGTCAATTTGGCCCCAGTGTGGAGCCTTGGCTGGGTCTACCACTGAATATGCCTGCATGAATAGAAAGTTCCTTGTATGTACATTCAAGCATCCAAAAGTGGCTATCACATGTGGAATCATACATCAAAAATGTAGTTTCAGCAGAAACATAACAACTTGGCAGGTATTCTACCTGGACCAAGAAATGAGCAATGACCTGCTAACTCAAGTAGGCCACTAAGCTAAGTAGCATATCAATTCAGGCACTTCTCGAGTTGTTATTTTAGAGATAGTCTCAACACTAATTGCCTAGTCATCTGAGCTCATCTGGTACTGAGTTTGATTCCCACGTCTTCATGTCTAGTATTGCTAGGCCTGTCTCTGGTGATGTGTTCATAGAGTTTCACTTTGCAATATTCATAAACTGACAGTAGATCAGCTATTCCCATGCTGACAAAATGGAGCCACTGCAAAAAATATATATAAAAAATTACTAAATATAATGAGAACGTATTGTTGCTTAGGAGGAAAGAGAGGTCACTGCAAAATATATAATTGTGGAACATGATTGTTTACTCTGTGATGATGTTCAGGACACAGGGGGAATTTAAAAAATAAATGGAGGGGAAGGGTTTCTTTAGATCTGCTTCAGAACATTCATTTGTACAACAGCTTACTCTTTTAAAAAATTCTGGCTAGGGCTGCACCAAATATTCTGCAGATTGTTCTTAGACAGAACATATTGATGGATGATGTTGATGCATGTTTAGAAATGTTTCCCAAATAAATACTTGGGACCAATGATCACCATTTTTGCTCCTGTTTCATGCCACTGCTTTGTGCCATGTTTCTTCTGGCTTCTGCTGCTGCTCTGTTTTCCCTGGTGCAGTCATAAGCATTATCCTATAAAGTCAGGGATAACGTAGCTAACAGGATGAAAAAATGCTATGCAGTCAGATTTGGCCACATGATGTCACTGAGTACAAATAAGCCTATTGGGTGAACATGAGAGCAAAAGATGTAAACAGAGATGTTTGAAAGCAGTAACCCCTCCAAAAAAGGTTGATTTTCAACACCCTGCAAAAATATAAAATTGATTTCTATCTAAGAGCAATAATTCCTAATTGTTAGTGGCCAACAAATCATCTTTAAGTAGAAATAATAATAATAATAATAATAATAATAATACATGTATTTATATACCGCCTTTCTTAAGGTCACTAGATTTCTCTAATGATTACAACTCAAGGCGGTTTACATAGGCAGACTTTTCACAAACCCGAAGGTTTTTACAATTTACAGAATGTTCTATCTTTCAAGAACCACACTCAAACAGATCTTTCTTTCTGGATTTAGCCTTCTTTCTTTAGCCACCCGTCTGTCATCTGCTGGCTGATGAGGCTTCCCTGCTCTCACCAGAGACGCAGCTGAGTTCAGCACACTCCTCCTCCCACGAGGCAGCTGAAACTCGGCTTTTAATCAGCCGCAGTTTGCAAGGTCTGCCACTCACACAGACTTCCGGGAGTCTCGAGCTCACGACCTTGAGATCTTTAGTTGTTATCTTCGGGCAAATGGAGGCATTAACCCTCTCGGCTAAATCTTCTTCAGCTTAGAAAAAGGACTAAGCCAAAGCTACTGTTTTTTGGATGGTTTGGAAAAAGACAGAAAGTGTATGTGTTGTCAGTCAGTCAGTCAAAACCTTTAATGGCATCTCAAAAGTTAAAACATACAGCAATGTTATTGTCAGAACTTAAAAATATAATTAAAACAATGTAAAACACTTGCTGTCTCTAGACCAGATAGATTCACTCTGGCAATGGCAGTTCAGTGGGCTTTCGTCTATTGTTAAATTCAACTATGCTATGCAGAAAGGAAGCAAACAGTCTGAGGTGGTATGGATCCGATAGTGAGAAAAGAATGTTTAGTTTGTCATTGTCTGGAAGAAACATCTTCTTGGACAAAATAGGGCCTAGTAAACTGGATCTCTTAGTCTCATGATAAGGGCAATGTAGGATCATGTGCGGCAAGGATTCAACTGTGCTCAAAGAACAAGAGCATGTTCTATCTTCTTGGGGGATGCCTCTATACCTTCCCCATAGAACTGCAGAGGGCATGGCATCCAGACGGGCCAACGTAAGGGCCCTTCTTTCATTAGGGTTGGTTAAGGACTGGAGGTAGTTCAAAGTTTTACCTTTTTCAAAAGGGATTTTCCATGCCAGAGAGTGACCAGATCTATTGGTTGTGCTTAAGAGAGTCTGAGTCTGAATGTCCAACAACCTTTGTTTGATCTGTCGGAAGGCTTCTGCTTGCGTTACCGCCCCTAGTTGGTCCACATCAATGCCTAGTTGCTTGATTTTAGACTCCCAGGAGCCAGCTGACGAGAGAGAGTCTTTCTTGAAGTGAAACAATAAACTGCTGGTTATGTTATTGAAGTAGAGATTCAGCCAGAACTTTGAAGTGCGTAGCCAAGCTAGTGTTTCAATCATAGACTGGCCCGTCTCCAGGCATAGGGCTGAATATGGCACGCAGTTTGGAACAGCTAGAATTTTACGCAGGAACACTGCTTGGATTTGTTCGAGCTGGTGGTTAGATGATTTTATCCACAACGGTACTCCAAATAGAATTTGGGGAAGAACCTTAGCATTGAACACCTTGAGGGCAGCCGGGACATATGAGCCTCCGTTCTTATAAAAGAATTTCAGGATAGCCCGCATTGAGATCGAAGCCGCCGCCTTCATCATGTTCCAATGACTTGTCCAAGAGAGGTTGTAGGATTGTGTTGATTCTTCTGTCCCATCCTCATCTTGAGCCTATAAGAGCAGACTTCTCATTCAAGAGAATAACAATCCCCAGCAAGCAGAAAGAGCCAATGGCACGCAGGAAAGAGACAGTCAGGGTGGTCTATGGAATTGTGGCAAGAAGTATAGGCATTCCCCCCCATATCTGCGGGGATTCCGTTCCGCTTGTTTCTTGCTATAAGAAAGCAACATTCTTGATTGACTAAAGAGAGCTATGTGCAGCACAATACAGGTAACAGACTAACAGAAGTTTTAGTCGAGAGGGTTAATGCCTCCGTTTGTCTGAAGATAAAGAACTGAAGATCTGAAGGTCGCCAGTTCAGGACTACTGGAAGTCTCAGTGAGCGGCAGACCTTGTAAAAACTGCGGCTGATTAAAAGCTGAGCTGTCTCTGGCTGCCTCGTGGGAGGGGGAGTGTGCTGGGAAAGCTGCTTCTCTGGTGGGAGTAGAGAAGCCGCTTATCAGGCAGCAGAAGACAAACGTGTGGCTAGAAAGAAGACTAAATCCAGACAGATCCAACGGTTTGTGTTGTTGTTCTTGTAAGATACAATGTTTCTGTAAAACTGTAAAAACCTTCAGGTTTATGAATAAAGTCTGCCCATGTAAACCGCCTTGAGTTACAGTCATTACAGTAATCTAGTGACCTAAGAAAGGCGGTATATAAATACGAGTATTATTATTATTATTATTATTATTATTATTATTATTATTAACAGAACAGGACAGTTCCTGATTCCTGTTAATGTTCTGTTCATCTCCCTCTAGTGCATAGGCTGCATGTCGCATTCTTCAGTGAAGCAAGATCGTTGCTTTGTTAAAGCAAGAAACACCCATGTTTCCAGTGCTCCTAATTGAAAATGAAGATAATGGGTTGCAGGGGGCCCAGTATGTGGATCCTTGGATCACTGAATTCACAAATAGCAGGTCCGCGGTTACTAGGAGATACACCTGTATAAACCATGAGAAAATATCTTTTTGAATCAAACATTCAATTTCTTCTTGAATCAAATATAAATTGAAAAAGACACATACCAGAAGTCAGGCATCTTCTTCCCCACTCCTGGTCCGAATTTTATTACTGCTGCCACGTCTTATTTGTGTTCACAATGGCCTGGATCAACAAAACACAACCAAATAGCTGGCCTGAGACTACCTGTTGCCATAGAGTAAAATGCACAGCGCATGCAGTGGGTGTCCTTATTAAAGGCTCCAAGTCAGAGTTCTGCTTTGGTTGAAAAGGGATGCAGAATACAAGCATGTAGATATCATTAGAGTTGACTTTGAATATAAATAATGGATGCTCTCTACAAATTAGATGCACTTTTTCACTTTTGAACGCTTTGTCCTGGAAACTGACCTCATGAAATGGAAGACCCAATGAAATCAATGGGTTGTCCATCTGTGTAGTATTCGTGACCTTGTGCAGGAACTTCAGGCATGCCGTAGAAAGGGTCAATGCACTTATGAAGCACTGCCTTTCATCTTCTGTAACTAGAGCCCCTTATGTGCAAAGAGAATATGCCTAGGGCCATGGTTCTCAAACGTTTTAGACAGAGGCCCACTTTTTAGAATGGCACTCGTGTTGGGACCCACCAGAAGTGATGTCATTAACCTGGAAATGACATCATGAAGCAGGAAGTGCCGTCACTGTGACATAATCAAATGACACTCCTGGAATGCAAACTGGCATGCTTGGTCTGCAGCAATTGTACAACCATGAAACATCCCTGACATAAAGCAAGATCAGGACAAAATATTATGTCAAAGCACTGAACTGAAAATAAAATGAAAAAAACCTCTCACTTGATCATTCAAACTGTTAACACTCAGAAAAGGAATATAGGAAGAGTAATGCCTTCAGCTTCCAAGATGGCTGCTCCCAGCTTTCCGTGACTCACCTGACATCAGATCACAACCCAGCAAGTGGGTCCTGACCCACTGTTTGAATAACACTGGCCTAGGGCATAGGAGAACTCCTTTTGTTCTACCATATCTGTAGACAAGAGTGTTCTTTTGAATGGAAATAAGGGTGATGATGGTGCATGATATACAGGTACAAGTTTGCTGATTACAGTTGGTCCTTCAACCAGCCATTGCCCCTGTTCCTATGTCCGTGATTACCATGGGCACTTGCCGCAAATCCACAGAAATTCTCAATTTGCCTCCGATCTCCTACACACATTTTGACTGAGCAGGACCCTTCAAATTCAGTTCCACTTTTGCTTAAGGCGAGGCAAAGTGACATGTGGCAAAGTGATTGGCTGAGGAGGTACTTGCTGTGCACTGCAAGGCATTCTGGGAGTTATCTGGAAGCCACAGCACCTGTGCAATCACAACAGAGGCTGAATTCAGCATGTACTGCATAGTAACAAGCCCATGAATATTACTATACAGAGAGAGACTAGAGCTGGGGCAGATGAGAACAGACATCCTGCATGCACGGCCCTGGGTCTGGCAATGGCTTCATCTAGAGCCATCTATGTGTTGCATGTATCTAGAGCCATACAGTACCCAGGGTGGGCAGGAGGGCCCATTTTGCAGTGCTTCTGTGCACCAAAAGGTAGGCGCTGTCACCCAGTGGAGACAGTGGAAAACCACCACTCCGCATGGGGGAGGGAATGGACCCCAGTCCTAGCAACACTGGAGCGCATGTGGAGGCACAGGGAATCTCATTGTGGGGAATCACATCACAGGAGAGGCTGAGGTTATTTTCCTAGGAGTGTGGCAAGTGACGTCCCACCTCTCCTGATTTCTCATCCGCGATTCACCCCCCTCTTTTTGTATAGATTAGCTTGCGTCCTGTTGATCTTCTAACAGAGGCAAGTGCAGGTGAAAGTTTGATACATATGGCCAAGTCGCACTTTCCATTGTATATGTGATGAGAACCCAAAAGCCTTCAAGATAACTTCAGGTTGGTGTATGAACCAGACAGTACCCATTTAAACACTTGAAACTTACACTGTGACAGAGACGAACTGAGCGCCGAGTGCGCCCATGGCAGGGTGATGAACCGCGCCCCCAGCATGTCGCCCCGCCCCTGTGCGTCGCCCTGCCATGCCTCCCTGCACCCGGAATAGCGCCATTTTGGAGCAAAACGGACACCAGGGAGGGCCAAGCAGCGCGGGTTACTCCGCGCAATGGCGCTCCGCTGCCCCGCCGCTGCCGGCGCCCATGGCTCGTGCCACCCCAGGCTACACCCACACTCCGCCTCTGCACTGTGATATCTCCTTTTGCAATATCTCTGGTGGCCACTACCTGCCTCGGTTGCTCAGCTTGTCTCACAGACGACACAATTGCTTGGCAATTAGCAATGAGCAATGGTGGCACTTGGCAGCATGGCGTAATGGAAAGGTTGCCTCATGGCTGCGGCATTTCTTTGAATGAATAGGTCGAGTCAGGTTAAAAAAAATAAGCAAGTTGTCTTTTGTGGGCACCACGTTTAACTCAATACATTTGTTGCTCTAGAGCTGTGCACTCGACACTGTCCTTATTTATTTACAATGCTGGAGAGTCTAATTACCTATTTAATAAATCTGTGTATAGGTGATACTAATTAGTTTCCAGCCTCATATGAGTTATTATAAGCAAACCAAGAAAACTTGCAAAAAGATGACCAGGCGTGTGTTGCATGTATCCGACTTTAGTGTGTGTTTTTGCCAAATGTTGTGATAACTAAACACCATTCTAGGATAAACAGGAACGCAGAATTACTTCTAATTATGTATTAGC
Organism: Lerista edwardsae; assembly: GCA_029204185.1. NCBI lineage: Eukaryota > Metazoa > Chordata > Lepidosauria > Squamata > Scincidae > Lerista > Lerista edwardsae. The sequence continues at coordinate 1,429,940 of JAJKFI010000161.1, read as the reverse complement.
ACATTTGCTGCGTGAGCTCACACAATAACGTTTTATTTAAGTGCCTTTCTAATTCAACATATGTGATGCAGATAATACTTTGAGCTATATTCTTTCCACAAGGGTATAGCTGATCATGACCCCGTATTTGTAACCAAACACAACACAACACAACAAAAAAGCAACTGCAGACTGAGGCATACATTTTGCTCTTTCTCTCCCTTGCTGATTTTTCAGCCATCAGGTTGCTCATGATTTTAGCAGCTTTCTTGGTTTCACGGCAACTTAATGAACCCCTTCCCCACCCCGTCTTTTCTCTTTTTTTCCACTCTGGGGGAAAACAAATGCATTCACGAGTGAGATCTTTACTATAGTTTGTGAATCAATTTTGCATGTTCCCCTCAACATTTCCAACACAGTTCTACAGAGGAACTTGTAATTTCACTTTATTATTGATGAGAGCATTTAAATAATTAAAAAAAAAAGGAACCCTGTAAACTTGGGAGTCGTGCAGACAGTAAGAGGAACTGGCTTTCCTTTTTGCTGCAATACCAAGTCACTTCATGGACTGGTTATTATGTTGAGGTACAAAAAGGGCTTGGGACTGGCGTACCTTACAGCCCAATCCTACCCCCCCCCCATTTGTGACAGTGGGAAGAGTATCCTGCTGTCACAAAAGACCCAGCAGCCAATAAAGAGGCTGAAGTGCCAGAGCTACACCACCACAACCGCAAGCTGCATTGGCCTTGATAAGGGCTCAATCCTGTGGGCCTTATAATTGGTGGTATGTTCATACCACCAGCTCTATGTGTCGTAAACCTGCCATAAAGCACGTTTACGGTACCCGAAGAGTACTGTCTATGCAGGGGCCGTGCCAATTGCTGCTGTACCCCAACGTGGGCGGTATGGACCAACAGTGTTCTAGCAGTGCCGCCAGCAGTAAGGCCCATTGGGGCAGCGGGGAGGCAGGGAGAGGGCAGACCTGGACAGGGAGGGGAGGAGCGAGCCAAGCCAGGGGGTGTGGCCAATGCATCAGCTGCATCAGCTGCACCTGCATCAGCTTGGCAGCCCGACATGCTGGCAATAGCCAGTGGAGACTGAAGTAGCCCCAGAGCAGGGGGCTGGGGCTTTCCTCGGGGAAAGGGGACAAATGTGTGGCTGTGGTTTCCGCAGGATGCAACAGTAACCATTTTGGTATTGCTGCTCTTCTGGGGGTGTGCCGCTTAGGACTGGGCTGCCCGTCAGCAACAGGGCGTGTCATGGTTAGTTTGGGCAGGGAGAGTTTCAGGGTAGTTTGGGTGAGGGTAGGTGGGTACTGGTAGCACCAATCTCCTCTTTTTCTATAGGTCCCTCCCCTTTTCTCTCTTCAGATGTGGGCCTGCTCCTGATCACCACCCAGAGGCATACAGGGGGATTACAGCACCAAGCTTTGAAAGCAGCCACTTCCTCTCCTCTTTGGAGCCATTCTAGCCAACATAGCCTCCGATTAGCCGCTGACTCTGAAGAGGACGGGGAGTGATCCCCCTCTAGGTATGCCTCTGTCACCGCCCCACCACCACAGTATTTTGTGTACATCTCCATAAGTAATATGCTACAGCATAGCGGGGGATAGGATTGGGCTCCTAGAAAGGCATAAACTCCCCTAAGGTAGCCAGGCAATAAGAACATGGGAACGGATTAGATTCTGATTGGCCTCATCACATCATGGTTGCTGCATTCATACATGTTTCTGAGCAGTGTGGGATCACGCTACAGAGAACCTTCTTCCACTCTCCCCTGGGCGCATGGGAACAAGGGCACAGACTTACTTTGACACTACTGATAAACTGTATTCACCCTTCCTAGCAAATGTAGGGAAGATAGCATGGTGTGAGTGTGTGAAAGGTATATGCAAGGTTCGCTAATGAGGCTGATATATCAAATCCAAAGGCGTAAGGGTGACACGGAAAAAGTAGGAAAAAGCCACATCCTCTGTATTCACTCAGCTAGATAAATGTGTACCCCTCGAGAGGTTAAAAAAACGTAGAAAATGTCCAAGAATATTTTCTAGATATTAGAATTCAAGTAAACTACTGCTGGTTCTCGGGTGCAGCTCAGCTATAAAACAGGCCTCGAGGGATGGCTCTGTGGTTTATGTTTGACATCTTCACTTGCACTTCTGCAGACCTAATCTGTGCTAAGAATACCTGAGACCTGTAATGTCATCAGTCTAGCAATTGTTCAAGCTGTGCTTGTTTGGCTTCTCAGTTTGAGCTCTGGGTGCTTTGTGCTCCACACTTGCAGAGAGTACAGAACTAGACACCTGTAGAATAACTCCACTGCATATAAGAATGCTTCTGAAACGCACCTTTTATGAACTCTCCCCCTGCTTTTGGGTTTGTTTCCAAAATAGAAAGAAATTCACTACTTTTTTTTTATTCCCCTTCTGCATCTGGCACCAAGGCCTGCACAAATGTAGTCTGCCTCAGGGTTCAGTTTGTTCATTCATGCTTTCCTCCCTTTACAGTGTTGATGCTGCAAAATAATAATAATAATAATAATAATAATAATAATAATAATAATAATAATAATAATAATAAT